>JAAALK010000283.1:114089764-114414119 GCA_019279435.1 Zizania palustris | reverse complement strand
ATTCAAATCCCATGGCTTCTGCCAGATCTCAACAATCCAAATGTGTGGAATTTAAATTTTCCACTTCTTGGAGACTGTTTATTACTCAGAGATTCAAACAACTCATGAGTACTTATCGCTAGTGGAATATGGAACATCTTCGACATTTTTATTCAGGATATAATAAACTAAGTCCTTGGGTTAACAAAAATGCTCGATTGATTTCTTTTAATTCTCTTGCCTGACCCCCAAGCCCCTGAAGTATTACAACTTTAACATTGAATCCACGATCTGCTATAGTTGAGTTAAGTTATTCTTCTGCTTAGGGGCTTGGCGTTATATTATGTGATTCACCCGACTACCTTAAAGTGATATATTACGACTACATGTGATGTCGATAGCTCCAAACAGTGTGCATGTGGCTCAAGTTTCCCTATGCTACGAATCTCAGCTATAACATACAGTCAGATTCATCACGAGTGGTCGAGCACAAAACACATTTAACAAAATAAATCAATGTTTCATTACATAGAAAATGTATATACAATTTTGTAGGATCAGAACAGGCGACTAGAGGGGGTGAATTGGCACCTCAATAAATTCTTTCGATTAAATGATCTTTTCTT
This sequence comes from Zizania palustris, assembly GCA_019279435.1. NCBI lineage: Eukaryota > Viridiplantae > Streptophyta > Magnoliopsida > Poales > Poaceae > Zizania > Zizania palustris. The sequence goes on along the minus strand of JAAALK010000283.1, from coordinate 114,413,514 downwards.
AACACCCAACGCACCTCTAAAACACCAAGCGAAAGCAAACAACTATACAAATCTCAGATTAAACTAGTGTTATTACCCTCCTATCTGATATGATATGAAATGATGTGAGAGATCACTAATATTAAAAATAAATCTAGCATTCAAAAATCAATCGGTGTACTAATTAAAAAGATACTTGTACAAAACCACTAAAGACAGATTAAAACTAATCACTGATCCTGACAACAAATCAAGAAGCAGTTTAACATCTCATAAATGATTAATCAAGCTCATGACAATAACATTTCATAGGCATTAAAATATTGCTGAACAGAAAATCTGGTGGCCGGATATTTATCAAAGAAGATCATGCACAGTCCAGCCACATAAAATCAAAACTGCGCAGCCAAAGCACCGACGAAAGCAAAAAGAAATTCAGGAATTAAAAAAAAAACTGTGTCGGGTGGCCTACTTTATGCATTCACCTGTGCGATGGATTGATGCACACAAAAAAAAAATTGTGGCATGCACCTCGGTTCTGTGCGGAGAACCATATGCAGATTAAAGAATAAAAAACACCGGAATGCTGGCGCTAGCAGAAATCAAAAAGGTGATGTGACTTCATAGTAAACACAGCAGGCAAATTTCAGTCTAAAAAAACTTCAGCCAAATTTCCTGACTCAAACAGCAATGTACTGATTAAAATAACTTGCGTGCACAGTAATCCATTACCAGGGATTTGACCCGGCTAATCGCTGGTTGGCGTGGCACACTGAAGCCTCGTGTGCTCGGGCGAAATAAAAACAGTGTTGGACGAAGCAAAAAAACATCAGGCAGCAAAAACAGCGGACGTCGATGCGACTCTGTGCATGCGCCATGGACTTGACAAGACGGCTTGTCTGCTGACAGCGGCGGCCAAAAATAATTGCCAGCCACGCATGCATACAGTGCACCGGTGAGCACTTTTTGACGAACAACCAGTGTAGGCACACAGAGCAATAAAAGGGATCCACAAAAAACTGGAGTCAGATCAGATAGAGAAAATTGGCAGACTGCAAAAGAAAATCTCAACGCAAGAAAACTTGGTGCAGATGAACAGTCATGAATTCCATGATCCAATCCACGATGGTGCACAGAATTTTCTGGAAGCCAAGGATAAAAGAGAAACCCACACAAATGATCTAAAATATTTTTAATTTGATGTAGTAATTTTTGAAAAAATGAGTTCCTCCAAAAACTTCTCCTTTTACTAGGGAACCGGGTCTTTTATAGGCATCCCTACAGAGGAAATCTCCAAAGTATCCTTAGGGATTATTTACAAAAAGAGAATTACAACTAAATATACATAAAATACCCTTTGGTATTTTTCAGAATTAAAAATTCAGAAAAATACACAAAGACTATACCTATTTTATTACAAAATTTAAACCTACCCTTTTGGTATTTTTCATAATTAAAAATTCAGGAAAAATACTAAAAAACTATGTCTATTTAAACCTACTGTACTGAAAATTAAATGTCTATTTCTTGGAATTTTATAACAGTTTTTGATTCGACGGTTTTGAGCCAAAACCGTCAAAGCCTCCTGCCACCATTGCACCGTGTACCCGGATTGGACCACAACGACTCAATAGCTCTCTCAACCTGGCAATCGTCTGTCCATGTACCTGAGACACGTGACCAAAATCACGACACTCTTGCTGTCCTTGCATCATGTACCCGGATTAGAACTCTACGATTTCACAGCACCTCCAGCTCACTGATCGTTCGTCCATATACATGTCACACTAGTCAATGCCACGGTAAGATCTCTTCCTCCAAAGCCCCCCTTCGAAGTGCCTCCCCTTGGAGGGCTTCATTATCATCTCTTCTATTGACAATCACTCATCATGTGAGATACATGAGCTCACGGTTTCCACCATGGCTCCTCAAATTTCATTTTCTATCTACTCAGTAGGGTCTGTAGGGTTGGCTGGATATATCTCCAAGTGTGTGATAAGGACTTCGGTCGTATCCTTCACCTCCGTGTGAATGTGCTCCATGTTGGACTCCTCGATGTTGGACGGCCACCCCTCTCGGATGTAGTCCATTTGAGCTGTTGGACACAATGCTCGGACAATCCTGAGTGTGTGTGTGCGTGGTCATCGACATGGTGAAGTCTCGAGTGTTCTCCCACAGACGTGTCGCCAACCCCTAGAGTCGTTCGATAAACTGTTCCAGAAAGAATCGATCGCAAATCAAAAACTAAAGTGTTCTTAACAATATTCAATGTCATGATCTATAAAATTAAATGCAAGATTTAGCACTATGCTATGTTTATCTTTTATTCAATAAAAGATGTATCACTATTGAAAATAGTCACTTTCCCTCTAATGACTAATAGTGTGACAAGATCCATATTCAACTAACTCCTAGTGAGATTTGGCATCACTGCTAGAAGCTAACTAACATAAGTAATCAACACTTTGCTAATCACATCATATGTGACTCTTATTCGTTGGAGTAACATTCAATGCACGACGTCCAACTCTTTGCCCCAAGGCCCAAAACAGTTTTGATAGCCTCCTTAAGCAAACCAAACTATGTGTGTGGTAGTCCAATTTCCACTGTAACTAGTCAAGATAAAATATAACACCCCGTTTTGGTAGACCCACTATCGATGATCGAGATCCTTGGTAGGTGCAACTATTGGAAAGAGCATCAATACTTAATTTTCTAAGGAAAAACTATTCTAGCAAGGTGATGTTCCTTAGCGCGCATGAAACATGCAAGAATAATATAACAGGAACATAAGTAAGCACTACGAGCAATACATTGACTGTGACATAGTATGGCTCCTTCACATGGCGATCTCCATCTCTATGGCTCCCATCATTTGTGTGCGCTTCCGACCTCTATGAACTTGTACTAGCCTATTACAAATAATAGCACCTATACTAGTTACATGAGTCGAAGCATCACCAGTCGACACGTAGGTCATACAAACATTAAACAGCCTTAGGCTATAAATAATCATGACACGTATGACATATTAATTACATGCAATGCATCTCATACATTCTCAGCAAGGCAATATCAGTCACAACATTCTTTGTAAAATAAAGTTAGGCGAAGAATCTACAAGTGACCGATATCTAGATATGAAAATTCTAGCTCAACAGGCTCAGAATTTCCAATTTTGTGTGGATCTGAACTTCCGATCTGGTATCAGAACTTCCGATCCACCAGAACATCCGGTGGCAAATTGCTCTCTGTATCGATTTATGTTTGGCATCAGAACTTCCGATATAATATCGTAACTTTCAAAATCCGACGAACAAAAAATAGATCTAATCTATTTTTCACCACGTATTTCCATACGTCATCGATCTAGATCGAACACTACGCATGTAGGCTCTGATACCACTATTGAGACATGGTGATCTGCGTCAGAATTGCACCGAAGAGGTTGTTCATTGACAGATCAAGAGCCTTGATAATCTCCATCTTGCCAATCTGCATTGGCGGGGAGCCTTGCAAGAGATTTTAGAGAGGTTCAGATACATTTGGAAGCTTCTAAGCACTGCAATCTCTGCTGGAATTTGGCCTGCTGATTTGTTGTAAGAGAGGTCCAATGTCAGACTACATCTAAGGCTAGGTGGTATGGTTCCTGATAGCATGTTGTGGTGAAGAACAAGCTTCTCCAAATGGGTTAGATTGGACAATGACCCTGGTATTGTGCCTTGAAGCCTGTTCTGAGATAGGTCAATGGCATCCAATTGTAGGCTTTCGCCAATGGATTTCGGTATTTCACCAACGATTCGATTGTTCGACAGGTCTAGCAGTTCTAGCAATGGCGACCAGAGTATCTCCGGCGAGATTGTGCCTTCCATCATGTTGCTGAACAAGCACAATTGTCTTAAGCTGAGAAGGTTTTCAATCGGCATAGGAATGGCACCGGTGATCTCATTGTCACCAAAGAAGAGAAAGGAGAGGTTGGCCGACAAGTTCCTAGCGATCGCCAGGATATCTCCCTTGATGCCATTCTAGACCCACTTTTATTGACTCAAATGGTTTTACGTGTCAGTCTCAAAAGTGTTATCATAAACAAAATGTACATCTTTGAAGTATCAAAATAACAATTTTTTCTCAGCTGCACATAGCAGCTGGAGAGGCCCAGCCAGAGAGGTCGTTGCTGTAGACGTCGAACTTGAAGGAGAGGACCCCTGTGTGGTCGCTGAGGACGGTGAGGAACCTAGGCATTGTCAACGATGGTGCATACATGGATCAAACCAAAGATAGGTTTTTGACTAGTGCATAACCTTGTACTGATTTTGATTTAGAGTGTGGCAAGACAACTCTAGATATCGGGATCAGTAACATCAGCTAGCTTACAATGGATGAAGAAAGGCTATGGCTAATGGCAGATTATTGATGGTTTAAAAGAGGGTTTGGGTTTGGGTCCTACCAGCAGTTGAATGTAAGAGCCAAAGCTTTTTTTGGCCGCCAAATATTTGCTCGTGGATTAGACCGGACAATATATGGTATATCTGTGATGATTAATTAATGGGAGGATTCTTCGCAGTGACGCAGAGTTTGACAAACAGTAGATTTGTGAGATATTCAACGAATCAAGGGGCACATTCCAACAGGGCAGTTGGAGAATACTTGGAGATGCGGAATACCATACAAGAATACTTGGAGGATGACAGGATAGTTTGCAAGTTCAATGAAAATGGCCCCTATTCGGCTGCAATGTAACCTTTTCTATGTCCGAATGGAGAAATCCTGCTTCAGGAAGCTGGTTTGGCAAACGAGGATTGGTGGCCACAGAGGAGTTTTTTATTCATGACCACTGAAATTTTGAGCAAGAAAACCTATCCAACGCATTACACATTTATCTATTTAGATTACCATTTAACACACCCCAGGGACAGGATACACAACAGAAAGGCCTACAAAGAATAATTCTATTTCCCGCAAATTCTGAAAATTTCCCACATTCCAAACAACCTCACAAAAAATAGAATGCAGGATAACGGAATGAAAAGTACCAAATAAGAATATACTGCCAGCGCTGTCACAGAGTTGTATGCGTCAACGTAAAAACACATTCATAACGAAACTAGATTCATGAACAAACACATCGATAAAGCAACATCATGAAAAGTATAGAAGAACAGGAACAAGCAGAAAAACTGCAACAGGAATAGTTTTCATAGTTATAGGGGGTAGATAACCCTACATAATTGATATCCTAATAGTCTCGTGTTACAACTATACGTGAGCACATATATGAATTATTTTACAGAAGAAAAAACGATATCGTGGAAAAATTATATATGATCAAGTAAAACTCAAAGGCAGGGCATATATACAGAAGAGCTTAACTGAAGCGTGACTCAAAAGTTATGCCGCAAGGAGTTTCTGAATGTCCTTCTGCAAGAAATTTATATCGAGAACACTGTGAGCAGGACGGACTGTGGAATTGAAAAAATATACTAAAAAATCTGGAGGGAAGTGCAGAAGTGATTTAGAATATTTTAACCGCAAGAGGAATAGAGGATTCAGGTACGTGCAACTCAACCAAATACAAAAACTTTTATATGGAAACCACCTGAATGAATTCAAAGGTAATGAGTACATTTAGCAAAGCCATCTTAATGACACTGAAATATAGAAAGAAAATGTGTGATGGTCGGTTTGAAATCTAAACAGCGCGCGCGAGAGCAGAGCACACCAGGTGCGGAGGCAGGAAACGAAGCTTGACCCTGATCTCCGAGTGGTTAGCCAAATAACAAGAATTAGTTGAGTTATCTAAGGAGGATTAGTTAGAGTATTAGCAATAAATAAGGAGGGCCACTGGTTGTGGGCCGCCTCTGTGCTTTATAAACAGAAGGCCGGCAGTGAGATTAGGGGCGGGATTTGTTAGGTTTAGACCCTCCTAATCGGTTGGGCAGTGTTTACACCCAAAAATGTCACTAATGGTCAAAGTGTATAAAATACCAAAAAACTAGTACTTTTGGCCGAAAATGTGATCATCTGGCATAGGCCGATCTGACCGGCCATGGTAGGCCGGTCCAACCGGCCCAATGGGTCCGATGAGACCGGCCCTCTTCCGGGATTAGGGATAAAATTGCAGTTTCGGGCTGTTTTTGATCTCTAATCATATCCTAACCACTTTTAGCCGAAGAGGACTCTTTCTGGACACCAGATAACACCAAGACCACCCCCTATAAATATAGGGGCAAGGCCGATTCAAGAGGCCCCCTCTCATATCAACACAAAGCCCTCGCTTTAAATCGTTCTTTTACCTTTCAATCTACTTTCCTTGCCCTAGGATTAGCCAAGTAACATCCATCTTCGTGGGTTTGCGCTGTAAGCCCTCCGTCCGCCGCGTCGAAATCACGGTAACCTTTGTTGATTCGCTCGTGAATCTCCAATTTAATCCACGAAACGGATTTTTATCGTTTTATCGGTTTTCTCTTACTACCCTTGGAAGTTCGGCCTCTAGGCTGAATTGCACTTGATCTCTCACTGTTTTGCTGGGGAAACATCTTCAAAATCATCACCAAAAAGTTTGGGGGTGATTGCTATTCATATTCAAGGTCGCCGAAGCCCTTAGACGATCAGACCAAAGCTTGTCGGTCCGACCGACAGGGCTTCGCTGGTCTGACCGGACGTTGTCGTACCAGGCCGTCAGGCTGTTGTCGGCACGCTTCACCGCGCCGTTACCAGCACCCCCCGGTCTGACCGAGGGGCCTTCGCCGGTCCGATCGGATCCCTCCACTCTGCGCCGGAGCACCCTTCGCCGTCACGCCGAAGCCATCTTCGGCGAGAACCCTCCGCAGTAAACTACTCCGCACTGGACTCCACGACGCCGAAACCCTTGGTCTGACCGAGGCTTCACCGTCGGTCTGACCGAGTACCCTCCGTCGGTCTGACTGCTCGGAGCTCGCTTTGCACCAGAACGCTGAAGCCCTCTTCGGTGATCCCTTCGCAGGCGTCGGTCTAACCAGGAGTTCTACTCCGGTTCGACCCGCCAACATGCCGAAGTCTTCCTCCTTCGAGGTACTTCGGATTTATCCTACGCCGATCACCAAAGGGTACCCCTTCGGCGATACTTCGCATCACCGGTCCGACCGAGAGTATACCTCCGGTCCGACCGCCATTTTATTGTAGATCAGAATCGGCCCTATTCTGGCCGGTTTGATTAGGTTTTATTATTTTTAGTTATTTTCTCACACATCGGCTGATTGAACTTTATTTCTTAATATTTGTTTGATTACCTGGCGACTCCGTTACCCTTACAAACATTAAGGATTCGTCGGAACGTGACGTCGGCGCCGCGTCACGCTTAGGTTTATCCCTAAGTATTCGTGTGCTTTTGGATCGTCGAACTGACCCAAGTGTGTGGGCGCGCTTTCGTGTCAACAGGCAGCAACCGACCTCACTTCGCAATAGTGCCGAGACGGCGCCGCCATGTCGCCGAGGTCCAGGCCCCCGCCCGATCACCTCATACAAATATAGCCTACATTCGAGTGTGCGTTCGTACCTTGTCTCTTCCTCGATTGGTGATAACTTGGTATCAGATTCCAGGCCAGCTTCCGCCACCAAGATGAGTGGCCATTCGGTGGCCGACGCAAACTCGAGGAAGGACGACGACCCCATCACCACCATCGAAGACATGATGTGACCTCTGGTTCCCCTTGCAGATCAGGTGGCCACCATCGAAATGACCCTCACCAAGCAAGGTCAGCAGCAACTCTTGAGCGTTGGCCTCCTCCGCGTCGAGTACGGCCAGGGCACCAGCCGGCCCCCGCATGTAGGTGGTCGCCGCCCGATGGATGACCATGACGATGACGATAGGTTCCCCACAACCCACAAGCTGGAATTCCCCAAGTATGACAGCGTCGGGGACCCGCTGCCGTGGCTGAACCGTTGCGAGCGCTACTTCAGAGTCCGGTGAACTCCGGAACACCGACACATGACATACGCATCCTTCTACCTCACGGACGATGTCCAGCTTTGGTAATCTGTAAACATATTTGTTTCAATAATGAATGCCGATTTAAAATTGTCTCCATATTTACTAGCCCCTCTTTGGGTATAAGCAACTTCGAACTGCATTCAAAGATGGTTATGCGCAAAGAAAAAACTTCGGAGTACAATTTTTGGGGGTTCGGAGCCCCTCTGTCATTTTTAAAGATCTTTTGAAATCTTATGAAATGTCTTTGACCTTTGTAGTCAGAAGAATGGTAACTTGGTACCTTTGTTTGCTTTACGAAAGAAATCAATTAAGATAACTTCAAGGACACTTTAGTGTCTTAAGAAATTTGTCACTTTGGACTTATATGAACAAACATTCGAAGCTCATGGCTTAAATGCTGTTTTGCTTTAGCCACCTTCGGCTGTTTTTTGCAGAAATCTACCAGCCAGAGCTTGGATTTCGCAGAAATTGTAGCCACCTTCGGCTATTTTTGCAGAAGTCTACCAGCCGGAGCTTGGACTTCGCAGAATTTGGCCACTTGGGCTCTTTTTTGCAGAAGTCTACCAGCCGGAGCTTGGACTTCGCAGAATTTTGGCCACTTGGGCTCTTTTTTGCAGAAGTCTACCAGCCGGAGCTTGGACTTCGCAGAATTTGGCCACCTTCGGCTCTTTTTACGGAAGTCTGACAAGCTGCAGCTTGGATTCCGCAGATTTTGGCCACCTTCGGCTCTTTTTACGGAAGTCTACCAGCCGAAGCTTGGACTCCGTAGAATGTGGTATTGGCTCTTTTACGGATGCCTACAAGGTATCAGCTTGGGCTCCGGATGGATTTCAGCCACCACACCGGAGGCCTCGACTTTATGGGTACGAAGTCCGGAAATACAGCCCTGCTTGATAACACTTCCCTCTCGAACGACTTCTGTCCCAGCGCGTCCGCTCGGGAAACTAGGAGCGTCAAGGGGAAGGCAAGCCACAGGGTGTATGCTTTATTAATTTAGAGGTGATTACAAGCGAATTACAAGGAGCCCTTATGCGAAGTATCGCTTTAGGTGCTCCGCATGCCAAGTATGTGCTAACTCTTCACCTTCTAAATTAGCTAATTTAAATGAACCAGGGCGCCCCGAGCGGACGATTAGATATGGACCTTCCCATTTATTGCCTAACTTCCCTGGTGCTATAATGCTTCGTAGAACAAGATGACCCGGCCTTAACTCGCTGAGCTTAACCTTCGGGTCATACCAAGTCTTCGTCTGCTGATGATACTTTGATAGATTAGCTACAGCTCGAAGTCTTGTTTCTTCTGACAAATCTAACGAAGCTTGTCTTTCTTCTTCGATGTCTGGTTCGGTGCTGCGAATCGACCCCCCTTTGAGCTCTGTCGGAGTCATGGCTTCATCTCCGAATAGTAGTCTGAACGGAGTAAAACCTGTGGACCTTGTTTGCGTAGTCCGAATGGACCATAGAATCTTTGGCAGCTCTTCGGTCCACAGTCCCTTTGACAACCCTACTATTCTTCGATTTAGCCCTGATAAGATATTTCCATTGGCTCGCTCAACGGCTCCATTCGACTGAGGATGTCTCACTGCAGCAAAACATAGTTGAATGCCTAGGTCTTCGCAAAACTTCCTGAAGGGTTCTGCGTCGAACTGTGTTCCATTATCAACTGTGAGATATCTAGGCACTCCGAACCGGCAAATAATGTTCTTCCAGAAGAATTTCTGTACATTATTCGAAGTGATAGCTGTTAAGGGCTCTGCTTCGACCCACTTAGAAAAATATTCGATAGCTACCACTGCGAACTTTAAGATTTCCCTTTGCTAACGGAAAGGGACCAATTAGATCCATACCCCATCTGGCCATAGGCCATACCGGAGCAATGACTTGAAGAGCTGTTGGTGGGCGATGACTCCGTCGACCCATCCACTGGCATCCTTGACAAGTGCGGACCAAGCTCTCCGCATCAGCTGTTATTGTGGGCCAATAAAGCCCCTGGCGAAGTGTTTTTCCTGCCAGAGCTCTAGGGGCTAAATGACTTCCACAAAGGCCTTCGTGAATTTCTCGGAGAATTTCTTGGCCTTCGGCTTGAGATATACATCGGAGTAGAGGGGAACATACTCCGGCCTTGTATAATATACCGTTGATTAACTGATAGTTTCTTGCTCTGAGCTTTAATCTTGACAATTGGGGTTCTTCGGGCAAATTTGTTCCTCCTTGCAAGAGTTCTATGATTGAATCTTTCCAATCTGCACTAGGAATGCAGAGAATCTCTGCAGAAGCAACTTGTGGCACCGAAGGTATATTGAGCTCCTCATAGAAAGCTTCGTCAGGCACATCCACAGCTCCGGCAGCAGCCTTCGCTAAAATGTCCGCTTGCACGTTTTCAGCTCTTGGTATACTCCGAATGGAAATACCCTTGAAATGTGCTTCGATCTTGCGAATTTCTTCCAAGTACTTTGCAAGCTGTGGATGTCGGACTTGAAAACTTTTGTCTACGTGCCCTGCTACTATCTGAGAATCTGTTTTTATAATTATTCTTGTAGCCCCTAGAGCACGTGCTTTCCGAAGTCCCAATAATATTCCTTCGTACTCCGCTATATTATTGGTAGACTTAAAGTTGAGTCTTGCGGAGTACATTGCTCTTTGTCCTGATGGTGAAATTAATACTGCCCCAATGCCTGCTCCGGATGCTTGAAAAGCCCCATCGGAGTAAATAATCCAAACTCCGTCATCTGATTTTTCGGGAGTCAACTTCGCAGGTGGAGTCCACTCTGCTACGAAGTCTGCTAGGACTTGAGATTTGATAGCTGTCCTTGCCAGGAAAGATATGCCGAAGGGTGCTAGTTCTACTGCCCACTTTCCAATCCTTCCAGTGGAATCTTTGCTTCGGAGCATATCTCCTAAAGGATATGAAGTTGGTACAATTACATTATGAGCCAAAAAATAATGCCTTAGCTTCCTCGAAGCCATTATCAGAGCATAAACGAACTTTTCAAGTTCGGAGTATCTTGTCTTTGCTCCTGACAATGCTTCGGATACAAAATAGACAGGATTTTGGACCAACTTCCCATTGATATCTGCTTCTCTGACAAGGACTGCGCTGACAGCTGAGCCTGTAGCTGCAAGATACAGAAGTAGGGTTTCGTCCGCAATAGGCACCGTAAGTGTAGCAAGATTGCTGAGATAATTTTTAATGTCTTCGAAGCTTCTCTGACACTCCGGTGTCCATGCAAAATCTTCGGACCCTTTCAAAGCTTTAAAGATTGGCAAACTCCTCTCCGCAGACCTTGATAAAAACCTGCTAAGTGCGGCAAGACGTCCAGTCAGCTTTTGCACTTGCTTTAAATTCTCGGGAGGAGCCATCTTCTGCAGCGCAGTTATTTGAGTAGGGCTAGCTTCAATTCCCCTGCTTGAAACTAAGTACCCTAACAACTTTCCAGCCTTAGCTCCGAATATACATTTTTCGGGGTTAAGGCGGATCCCACATGCCCGAAGGCTATTGAATGTTTCTGCTAAGTCTAGGCTATGTTGGTGCTTTAAAGCACTCTTTATTACAATATCATCCATATAGGCCTCCACATTGCGACCTAGTTGATGACCTAGAGCCTTAGCAACTAATCTTGAAAAAGTAGCCCCGGCATTTCTTAAGCCGAAGGGCATTCTTACATAGCAGAAGACTCCCGAAGGAGTTACAAAGCTCGTCTTGATTTCATCTTCGCGCTTCAACCATATTTGATGATAACCTGAATACGCGTCGAGGAAGCTTAATAACTCCGAACCTGCAGTGGAGTCAACTAGCTGATCAATTCGGGGCATGGGGTAGGGGTCACGTGGGCACGCTTTATTCAGAGATGTGAAATCAATGCACATGCGCCACTTTCCGGAGGACTTCTTCCTGACGAAGACTGGGTTGGCTAACCATTCTGTATGGGCCACTTCTCTGATAATCCCAGCCTTCAGCAGTTTTTCAACTTCGTCCTTAGCTAGAGCAGCTCTCTCTGCGGACATCTTCCGGAGCCCTTGTCGAACAGGCCGGGCCTTCGGATTTACAAGCAAGCTGTGCTCAATAATATCCCGATCGACTCCGGTGATATCTTCGTCAGACCAAGCGAAGACATCCAAATTTTCTTCTACGACCTTTTCCAAGGAAGTTGCAACTTCGGGAGGTAAATCTTTACCAAATTGAAAAGTGTATTCTTTACCATCTTTGACAATGACCTTCGTTGCAATTTCTCCTTCGGGACTTGGTCTTGGAAATGACTTCTTCGAAGCTTCGGAGGAGGCTGAAAAAATTTCTCCATTATCTTGGACACTGTTTACTTGCCTCGGATCAAGAGGAGGACCATGACCATATTCTGCCCTCCGAGCTATGGCTTGATCTCCGAAGATTGTCAGAACTCCTGATTGTGTGGGCATCTTCATGCACAAGTAGTTGTGATGCGCCACAGCTCCGAACTGATTCAACATGCCTCGCCCAAAGATGACATTATAAGCATACGGGGCGTCCACCACATCAAAGATAACTTCTTCAGTTCGGGCTAGTAAACCTTCTCCGAAGGTTACTTCCAGGCCTATTTGGCCAAGTGCATCTAGCGGAGGTCCTGCAAAGCCTTGCAGAGGACGAGCCGCTGGGAGGAGATGCTTCCGGGAAATGCATAACTGATCGAAGGCTTGTACAAATATGATATCTGCCGAGCTACCTCCGTCAATTAGCACCCTTCGAACTTCTGTTCCTGCAATATCAGCAGTAATAACCAATGGATCTGCATGCGGGAACTTGATACCAGCTGCATCCTCCGCAGAGAAAGATATTGGAACATGAGACCACTCCGGCATTGCAGCTGCAGATGACGAAGTCCCAATGTGGCCTACTTCTCGAACGTACTCTCTTCGCTGTCTCTTGGACATGCTTCCGAGGGTACCTCCTCCGGAGATAGGGAGAACTACTCTCTTCCCTCTATCTTGCCCTTCTTCTTGCTTCGGAGGTGGCATAACATTGGCCACCGGAGGATGCCTTGCAGCATCAAAATTTTCTATCCGCGCCACAGCCTGGACCGGCTCCGAGCGCACTGCTGCTGCTGGACTTCGGTCGGTACTACCTCGACCCGAAGTTCTCTCCAAGTATTCTCCTCGAAGGGTAAGAATAGCCTTGCAGGTGTCAGTTGCATGGCTTCGATTCTCTCCATGAATACAGCAAAAAAGGGTCTGGCCCTTGCCAGCCGTTTTCCCTGGCGGCCTCCAGCCGCTGGACTTGTTCCCCGCAGACTGTGGAGCTCTTGGCGCAAACTTCTGCGGGGGTGCAATGTTTAAGACCTCAGAGCGAGGGTGCTTTTGCCCTCTTCTTCTATCATGTTGCACTTCGGAGACTGGTTCTTGCGGCTGAGCCGAAGTCTTCACCTCTGCTTTAACTTCTGTCAACACTGTCGAAGTAGCAGTAGTCCTCCGAAGCCAACCTTCTTCTGACTTCGAGTACTCCTCGAAGTACGACATCAGCTGTGATACCGTGGTGATGCTCTTTCGATGCAATTTATCCAGAAGGCCTTTATGACTGACGCCTTCCCGAGCCGCATCAACCACTGAAGATGTAGACAGCCCCCGGATTTGCGACTTCGTGTGAGCGAAGCGCTTGAAGTACTGTCTCAATGTTTCTCCGGGGAGCTGCTTCACTTGGAAAAGGCTCCCTGTCGACATGGGGGGCACGAAGGTGCCCTGAAAGTTACTTATGAACTTCTTCTTCAACTGTAACCATGACGTGATTGATCCTGGTTTTAAAGACCAGAACCATCTCAACGCCACTCCTTCAAGGGCTAACGGGAAGCACTTCGCCATAGTTTCTCTGTCTCCGCCACTAGCCTCGATTGCTAGGGCATAAGAACGCGCAAACTCACTAGGATCTTCGTCTCCGGCATACTTGCAAAGCTTTGAAGCTTTGAACCTCGGATCGAAGCGAACCTTCTGAAGCTCGGGATGCAACGGAGATTCATTGTCGTAAGAGGCGTTCTCCGGGGCTTCGGGATAGTCAAGATCGTCGTCTTCGTGCACTTCGGGGATAACTGGGGTGACTTGAGGACGAAGCCTGTTCGCAGCCTCTTGCCGCCACCTCGCTACCTCGGCTTGAAGATTGGCCATTTGAGTGGCCATATCTCCAAGGCTATCTTCATCTCCTCCAGAAGGACCTTCCGGGTCTTGAGAACTGGTATGATCAGTTTGAATCGGAATGGAGGGTGGCAGAGTGGCTCCGGGCGGTCGGAGTGTAGAAGGGGTTGGTGGAGAGGTTTCATATCCTCGAGGGATAGAAGCCCCTGGCGGAGTTAGAGGTGGAGGGATAGTCGAAGACCCTCCGACTTCGACTGTGTCGAAGGGTATCTCTCCGGAGATCCGAGAGGACCTCCGAGTGGGATTGCGAGGTGCGCTCCGCTTAGGAGGCATGATGCAAGAGGTTGGTAGAGAACGAAGTTTTTTGGACTAAGTTCCCCACGGACGGCGCCAACTGTTGGCGTAAAAGATTACGCTAACAGGTTTCTGTAGAAAAGAAACTAACAAACGAAGTGTTTGCGAAGCAAACTGTTCTAAGCCTCCGAAAGGATAATAACTTAGAATAGTTCGAAAGTGTGTATTGATTCACTTGTAATCGGTCCTTATTACAGGATGAAATGGGGGGTATTTATAGGCCTGAACATTAAGGAAAAGACCTATTTACCCCTTTATTACAACCGACATTAAGGAAACTATTCGGTTTCCTTAATAGGGCTAAAATGGTAAAAGACTAATCTAATAGGATAGAAAATAAGTCTTCCATCTTAGCTGGCAGAAAAGATCCTGAAGGGCTTTGGCCCGAAGACATACTTCGAACCAATGCCTGTCTTCGGGCTTCGAACCAGGTTCCAAGCACCTTCGAAGATGGCCTTCGAACAATCTTCGAACTGGTTGGCTGTCTTCATGCTGCTTTGGCAATAACCCCGAAGATGAGATATTTTCCCCCAACAGTAGCCCCTCGAATACGCTTCTCCGTTCGACCTGTAACGTTAGGAGAGCAGTATACGGAAAGAAAAGATAACCAATCATAGGGGTTATTGATTTTGTTTTATCTCTGAAATACATGAAGACATGAACTTCGAATCAGTCATAAGGTAATTACTTTTCGAACTATCTTAGAACTGATTCAGAAAATTCGAAAGTCTTTTTAGACTTAGAAAATATAGCCGTTAGTTTCTGTTTCTAACGGAGTTATACGAAGCGTTATTTTCGGAGGAAAATAACAGGCGGGAATGCGAAAAGGCAGAGCCCAAACGGTAACAAACGGAAAGTTAGACTATAAATAAAGAACTCCAGAACTTACTCGATTACCTTTTCACTGCTTGCTCCCAGTCAAAAGCCTTTTGAGCCCTTTGAGTTCTTGAGCCCTAGCTTTCGAGTTCTTGAGTCCTAGTCCCCACTCTCTCAGATCGATCCAGTAATTGCGATGGCGAAGACCAAAGGCTCTGCGCCTCCTTCGACCTTGGCTCGTCAACAAGCGGCTGCGGCAGCGGCAGCGGCAACAGTGGCGGCGACGCCTTCGATGCAGGCGACAACTTCCATGGCGGCAAAGGGAAAAAATCCCCAAATCGCCGATGATCAAGGTCTGTGCCCTCCATCGACCAAATATTTGGACCAATCTTTCGAATTAGGACCTTCAACCTGCAAAAGAGAGTCCTTGGCAATGGCAGTAGGAGGAAATATTGGTGCGGGAGTTATGATTCGAAAACCAGGGAAAGAAGTGATTCCAGTGCCCAGACCCGGAGAAGTAGTAGTGTTCGAAGCTTTTTTCGAAGCCGGTTTGGGTCTTCCTGCAGTGGACTTCCTGGCAGAGGTACTCGAACTGTTCCATATAACTCTCCCTCAATTATCTCCGAACGCAGTAGCTAGATTAGCTATTTTTGAATGGGCCTTAAGAGCCGAAGGATGTGAAGGAAGGGCGGAAATCTTCGCTGCATTACATAGAGCAACCTGCCAGCCAAAAACCTTCGTAGCTCCCGGAGGTGAAAAAGTAGTAACGTCTTTTGGCAGTATCAACTTTAGACTTCGGGATGAGTACGCCCTTCGCTTTCCTGCTAAAGCCATCAACGCTAGGTGGTACACCGACTGGATTTTGAAATGGTTCTATGCCGAAGTCGGGGCAAGCAACCCTCTGGCCGGACCCCTTAGAGAAATCCAATTCCGAAAGGAGGCTTTGGTGCGTCCTGACGAAGGTCAATTCGAAGCCCGTCTGAACTTGCTTGAAAAAGTTAGCCGAAGGCTCAGTATGCGGGATTTGGCAGAAGAGTTCATCGGTCTTCAAATTCCTCCACTGATGGCCGACTGGCCTATTATCTTCGAAGATGATTCCGAAGGTGGTCTTCGCAGAATTAACTTGACTTCAAGTCCTACAGGTAACTTCGAAAACAACATGCATTAAACATATTTGCTTCGAAGAAAAACTGACTTGAATTATTTATTTTGTAGAATCTTCAGCCCCTGTTACTTCAGAACAGATTATAAGGGCTTCGGAAAAAATCTTGGGTGCTCCAACTCCGACCGAAAAAGAGTGGCGAATTAAGCTGGTTGGGAGTTGGGAAAGATTTAACAGAGTATGGGGAATGCTGAAACTCACTCCTCCCCCTCTGATGGATTGGGCGCCTTTGGAGAAAGGGCCTCAAAAAAGGAAAGCCGAAGCTGGAACTTCAAGTTCAGCAAAAACTCCGGTGAAGAGGGTGGCTCGGAAGCCGAAGAACCTCGCACCTTTAGATCCTATACCTTCGAGCTCCAGAGCTTCCGTTTCCGATTCCCAAGAAGAAGTGGAAAGGTTACTTGTGCGCCTACTGGAAGAGAATGAAACTCAAAGGCCGCACAAACCGGAGTACCTGCGAACGTACCGGAGTCCGGAGAAAATGTTGATCAACCAAGGACTTCGGTAGTTCAAGAAGATGTAGCTCAGGACGAAGTTCCTGTGAATGAAAGTGGGGTCGAAGTCACTATGGCTTCGATTCCCGAAG
Organism: Zizania palustris; assembly: GCA_019279435.1. Taxonomy (NCBI): domain Eukaryota; kingdom Viridiplantae; phylum Streptophyta; class Magnoliopsida; order Poales; family Poaceae; genus Zizania; species Zizania palustris. Next base: position 114,396,559 of record JAAALK010000283.1, on the reverse strand, counting down.
AAGCAGCGAGGACTACCCAGGACGATGCTCCTGCAGTCCATGATTCAACGGCTGATTCAGATGAAGAATTAGCTTTCGATCCACCAATCAGTCCGACAACGACTCCTCCACGGACTGCCGAAGGTAGACTTCGAAGAACTTTTGTATTTATTTGAATTTTTATACTATGTATAATACTTTTGATTACTTTGCAGAACCCACTCCTATGGAAGAAGTCCGCCAGGAGGAAATAATTCCTGAACCTTCGACGACTTCGGAGCCAGCCCCGAGAGTTACTCAAAAGGGGCCTGGAAGAGGCAAAAGACAAATAGAGCCCCTGCCTGCTATAAGCTCCGAATCAACTCCGTCTGATTCAACAGACGAGAGCCAATCTTCCAGGGAGGCTCAAACTCCAGTGGCTCCGAAGACCGTAGGCCAAAGCTCCGGTCCTTCATTGAACGAAGATGACCAAGAGGCAATAAGCATGCTCCCCTTGCTGGCTCCTTTCTTAGGGCAAACAACTGGTCTTCGGACTTTGCTCGAACCTTTGGATCGAGCTAGTCGTGAGATAGGGGAGACCGAATTAGTGGCCATCCTGCGCAAGGCTGACAGGACGGAGCTTAATGCCATTATTGAACGTACAGCTTATCAGGTATGAAACAACTGCAAATTATTATAGAATTTATCTTCGAATGAATATTTACTTTGATTTTTACTTTGGCAGCAAACTGTCTTGGCCCGAGCTGCAAGTCTATGCAATGACGAAGAAATTGCTCGGCTTCGGGAAGAAAATAGCACTCTTCAAAGGAATTTTAACATCTCTGAAAGTCGAGTGACTCAAATGGACAATATAATATTAACAGAGCGAAGGGCCAGGCAAAGCTTGGAAGCTGTAAAGAAAGAGCTCGAAGCGGAAAGGATTGTGCTTCGAGCAGAGGTTGACAAACTGCGGGCGGAGCATGCTACTGCAGGGTCTAGGCTCGTCCGGCTTGAAGAGGAAGCTAGCCAATTGTTGACACAGAAAAACACTTTGACCACTGAGAATGCTAGGCTTTCTGGGGTTTTGGACGAAGTTACTTCGGCGAAGGATGCGCTGAACGAAGATAAGTTGAAGTCTGAGAAGGTGGCTGCGGAGGTTATGAATCAGTTGTTAGAAGTCCTGGAGTACTTCGGTACTACTGGAATTCTCCCTTCTGATGATAACATCAGCCTTCTGCGCCGGTTGAAAAGGATCCAAGGGGTGGCGAAGCAGATGAAGACGGCGGGCATTAGATACGGAGAACTCTCCGGACATGTGTCTGCTGTTGGTCTACTTCGCTATTACGAGGATTTGGGCCGATCAATAACTCCGGACGCAGGAAGAGGTCCAATCACCTTCGACGACGACCGACTTCTCAAACCTTCCGAAGGTGTAGCTGCTGCTTGGCGGGCCTTCCAAACTTCGTGGAGAGCCGAAGGTCGATCTGCGATCAAGGCTTGGATTGATGAAGGCCAACGCCAGAAGCATGTTCGGAGCCAAGCTTCGAGCAGCCAACCTCCTTCAAACCCACAGGTTTAGGAATGTTTTAGGATTTTTAACCGTGTAAAGCTTTGTGCTTGTAAACATTTATCAATGAAAATCTTGTTTGTCATATTTTTAGGCTTTGCCTCTTATCGAAGATATCGAAGTGTTAGAGCTTAACAGCGAACTTCGCTCACTGTGGAACACCTTCGAACTTCTAAAGAGTTATAAGCGTCCTCGATTTCTTATCCCTCGAGATGACTCCGGCGTTATTGCGCCCGAAGTAATCAAAGACGTATTGTCTTATATTAAAGAGGAAGATAAAGAAATCGACGCAAACACCTCGTCTTCTGAAGACACTAATTGGTCCGAAGACGAAGGTGAAGCCCAAAATAAAAGATCTGAAGATCTTAGAAGCTGGGAGAGAAGCCCCGAGCGGCTTCGAACTTGGGCCGAGCTTCAACAAGAACAGAAGGATTTTAGAGCTTCGAAGGGGAGGAAAGAGAGTTAAACGTAAAGTTCTTAGAACTTCCGATGTTGGAACTAGTCGTTCCACCCCTAGCTCTCGGGACCGAAGAGGTCTCCGATTCCTTCTTGGTATAGATACCAATTTTTCATAATGTAATCTGTAAACACATTTGTTTCAATAATGAATGCCGATTTAAAATTGTCTCCATATTTACTAGCCCCTCTTTGGGTATAAGCAACTTCGAACTGCATTCAAAGATGGTTATGCGCAAAGAAAAAACTTCGGAGTACAATTTTTTGGGGGTTCGGAGCCCCTCTGTCATTTTTAAAGATCTTTTGAAATCTTATGAAATGTCTTTGACCTTTGTAGTCAGAAGAATGGTAACTTGGTACCTTTGTTTGCTTTACGAAAGAAATCAATTAAGATAACTTCGAGGACACTTTAGTGTCTTAAGAAATTTGTCACTTTGGACTTATATGAACAAACATTCGAAGCTCATGGCTTAAATGCTGTTTTGCTTTAGCCACCTTCGGCTGTTTTTTGCAGAAATCTACCAGCCGGAGCTTGGATTTCGCAGAAATTGTAGCCACCTTCGGCTATTTTTGCAGAAGTCTACCAGCCGGAGCTTGGACTTCGCAGAATTTGGCCACTTGGGCTCTTTTTTGCAGAAGTCTACCAGCCGGAGCTTGGACTTCGCAGAATTTGGCCACTTGGGCTCTTTTTTGCAGAAGTCTACCAGCCGGAGCTTGGACTTCGCAGAATTTGGCCACCTTCGGCTCTTTTTACGGAAGTCTGACAAGCTGCAGCTTGGACTTCCGCAGATTTTGGCCACCTTCGGCTCTTTTTACGGAAGTCTACCAGCCGAAGCTTGGACTCCGTAGAATGTGGTATTGGCTCTTTTACGGATGCCTACAAGGTATCAGCTTGGGCTCCGGATGGATTTCAGCCACCACACCGGAGGCCTCGACTTTATGGGTACGAAGTCCGGAAATACAGCCCTGCTTGATAACACTTCCCTCTCGAACGACTTCTGTCCCAGCGCGTCCGCTCGGGAAACTAGGAGCGTCAAGGGGAAGGCAAGCCACAGGGTGTATGCTTTATTAATTTAGAGGTGATTACAAGCGAATTACAAGGAGCCCTTATGCGAAGTATCGCTTTAGGTGCTCCGCATGCCAAGTATGTGCTAACTCTTCACCTTCTAAATTAGCTAATTTAAATGAACCAGGGCGCCCCGAGCGGACGATTAGATATGGACCTTCCCATTTATTGCCTAACTTCCCTGGTGCTATAATGCTTCGTAGAACAAGATGACCCGGCCTTAACTCGCTGAGCTTAACCTTCGGGTCATACCAAGTCTTCGTCTGCTGATGATACTTTGATAAATTAGCTACAGCTCGAAGTCCTTGTTTCTTCTGACAAATCTAACGAAGCTTGTCTTTCTTCTTCGATGTCTGGTTCGGTGCTGCGAAATGAGCCCCCTTTGAGCTCCGTTGGAGTCATAGCTTCATCTCCGAATAGTAGTCTGAACGGAGTAAAACCTGTGGACCTTGTTTGCGTAGTCCGAATGGACCATAGAATCTTCGGAAGCTCTTCGGTCCACAGTCCCTTTGACAACCCTACTATTCTTCGATTTAGCCCTGATAAGATATTTCCATTGGCTCGCTCAACGGCTCCATTCGACTGAGGATGTCTCACTGCAGCAAAACATAGTTGAATGCCTAGGTCTTCGCAAAACTTCCTGAAGGGTTCTGCGTCGAACTGTGTTCCATTATCAACTGTGAGATATCTAGGCACTCCGAACCGGCAAATAATGTTCTTCCAGAAGAATTTCTGTACATTATTCGAAGTGATAGCTGTTAAGGGCTCTGCTTCCACCCACTTAGAAAAATATTCGATAGCTACCACTGCGAACTTCAGATTTCCCTTTGCTAACGGAAAGGGACCAATTAGATCCATACCCCATCTGGCCATAGGCCATACCGGAGCAATGACTTGAAGAGCTGTTGGTGGGCGATGACTCCGTCGACCCATCCACTGGCATCCTTGACAAGTGCGGACCAAGCTCTCCGCATCAGCTGTTATTGTGGGCCAATAAAGCCCCTGGCGAAGTGTTTTTCCTGCCAGAGCTCTAGGGGCTAAATGACTTCCACAAAGGCCTTCGTGAATTTCTCGGAGAATTTCTTGGCCTTCGGCTTGAGATATACATCGGAGTAGAGGGGAACATACTCCGGCCTTGTATAATATACCGTTGATTAACTGATAGTTTCTTGCTCTGAGCTTTAATCTTGACAATTGGGGTTCTTCGGGCAAATTTGTTCCTCCTTGCAAGAGTTCTATGATTGAATCTTTCCAATCTGCACTAGGAATGCAGAGAATCTCTGCAGAAGCAACTTGTGGCACCGAAGGTATATTGAGCTCCTCATAGAAAGCTTCGTCAGGCACATCCACAGCTCCGGCAGCAGCCTTCGCTAAAATGTCCGCTTGCACGTTTTCAGCTCTTGGTATACTCCGAATGGAAATACCCTTGAAATGTGCTTCGATCTTGCGAATTTCTTCCAAGTACTTTGCAAGCTGTGGATGTCGGACTTGAAAACTTTTGTCTACGTGCCCTGCTACTATCTGAGAATCTGTTTTTATAATTATTCTTGTAGCCCCTAGAGCACGTGCTTTCCGAAGTCCCAATAATATTCCTTCGTACTCCGCTATATTATTGGTAGACTTAAAGTTGAGTCTTGCGGAGTACATTGCTCTTTGTCCTGATGGTGAAATTAATACTGCCCCAATGCCTGCTCCGGATGCTTGAAAAGCCCCATCGGAGTAAATAATCCAAACTCCGTCATCTGATTTTTCGGGAGTCAACTTCGCAGGTGGAGTCCACTCTGCTACGAAGTCTGCTAGGACTTGAGATTTGATAGCTGTCCTTGCCAGGAAAGATATGCCGAAGGGTGCTAGTTCTACTGCCCACTTTCCAATCCTTCCAGTGGAATCTTTGCTTCGGAGCATATCTCCTAAAGGATATGAAGTTGGTACAATTACATTATGAGCCAAAAAATAATGCCTTAGCTTCCTCGAAGCCATTATCAGAGCATAAACGAACTTTTCAAGTTCGGAGTATCTTGTCTTTGCTCCTGACAATGCTTCGGATACAAAATAGACAGGATTTTGGACCAACTTCCCATTGATATCTGCTTCTCTGACAAGGACTGCGCTGACAGCTGAGCCTGTAGCTGCAAGATACAGAAGTAGGGTTTCGTCCGCAATAGGCACCGTAAGTGTAGCAAGATTGCTGAGATAATTTTTAATGTCTTCGAAGCTTCTCTGACACTCCGGTGTCCATGCAAAATCTTCGGACCCTTTCAAAGCTTTAAAGATTGGCAAACTCCTCTCCGCAGACCTTGATAAAAACCTGCTAAGTGCGGCCAGACGTCCAGTCAGCTTTTGCACTTGCTTTAAATTCTCGGGAGGAGCCATCTTCTGCAGCGCAGTTATTTGAGTAGGGCTAGCTTCAATTCCCCTGCTTGAAACTAAGTACCCTAACAACTTTCCAGCCTTAGCTCCGAATATACATTTTTCGGGGTTAAGGCGGATCCCACATGCCCGAAGGCTATTGAATGTTTCTGCTAAGTCTAGGCTATGTTGGTGCTTTAAAGCACTCTTTATTACAATATCATCCATATAGGCCTCCACATTGCGACCTAGTTGATGACCTAGAGCCTTAGCAACTAATCTTGAAAAAGTAGCCCCGGCATTTCTTAAGCCGAAGGGCATTCTTACATAGCAGAAGACTCCCGAAGGAGTTACAAAGCTCGTCTTGATTTCATCTTCGCGCTTCAACCATATTTGATGATAACCTGAATACGCGTCGAGGAAGCTTAATAACTCCGAACCTGCAGTGGAGTCAACTAGCTGATCAATTCGGGGCATGGGGTAGGGGTCACGTGGGCACGCTTTATTCAGAGATGTGAAATCAATGCACATGCGCCACTTTCCGGAGGACTTCTTCCTGACGAAGACTGGGTTGGCTAACCATTCTGTATGGGCCACTTCTCTGATAATCCCAGCCTTCAGCAGTTTTTCAACTTCGTCCTTAGCTAGAGCAGCTCTCTCTGCGGACATCTTCCGGAGCCCTTGTCGAACAGGCCGGGCCTTCGGGTTTACAAGCAAGCTGTGCTCAATAATATCCCGATCGACTCCGGTGATATCTTCGTCAGACCAAGCGAAGACATCCAAATTTTCTTCTACGACCTTTTCCAAGGAAGTTGCAACTTCGGGAGGTAAATCTTTACCAAATTGAAAAGTGTATTCTTTACCATCTTTGACAATGACCTTCGTTGCAATTTCTCCTTCGGGACTTGGTCTTGGAAATGACTTCTTCGAAGCTTCGGAGGAGGCTGAAAAAATTTCTCCATTATCTTGGACACTGTTTACTTGCCTCGGATCAAGAGGAGGACCATGACCATATTCTGCCCTCCGAGCTATGGCTTGATCTCCGAAGATTGTCAGAACTCCTGATTGTGTGGGCATCTTCATGCACAAGTAGTTGTGATGCGCCACAGCTCCGAACTGATTCAACATGCCTCGCCCAAAGATGACATTATAAGCATACGGGGCGTCCACCACATCAAAGATAACTTCTTCAGTTCGGGCTAGTAAACCTTCTCCGAAGGTTACTTCCAGGCCTATTTGGCCAAGTGCATCTAGCGGAGGTCCTGCAAAGCCTTGCAGAGGACGAGCCGCTGGGAGGAGATGCTTCCGGGAAATGCATAACTGATCGAAGGCTTGTACAAATATGATATCTGCCGAGCTACCTCCGTCAATTAGCACCCTTCGAACTTCTGTTCCTGCAATATCAGCAGTAATAACCAATGGATCTGCATGCGGGAACTTGATACCAGCTGCATCCTCCGCAGAGAAAGATATTGGAACATGAGACCACTCCGGCATTGCAGCTGCAGATGACGAAGTCCCAATGTGGCCTACTTCTCGAACGTACTCTCTTCGCTGTCTCTTGGACATGCTTCCGAGGGTACCTCCTCCGGAGATAGGGAGAACTACTCTCTTCCCTCTATCTTGCCCTTCTTCTTGCTTCGGAGGTGGCATAACATTGGCCACCGGAGGATGCCTTGCAGCATCAAAATTTTCTATCCGCGCCACAGCCTGGACCGGCTCCGAGCGCACTGCTGCTGCTGGACTTCGGTCGGTACTACCTCGACCCGAAGTTCTCTCCAAGTATTCTCCTCGAAGGGTAAGAATAGCCTTGCAGGTGTCAGTTGCATGGCTTCGATTCTCTCCATGAATACAGCAAAAAAGGGTCTGGCCCTTGCCAGCCGTTTTCCCTGGCGGCCTCCAGCCGCTGGACTTGTTCCCCGCAGACTGTGGAGCTCTTGGCGCAAACTTCTGCGGGGGTGCAATGTTTAAGACCTCAGAGCGAGGGTGCTTTTGCCCTCTTCTTCTATCATGTTGCACTTCGGAGACTGGTTCTTGCGGCTGAGCCGAAGTCTTCACCTCTGCTTTAACTTCTGTCAACACTGTCGAAGTAGCAGTAGTCCTCCGAAGCCAACCTTCTTCTGACTTCGAGTACTCCTCGAAGTACGACATCAGCTGTGATACCGTGGTGATGCTCTTTCGATGCAATTTATCCAGAAGGCCTTTATGACTGACGCCTTCCCGAGCCGCATCAACCACTGAAGATGTAGACAGCCCCCGGATTTGCGACTTCGTGTGAGCGAAGCGCTTGAAGTACTGTCTCAATGTTTCTCCGGGGAGCTGCTTCACTTGGAAAAGGCTCCCTGTCGACATGGGGGGCACGAAGGTGCCCTGAAAGTTACTTATGAACTTCTTCTTCAACTGTAACCATGACGTGATTGATCCTGGTTTTAAAGACCAGAACCATCTCAACGCCACTCCTTCAAGGGCTAACGGGAAGCACTTCGCCATAGTTTCTCTGTCTCCGCCACTAGCCTCGATTGCTAGGGCATAAGAACGCGCAAACTCACTAGGATCTTCGTCTCCGGCATACTTGCAAAGCTTTGAAGCTTTGAACCTCGGATCGAAGCGAACCTTCTGAAGCTCGAGATGCAACGGAGATTCATTGTCGTAAGAGGCGTTCTCCGGGGCTTCGGGATAGTCAAGATCGTCGTCTTCGTGCACTTCGGGGATAACTGGGGTGACTTGAGGACGAAGCCTGTTCGCAGCCTCTTGCCGCCACCTCGCTACCTCGGCTTGAAGATTGGCCATTTGAGTGGCCATATCTCCAAGGCTATCTTCATCTCCTCCGGAAGGACCTTCCGGGTCTTGAGAACTGGTATGATCAGTTTGAATCGGAATGGAGGGTGGCAGAGTGGCTCCGGGCGGTCGGAGTGTAGAAGGGGTTGGTGGAGAGGTTTCATATCCTCGAGGGATAGAAGCCCCTGGCGGAGTTAGAGGTGGAGGGATAGTCGAAGACCCTCCGACTTCGACTGTGTCGAAGGGTATCTCTCCGGAGATCCGAGAGGACCTCCGAGTGGGATTGCGAGGTGCGCTCCGCTTAGGAGGCATGATGCAAGAGGTTGGTAGAGAACGAAGTTTTTTGGACTAAGTTCCCCACGGACGGCGCCAACTGTTGGCGTAAAAGATTACGCTAACAGGTTTCTGTAGAAAAGAAACTAACAAACGAAGTGTTTGCGAAGCAAACTGTTCTAAGCCTCCGAAAGGATAATAACTTAGAATAGTTCGAAAGTGTGTATTGATTCACTTGTAATCGGTCCTTATTACAGGATGAAATGGGGGGTATTTATAGGCCTGAACATTAAGGAAAAGACCTATTTACCCCTTTATTACAACCGACATTAAGGAAACTATTCGGTTTCCTTAATAGGGCTAAAATGGTAAAAGACTAATCTAATAGGATAGAAAATAAGTCTTCCATCTTAGCTGGCAGAAAAGATCCTGAAGGGCTTTGGCCCGAAGACATACTTCGAACCAATGCCTGTCTTCGGGCTTCGAACCAGGTTCCAAGCACCTTCGAAGATGGCCTTCGAACAATCTTCGAACTGGTTGGCTGTCTTCATGCTGCTTTGGCAATAACCCCGAAGATGAGATATTTTCCCCCAACAATCATGAAAAGTATAGAAGAACAGGAACAAGCAGAAAAACTGCAACAGGAATAGTTTTCATAGTTATAGGGGGTAGATAACCCTACATAATTGATATCCTAATAGTCTCGTGTTACAACTATACGTGAGCACATATATGAATTATTTTACAGAAGAAAAAACGATACCGTGGAAAAATTATATATGATCAAGTAAAACTCAAAGGCAGGGCATATATACAGAAGAGCTTAACTGAAGCGTGACTCAAAAGTTATGCCGCAAGGAGTTTCTGAATGTCCTTCTGCAAGAAATTTATATCGAGAACACTGTGAGCAGGACGGACTGTGGAATTGAAAAAATATACTAAAAAATCTGGAGGGAAGTGCAGAAGTGATTTAGAATATTTTAACCGCAAGAGGAATAGAGGATTCAGGTACGTGCAACTCAACCAAATACAAAAACTTTTATATGGAAACCACCTGAATGAATTCAAAGGTAGTGAGTACATTTAGCAAAGACATCTTAATGACACTGAAATATAGAAAGAAAATGTGTGATGGTCGGTTTGAAATCTAAACAGCGCGCGCGAGAGCAGAGCACACCAGGTGCGGAGGCAGGAAACGAAGCTTGACCCTGATCTCCGAGTGGTTAGCCAAATAACAAGAATTAGTTGAGTTATCTAAGGAGGATTAGTTAGAGTATTAGCAATAAATAAGGAGGGCCACTGGTTGTGGGCCGCCTCTGTGCTTTATAAACAGAAGGCCGGCAGTGAGATTAGGGGCGGGATTTGTTAGGTTTAGACCCTCCTAATCGGTTGGGCAGTGTTTACACCCAAAAATGTCACTAATGGTCAAAGTGTATAAAATACCAAAAAACTAGTACTTTTGGCCGAAAATGTGATCATCTGGCATAGGCCGATCTGACCGGCCATGGTAGGCCGGTCCAACCGGCCCAATGGGTCCGATGAGATCGGCCCTCTTCCGGGATTAGGGATAAAATTGCAGTTTCGGGCTGTTTTTGATCTCTAATCATATCCTAACCACTTTTAGCCGAAGAGGACTCTTTCTGGACACCAGATAACACCAAGACCACCCCCTATAAATATAGGGGCAAGGCCGATTCAAGAGGCCCCCTCTCATATCAACACAAAGCCCTCGCTTTAAATCGTTCTTTTACCTTTCAATCTACTTTCCTTGCCCTAGGATTAGCCAAGTAACGTCCATCTTCGTGGGTTTGCGTTGTAAGCCCTCCGTCCGCCGCGTCGAAATCACGGTAACCCTTGTTGATTCGCTCGTGAATCTCCAATTTAATCCACGAAATGGATTTTTATCGTTTTATCGGTTTTCTCTTACTACCCTTGGAAGTTCGGCCTCTAGGCTGAATTGCACTTGATCTCTCACTGTTTTGCTGGGGAAACATCTTCAAAATCATCACCAAAAAGTTTGGGGGTGATTGCTATTCATCTTCAAGGTCGCCGAAGCCCTTAGACGATAAGACCAAAGCTTGTCGGTCCGACCGACAGGGCTTCGCTGGTCTGACCGGACGTTGTCGTACCAGGCCGTCAGGCTGTTGTCGGCACGCTTCACCGCGCCGTTACCAGCACCCCCCGGTCTGACCGAGGGGCCTTCGCCGGTCCGATCGGATCCCTCCACTCTGCGCCGGAGCACCCTTCGCCGTCACGCCGAAGCCATCTTCGGCGAGAACCCTCCGCAGTAAACTACTCCGCACTGGACTCCACGACGCCGAAACCCTTGGTCTGACCGAGGCTTCACCGTCGGTCTGACCGAGTACCCTCCGTCGGTCTGACTGCTCGGAGCTCGCTTTGCACCAGAACGCTGAAGCCCTCTTCGGTGATCCCTTCGCAGGCGTCGGTCTAACCAGGAGTTCTACTCCGGTTCGACCCGCCAACATGCCGAAGTCTTCCTCCTTCGAGGTACTTCGGATTTATCCTACGCCGATCACCAAAGGGTACCCCTTCGGCGATACTTCGCATCACCGGTCCGACCGAGAGTATACCTCCGGTCCGACCGCCATTTTATTGCAGATCAGAATCGGCCCTATTCTGGCCAGTTTGATTAGGTTTTATTATTTTTAGTTATTTTCTCACACATCGGCTGATTGAACTTTATTTCTTAATATTTGTTTGATTACCTGGCGACTCCGTTACCCTTACAAACATTAAGGATTCGTCGGAACGTGACGTCGGCGCCGCGTCACGCTTAGGTTTATCCCTAAGTATTCGTGTGCTTTTGGATCGTCGAACTGACCCAAGTGTGTGGGCGCGCTTTCGTGTCAACAGGCAGCAACCGACCTCACTTCGCAATAGTGCCGAGACGGCGCCGCCATGTCGCCGAGGTCCAGGCCCCCGCCCGATCACCTCATACAAATATAGCCTACATTCGAGTGTGCGTTCGTACCTTGTCTCTTCCTCGATTGGTGATAACTTGGTATCAGATTCCAGGCCAGCTTCCGCCACCAAGATGAGTGGCCATTCGGTGGCCGACGCAAACTCGAGGAAGGACGACGACCCCATCACCACCATCGAAGACATGATGTGACCTCTGGTTCCCCTTGCAGATCAGGTGGCCACCATCGAAATGACCCTCACCAAGCAAGGTCAGCAGCAACTCTTGAGCGTTGGCCTCCTCCGCGTCGAGTACGGCCAGGGCACCAGCCGGCCCCCGCATGTAGGTGGTCGCCGCCCGATGGATGACCATGACGATGACGATAGGTTCCCCACAACCCACAAGCTGGAATTCCCCAAGTATGACAGCGTCGGGGACCCGCTGCCGTGGCTGAACCGTTGCGAGCGCTACTTCAGAGTCCGGTGAACTCCGGAACACCGACACATGACATACGCATCCTTCTACCTCACGGACGATGTCCAGCTTTGGTATCACCAGCTAGAGCTCAATGGGGGTGTCCACTATGGCTGCGCTTCGTTTCCTTGGTGAACAAGTGGTTCGGTTCACCGCTCACCGACAACCTTATTGGTGAACTCACCCTCCTTCGGCGCGACGGCTCGGTCAACGACTTTGCCAAGCGCTTCATGGCATTATCCTGCCGCGACACCGCCATCACCAAGGACCACCAAGTCTAGCTCTTCATCGCTGGCCTCGGCAAGCCGCCACGGACAGATCTCGCGCTATAGAGGCCCACATCACTCGACGATGCCATCATGTTCACCAGGGCCTTCGAACAGCGTGAGGGAGTGCCACATCGCCACCGTCTCCGCCCTCGACGACCCTGATCTCCGAGTGGTTAGCCGAATAACAAGAATTAGTTGAGTTATCCAAGGAGGATTAGTTAGAGGGTTAGCAATAATTTAGGAGAGCCACTGGTTGTGGGCCGCCTCTGTGCTTTATAAATAGAAGGCCGACAGTGAGATTAGGGGCGAGATTTGTTAGGTTTAGACCCTCCTGATTGGTTGGGAAGCAACCTGCCTCACTTCGCAGCAGCGACGAGACGGTGTCGTCGTGTCGCCGAGGTCCATGCCCCCAGCCGATCACCTCATTCAAATATAGCCTACGTTTGAGTGTGCATCCGTACCTTGTCTCTTCCTCGACCGGTGACAAAATGGGCCAAAAGTAAAATAGTAAACCAATTCAATACTAAGATAAATTGACTTTCAACCGATGGACTCTTTCTTTCCACTCCATATTTGTATTCATATTCTAATATAGTAAACCAACACACAAGAAATGCATCATGTATTCGTATTCTAATATTTGGCAGTTAATATAGGGTAAATTGCATCTTAAGATGGATTTACCATACCTTGTCGAAAATAGGAAATTCAGCTTTAAACCTAGTACAAGCAAACTGCTTTATCTGCAGATTTGACCCAGGTTCTTGTGCACCAAATTGATTGCAAGGAAATGCCAGAATCTCAAATCCTGCAATTCACACAATGTATTACACCACTGAGATATCAATCCTACTAAGATATCGGAAATCCATGCCAACAGAAGCTTTATAAAAAGAAAGACTTAAGTGTTTCCCAAATTCTTATGCAATGAATCAGTAAGCTATAGTCAGTGCAAAGATAATCTGAACCAGCAATTATATTACCTTGAGTCTTGTACTTCTCATAAAGATGAGATAGTTCCGTGTAATTTGCTGTTGTCAGCCCACTGAAATTCAGATAAGAATGTGAAATTTAGTGCCAGTTAATAATGAATACATTACAATATTTGATATTATGGAACAATTAATTAAGAAAATTACCACTGAGATGCAACATTAACAATTAGCAACGCCCTTCCTTTGAACTTGCTAAGTGAAACATCTTTTCCATCAATGTCCTACACAACACAGAGGAATTTTTTCACGCACAAAAGTTGAAAATGTCCCTTGGAAAGATGTATTGATTTATTCACACATCAACGATTAATATGTAAAAGTACAATAAACACACACTAGGGAAATATGAAAGTAGTATACTAAAAAACCTAACAATGCATACACTCAGACACAACTTATTTCCATCATATACAAGTACATCTCAGAATGAAGCTTTATTTTGTGGAAGATCCGTTGGCCAAATTTTTTTAACAAACGATTGTATCCATAAAGAAATATTCACTGTGTTCATTTCATTTGGAACTATACTCATTATGGCACCAGAACAAGTGAAATGTAATTCCACCTTCCAAATTCAGACATTTCAGCACATGCATCTCAACTTACAATTCCAGAACAATGAGCCATTGATACATAGAGCTGTAACATTCGAATTTGCCATACAAACTTACAAAGCTTTGACTGCATTTAGCTGATCAGGCTAATTTCAATCATGTTAAAAAAACACACATCTTTCAATGATCATTCTATGTTGACTGTTCTGTGCACCTATAACTCAACTAAACTACTACCTCAAAATACCTTCTACTTCCAGAAATTCAGAATACCATAGTCTACCTAAGTACCTATAATTCCGATAAAGTAGTAACGGTATCCCTTGATAGCTAATGTAATGTGAGCATGTGATTGTGAGAAGATATAGAGCGTCAACTGCATTGATCTGAGTTGGCCAATTCCAGATCAAATTATTTAAAATGGTAATGTATCGATACATGGTTCCAAGTTACAGCATTTCTCACCTACGTCAACAACGCCGCATCAAATACCTAACACCGCAACAAGCAAGTACAGAAACAGAACGCCACCATCCAAATTCTAAAAATCTCCCTTGCCCCATCATTGCACCAGTTCAAACGATTCCAGTTTCTACCCACCGCGTTGCCACACGCAAGTACGCAACCACATCCAACTAAAGCGCGCAGTTTTTCATGACCGCAAATTATTGCGACAATTATTACGAGACTCAGAAATGTCCACCTTGACGGTGAAGTCGTAGATGCTCTTCTCGGTGGCGGCGGTGGCGTAGACCCTGGCACCCACCTGCGAGACGGCCGCAGCGCCACGACGGGGACCACCGCCCTGGGTGCTCCCCCAGTGCGCCGGGAAGCGCGCCGCGGCGGCCGGAGGGACACGTGTGGCCGGCGCGAGGCAAGTCAGGCGGGCTGTCGCCGTGGTGGACGACATGTGGCTCGCGCCGGCGTGCGCCGCGTGTGACGTTTCGCGGGAGGAGGAGATGGGAAGTGGCTGCGGTTTAGCGGGCGCCGGATTGGGTTCGCGGCGATTCTGGTTAAGTGCTGGGGGGAATTTTGCGGATATGCCCTTGAGGTTGCACATATTTCTAAGGAAGGTATTTGTACTGCAACATGGGTAGGGATGAAAACTAAACAGAAATGGATGGAAATGGCCGCTACCGTATCCATTTCTATATTTTTTAACGGAAAAAAACGAAAATGAATATTACGAAAATAAAAACGAAAACGAATAGTATCAAAAACGAATATGGATCGAATAAGAAATGAATACCGAATATACATCGAAATACAAAGTACTAAATCATAACACATAATTTCTAAATAAAAATAGTTTGAAGTTCTAACTTTCATTTCGAAATAGAAATAATTTGAGGTCCATCTTTTGTCATCAATCATTTATCTACATATCTTTTTCTAAGTCCTGCGTATCTTTCTTTAAGTTCTTCGTGTAGCAATCATCATCCATGTTATTATTTTGTTGATCTAACTATAATGATAATGAAAGTAAAATGAATTAATTAAAGACATTAAGATTGATCATAACAATATTCATGAACATATATCCATAGAACAAGCTTTTACTAACAAGTAACAGCTACATCTGTATATAACCAAAACGTGTACAGTAAAAAAATACATCGTGTTCAAACGGCCAAAAACTAAAAAAACGTGGCAAATAAACTATCATTCATTGATTAACCAAAAATGTAGCCCTGCACCAACAAATTACAACAATGGTGCTTCTCCCGGAGCCCGTCGGTACCATCTTTCTTATCTTTGAATGTTCTTGCAACAGCTAGCTAGCATTTAGTCCCTAGATGCTGCAACAGTGCACACCAAATCCTCAGGCGGGAGGTTGCTGACTTGTCGTGGAACCGTAGCCCGTGGCCGAGCGCCGGTGCGGGCTGGGAGGCTAGCGCCCGGCAGCGTGCCAAGTGTTATGGACCGTGGCGACGTGGAGTTCCGCTAGAAGCACTCAGCAGCGTGGCGCCGTCGATGCAGGCTGGGTAGTGGCGGCGCCGTGGTTAGTGGGGCAATGGCGGGTCGGCGGCTGAGCTAGGGTTGTGGCTAAGGGAGAACAACCTAACAGAGAATACAGAATGCAGGATGGTGTGGTTAGTGCCAAATAAATTAAGAGCATATTTGGTTGAGCCGTAGATTCTGAAAATACTATTGTGAGCTATCCATAAAAACTAAGAAGTTGTTTGGTTGGAATAATTGCGAATTTATATTTTGATAGTTCTTAGTTATATTATTAATGTGTAATTTTACGTGTAAATCATTCTAATCATGAAATTTTGTAATGTTTCTATTAAAATTATATATTTTTTAATTACACTAAACTTATATATTTTACTAAAATTTTATTTTTTTAAATTTTACATAAACCGATATGTTTTAATAGCATGATAGTAGGTAATATTCGTTCAAAGTTAAACTGAGAATCTGTAAAATCTGGATTATACCAGCTTTCAAATTTGTACTACGAGAATCTGCAGTTTCTGAAAAAGCTGGGTGACCAAAAAAGTTGTTTGGTTCAGATTCTAGCTTCCGATCCAGTAAGCTGGTTTAAAAATCTGAACCAGACAGACCCTAAGTTGTGCTTGTGCTGTTGCGGGATGCGGCATTGGGAAAGGCTGTGACTGGGGTAGGCTGGCTAGTGTGGGCTGACTGCTCCCTACTAAGATCAGGATTGAATGGGTCTATTAAAACGGAAACTATTGGTTTTTCTTATGCGGACGTCATATCCATTTCTGCCGAAAACCATTGTTTCATTTTCGGTCCCGTTTCTGCAAAAAAATATGTATTCATTTATGCTCCGCAAAATTCTGTTTCCGTATCGATTTTTTCGGAACGGACGGAAACTATCTGCTCCGTTTTCATCCCTATACGTGGGTGCTCAGCCAAACATTTTCGTAAAAGTCAAAACTGATTTTAAATTTTATAATTCAATTTTTCATATTAATTTTAAGGTTTATTTATTCTAAATCTTTTCTCACTGTTGCTGATAAAACAATCACGGAGTAATATAACTAAAGCTAATTTTAAAATTAAATTTCAAATTTCAAAATTAACTTCAGTCTTTAAGAATAAACTCCAAGTTTTTGCTGTGGTGTTTAGGCACCAACATGACGGGAAATACACTATGGGAATACTCTTTTAGAGAGCATAAATTTCTATATATATAAATAAAATTTACCGTGATTTATGATTAGAAATGAAGATATTGAAAAATGGAAGAGTGTACCATTTAATCATTCATATCCGGTTCTAGTAGTTGTAGCCACTTTTGGAGTCTTTTTGGTAGAGCTCTAGCCTAAAATCTAGATTGGAGCTCTGGATTTAGATGTGATTTGAAGTTGGAGTAGGTTAAATGTGTTTGGTTGGGTTGAGTTCCTCCAAAACTTCAGGAATAGAGTGGTAGACGGTAAATGGATAATATTATCCATGTCTATTATGTTGATTAATAGATGTATTATTGTTGGTGTAGTTTTTGGTCACACACGTGGTTTGGAAGATCTGATTAATTCTAGTGCAGATCCTATAATCTTAGAAAAAGAAGGTTCCAGCGTGCCAATCAGTTTAATATAAATAACAATGTTAGTAGCAACACCGATCGGCTATCAAGCCGATGACTGTGGTGAGAATAGAATAAATAGGAATAAACACACCTATCTGCCATGGGGCCGATGACCATGCCCACGCTATCGGGCTGAACATTCTATCGGCTGATAGGATATTGTTGGCGTAAAAGATTACGCTAACAGGTTTCTGTAGAAAAGAAACTAACAAACGAAGTGTTTGCGAAGAGAACTGTTCTAAGCCTCCGAAAGGATAACAACTTAGAATAGTTCGAATGTGTGTATTGAATAACTTATATTCGGTCCCTATTACAGGGTGAAATGGGGGGTATTTATAGGCCCAAATATTAAGGAAAAGACCTATTTACCCCTCTATTACAACCGACATAGTGGAAACTATTCGGTACCCTTGATAGGGCTAAAATGGTAAAAGACTAATCTAATAATATAAAAGATAAATCTTCCATCTTAGCTAGCAATAAAGATCTTGAATTGCCTTAGTTCGAAGATGTACTTCGAACCAATGCCTATCTTCGTGCTTCGAGCTTGACTCAGGGTATCTTCGAAGATGGATGTCTGGAAACCTTCGAATCCACTATCTGCTTTCATGCTGTTGCGGCAATAACCCCGAAGATGAGATATTTTCCCCCAACAGTAGCCCCTCGAATACGCTTCTCCGTTCAACCTGTAATGTTAGGAGAGCAGTATACGGAAGGAAAAAATAACCAGACATAGGGGTTATTAAATTTCAATTCATCTCCGAAATGTACGAAGATGTAAACTCTGAATCAGTCTTAAGATAACTACTTTTCGAACTATCTTAGAACCGACTCAGGAAGTTCGAAAGTCTTTTAGACTTAGAGGAAATAGCCGTTAGTTTTCTGTTCCTAACGGAAACTGTAGAAAGCGTTAATTTCGGAGAAAAGTAACGACAGGAATGCGAAACGGCATGGACTAACGGTAAAAATGTAAAGTTTAGGCTATAAATAGATGGCCTAGAACTTACCCGGTTACCTTTTCACTACTTTCTCGCAATCAAAAACCTTTTGAGCCCTTTGAGTTCTTTGAGCCTTAGCTCCCATTTCCCCCAAAGCAACCCAGCGGCTGCAATGGTGAAGACCAAGGATTCAGGAGCCCCGTCGGCCTTGGCTCGGCAGCAAGCGGCTGCGGCAGCAGCGGCCGCGACATTGGTGACAGCGCCTCCAGCATCTGCAGCAACATCCATGGCGGCAGGAGGGAGAAATCCCCAGAATATTGATGATCAAAGTCTCTGCCCGCCATCAACGAAGTATCTGGACCAATCTTTCCAATTGGGATCTTCTACCTGTAAGAGGGAATCACTGGCGATCGCAGTAGAAGGAAAAATCAGTACTGGAGTGATGATTCGCAAGCCCGGAAAAGAACTCATTCCATCACCAAGGCCCGGAGAAGTGGTTGTCTTCGAAGCCTTCTTCGAAGCTGGCTTGGGTCTCCCAGCAGTTGACTTCCTGGCGGAGGTACTTGATTTATTTCATGTCACCCTCCCTCAATTATCTCCGAACGCAGTAGCTAGACTAGCTATCTTCGAATGGGCATTGAGAGCCGAGGGTTGCGAAGGGAGGGCAGAGATCTTCGCTGCACTACATAGGGCTTCATGCCAACCTAAAACCTTCGTAGGCCCCGGAGGTGAAAAAGTAGTGGTAGCCTTCGGAAGCATCAATTTTAGGCTTCGGGACGAATATGCTCTTCAATTCCCTGCTAAGGCCATCAATGCAAGATGGTACACTGACTGGGTTATGAGGTGGTTCTATGCCAAAGTTGGGGCGAGTAATCCTCTGGCCGGACCTCTGAAAGAAATTCAATTCCGGAAGGAAGCCTTAGTGCATCCCGGCCAAGGTCAGCTCGAAGCTCGCCTCAACCTACTTCAGCGGATCAGCCGGAGGTTGAGTATGCGAGACTTAGCCGAAGAGTTCCTCGAATTACAAATTTCTCCACTGATGGCCAACTGGCCTATCATCTTCGAAGAGGATTCAGAAGGTGGTCTCCGAAAAATCACTTTGACTTCGAGCCCTGCAGGTAACTTCGAAGACAACATGTATTATGTATATTCATTCGAAGAAAAACTAACTTGATTGATTTATTTTTTTTAGCTTCTTCAGCCCCTGTTACTTCGGAACAAATAGTAAGGGCTTCGGAGAAGATTTTGGACGCTCCAACTCCGACAGAAAAAAATAGAGAATCAAGCTAGTCGGGAGTTGGGAAAGATTTAACAGAGTATGGGGAATGCTGGAAATCACTCCGCCCCCTTTGATGGATTGGGTGCCTTCAGAGAAAGGGCCCAAGAAGAGGAAAACCGAAGCTGGGACTTCGAGCTCCGCAAAGACTCCGGTGAAGAAGGTGGCTCGGAAGCCAAAAAATCTTGCACCTTCGAATCCTGCACCTTCGAGCTCAAGGGCTTCAGTTTCCGACTCCCAGGAGGATGAAGGGAGATTGCTTGTGCGTCTAATAGAAGAGAATGAAACCCAAAGGACTGCACAAGCCGAAGCACCTACGAACGTGCCGGAGTCCCAAGATAATCTTGATCAACCAAGGACTTCGGCAGTTCAGGAAGACGTATCTCAGGACGAAGTTCCTGTAAATGAAAGTGGGGTCGAAGTTACTATAGCTTCGATTCCCGAGGAAGCAAGGAGAACTGCTGAGGACGATGCTCCTGCAGTCCAAGACTTAACGACTAATTCGGATGAAGAACTAGCCTTCGATCCACCGAACAGTCCGACAATGACTCCTCTGCAAAATGTCGAAGGTAGACTTCGAATAACTTTCTCATGTTTATTTTGTATATTTATACAATGTATAATATTTTTCATTATTTTTTACAGAGTCCACTCCTATGGAAGAAGTCCGACAGGAAGAAATAATTCTTGGACCTTCGACAACTTCGGAGCCAGCCCAGAGAGTTACTCAAATGGGACCTGGAAGAGGCAAAAGACATATAGAGCCCCACCCTGCTGTGAGCTCCGGATCAACTCCGTCTGATTCAACAGATGAAAGCCAATCTTCCGGGGAGGGCCAGTCTCCAGTGGCTCCGAAGACCACAGGCCAAAGCTCCGGTCCTTCGCTGAACGAAGATGACCAACAGGCAATAAGCATGATCCCCTTGCTGGCTCCTTTCTTAGGGCAAACAACTGGTCTTCGGAGTTTGCTCGAACCTTTGGATCGAGCTAGCCGTGACATAGGGGAGACCAATTTAGTGGCCATCCTGAGCAAGGCTGACAGGACGGAGCTTAATGCCACTATTGAACGTGCAGCCTACCAGGTACGAAGCAACTGCGAAATATCATAGAATTCATCTACGAATAAATATTTACCTTACTTTTTTATTTTTGCAGCAAACTGTCTTGGCCCGAGCTGCAAATATATGCAATGATGAAGAGATCGCTCGTCTTCGGGAGGAAAATAATGCCCTTCAAAGGAATCTTAACATCTCCGAAAGTCGAGTGGTTCAAATGGATAATATAGTGTCAACAGAGCGAAGGGCCAGACAAAGTTTGGAGGCTGCGAAGAAAGAGCTCGAAGCAGAAAGAATTGTGCTTCGAGCAGAAGTTGAAAAGCTGCGGGCGGAGCACGCTACTGCGGGGTCCGAGCTCGTCAGACTCCAAGAGGAAGCTAGCCAGCTGTTAAATCAAAAGAATATCTTGACCACTGAAAATGCTAGGCTTTCCGGGGTTTTGGGCGAAGTCACTTCGACGAAGGATGCGTTGAACGAAGACAAGCTAAAGTCTGAGAAGGTGGCTGCGGAAGTTATGAGTTAGTTGTTAGATGTCTTGGAGTACTTCGGTACTACTGGGATACTTCCTTCTGACGATAACATCACTCTTCTGCGCCGGTTAAAAAGGATCCAAGGAGTGGCGAAGCAGATGAAGACAGCAGGCATTAGATACGGAGAACTCTCCAGACAAGTGTCTGCTGTTGGCCTACTTCGCTACTACGAAGATTTAGGCCGATCAATAACTCCGGACGCAGGAGGGGGCCCAATCACCTTCGACGACGAGCGACTTCTAAAACCTTCCGAAGGTGTGGCTGCTGCCTGGCGAGCCTTCCAAACTTCATGGAGAGCCGAAGGTCGTTCCGCGATCAAGGCTTGGATTGACGAAGGCCAACGCCAGAAGCAAGTTCGGACCCAAGCTTCGAGCAGTCAGCCTCCTTCGAACCCGCAGGTTTAGAAATACCTTAGGATTTTTGACCATGTAAAGCTTTATGCTTGTAAACATTTATCAATGAAAATCTTGTTTGTCATGTTTTTAGGCTTTGCCTCTTATGGAGGATATCGAAGTGTTAGAGCTTAACGACGAAGTTCGCTCATTATGGACCACCTTCGATCTTCTAAAAGCTTACAAACGTCCTCGATTTCTAATTCCTCGAGATGACTCCGGTGTAATTGCGCCCGAAGTAATCAAAGATATACTGTCTTATATTAAAGAGGAAGAAAAAGAGGTTAACGTAAACACTTCGTCTTCTGAAGACGTTATATGGTCTGAAGACGAAGATGAAGCTCAAAATAAAAAGCCTGAAGAACTTGGAAGTTGGGAAAGGAGCCCCGAACGGCTTCGAACTTGGGCCGAACTTCAACAAGAACAAAAGGATTTTAGAGCTTCGAAGGGGAGCAAGAGAGTTAAACGCAAAGTTATTAGAACTCCCGGCGCTGGAACTAGTCGTTCCACCCCTAGCTCTAGAGACCGAAGAGGTCTTCGATTCCTTCTTGGTATAGATACTAATTTTTCATAATGTAATCTGTAAACATATTTGTTTGAATAATGAATACCGATTTAAAATTGTCTCCATATTTACTAGCCCCTCTTTGGGTATAAGCAACTTCGAAATGTATTCAAAGATGGTTATGCGCAAAGAAAAAACTTCGGAGTACAATTTTTTGGGGGTTCAGAGCCCCTCTGCAATTTAAAGATCTTTTAAAATCTTATAAAATGTCTTCGACTATTTGCAGTCGGAAGAATAGCAACTTTAGTATCTTAGATAATTTGTCACTTTGGACTGTGTTAACAGACATTTGAAGCTCATGGCTCAAATTCTGTTTTGCTTTAGCCACCTTCGGCTTATTTTTGCGATCTCTGTCGAACCAATGGTTCGGAGTTTGCAATGGTCTCTTTGGACTCTTTTTACGGATGTCTACCAGCCAATGGCTTGGACTCCGTATATTTTGGCCACCTTCGGCTCTTTTTGCAGAAGTCTACCAGCCAATGGCTTGGACTTCGCAGGTTTTGGCCACCTTCGGCTCTTTTTACGGAAGTCTACCAGCCAATGGCTTGGACTCCGCAGGTTTTGGCCACCTTCGACTCTTTTTACGGAAGTCTACCAGCCAATGGCTTGGACTCCGTATGATGTGGTTTTGGGCTCTTTTACGGATGCCTACAAGCCGGTGGCTTGGGCTCCGGATTATGTCAGCCCCCACGTCGGAAGCTTCGAACCAATTGTTCGAAGTCCGAAAATACAACCCAGCTTCATGACACTTCCCTCTCGGTCGACCCCGCGGTTCCAATGCGTCCACTCGGAAGCTGGAAGTCTATGAGGGGAAGGCACTATCAGGATCATATGCTTTATTAATTTAGAAGATGATTACAAGCGAATTACAAGGAGCCCTTATGCGAAGTATCGCTTTAGGTGCTCTGCATGCCAAGTATGTGCTAACTCTTCACCTTCTAAATTAGCTAACTTAAAAGAGCCAGGGCATCCTGAACGAACAATTAGGTATGGACCTTCCCATTTATTCCCTAACTTCCCTGGTGCTATAACGCTTCGCAGAACAAGATGACCCGGTCTTAGTTCATTGAGCTTAACCTTCGGGTCAAACCAAGCCTTCGTTTGCTGATGATACTTTGATAAATTCGCCACAGCTCGAAGTCTTGTTTCTTCGGATAAATCTAGCGAAGCTTGTCTTTCTTCTTCAATCTCCGGTTCGGTGCTGCGAAATGATCCTCCTTTGAGCTCCGTTGGAGTCATAGCTTCATCTCCGAATAGTAGTCTGAATGGAGTAAAACCTGTGGACCTTGTTTGCGTAGTCCGAATGGACCACAAAATCTTCGGAAGATCTTCGGACCACAGTCCTTTTGCTAATCCTACTATCCTCCGATTTAGCCCTGACAAAATATTTCCATTGGCTCATTCTACGGCTCCATTAGACTGAGGATGCCTCACTGCAGCAAAACATAACTGAATGCCTAGATCTTCGCAAAACTTCCTGAAGGGTTCTGCGTCGAACTGTGTTCCATTATCAACTGTAAGTTGCCTAGGCACTCCGAACCGGCAGATGATGTTCTTCCAAAAGAATTTCTGTACATTGTTCGAAGTGATAGCTGTTAAGGGTTCTGCTTCCACCCACTTAGAAAAATATTCAATAGCTACCACTGCGAACTTCAAATTTCCCTTGGCTACTGGAAAGGGACCAATTAAATCCATACCCCATCTGGCCATAGGCCATACCGGAGCAATGACTTGAAGAGCTGTTGGTGGGCGATGACTCCGTCGACCCATCCACTGGCATCCTTGACAAGTGCGGACTAAGCTCTCCGCATCAGCTGTTATTGTAGGCCAGTAAAGCCCCTGGCGAAGTGTTTTTCCTGCCAAAGCTCGCGGGGCTAAATGGCTACCACAAAGGCCTTCATGAATTTCTCGAAGAATTTCTTGACCTTCGGCTTGAGATATACATCGGAGTAGAGGGGAACATACTCCGGCCTTGTATAAAATACCGTTGATTATTTGATAATTTCTAGCTCTAATCTTTAATCTTGATAGCTGTGGCTCTTCGGGCAAATTTGTTCCTCCCTGCAAAAGTTCCATGATCGAATTTTTCAATCTGCACTAGGAATGCAAAGAATCTCTGCAGAGGGAATTTGTGGCAGCGAAGGCATATTGAGCTCCTCATAGAAAGCTTCTTCTGGCACATCCACAGCTCCGGCTGCAGCTTTTGCTAAGATGTCCGCTTGCACATTTTCTGCTCTTGGTATACTCCGAACGGAAATACCCTTGAAGTGTGCTTCGATTTTACGGATTTCTTCTAAGTACTTCGCAAGCTGTGGATGCCGAACTTGGAAACTTTTATCTACGTGCCCTGCTACTATCTGAGAATCTGTCTTTATAATAATTCTTGTAGCCCCTAGAGCACGTGCTTTTCGGAGTCCCAATAAAATCCCTTCATACTCCGCTATATTATTGGTAGACTTAAAGTTGAGTCTTGCGGAGTACATTGCTCTTTGCCCTGAAGGTGAAATTAACACCGCTCCGATGCCTGCTCCGGATGCTTGGAAAACTCCATCGGAGTAAACAGTCCAAACTCCGTCACTTGACTTCTCCGGAACCAAATTTGCAGGTGGAGTCCATTCTGCTACAAAATCTGCTAGGACTTGCGATTTGATTGCTGTCCTTGCCAAGAAAGATATGCCGAAGGGTGCTAGTTCAACTGCCCACTTCCCAATCCTTCCAGTGGAATCCTTACTTCGAAGCATATCTCCTAAAGGATACGAAGTTGGTACAATTACATTGTGTGCCAAAAAATAATGTCTTAATTTCCTCGAAGCCATTATCAGAGCATAAACGAACTTTTCAAGTTCGGAGTATCTTGTCTTCGCTCCTGATAATGCTTCGGATACAAAATAAACAGGATTTCGGACCAACTTCCCATTGAAATCCACTTCTCTGACAAGGACTGCGCTGACAGCTGAACCTGTAGCTGCAAGGTACAGGAGTAGGGTTTCGTCCGTAGTAGGCACCGTGAGTGTAGCAAGATTACTGAGATAGTCTTTAATATCTTCGAAGCTTTTCTGACAGTCCGGTGTCCATGCAAAATCTTCGGACCCTTTCAATGCTTTAAATATAGGCAAGCTTCTCTCCACAGACCTTGATAAAAACCTGCTAAGTGCTGCCAGATGCCCAGTCAGCTTTTGCACTTGCTTTAAATTTTCCGGAGGAGCCATCTTTTGTAGCGCAGTTATTTGAGTAGGGCTAGCTTCAATTCCCCTGCTTGAAACTAAATACCCTAACAACTTTCCAGCCTTAGCTCCGAAGATACATTTTTCGGGGTTAAGACGGATCCCACATGCCCGAAGGCTATTGAATGTTTCTGCTAAGTCTAGGCTATGCTGGTGCTTTAAAGCACTCTTTATTACAATATCATCCATATAGGCCTCCACATTGCGACCTAGTTGATGACCTAGAGCCTTAGAAACTAACCTCGAAAAAGTAGCCCCGGCATTTCTTAAGCCGAAGGGCATTCTTACATAACAGAAGACTCCCGAAGGAGTTACGAAGCTTGTCTTGATCTCATCTTCGCGCTTCAACCATATTTGATGATAACCAGAATACGCGTCAAGGAAGCTTAATAACTCCGAACCTGCTGTGGAGTCAACCAATTGATCAATTTGGGGCATGGGGTAGGGGTCACGAGGGCATGCTTTATTCAAGGATGTGAAATCAATGCACGTGCGCCACTTCCCGGAAGACTTCTTTCTGACGAAGACTGGGTTGGCTAACTATTCTGTGTGAGCCACTTCTCTGATAATCCCAGCCTTCAACAATTTCTCAACTTCATCCTTTGCTAGAGCAGCTCTTTCTACGGACATTTTCCGGAGTCCTTGCCGAACAGGCCGGGCCTTCGGGTTTACAAGTAAACTATGTTCAATGATATCCCGATCGACTCCGGTGATATCTTCGTCAGACCAAGCGAAGACATCCAAATTCTCTTCTACCACCTTTTCCAAGGAGGTTGCAACTTCTGAAGGTAAATCTTTACCAAATTGAAATGTATACTCTTTACCATCTTTAACAATGACCTTCGTTGCAATTTCTCCCTTCGGACTTGGTCTCGGAAAGGACTTCTTCGAAGCTTCGGAGGAGGCTGAAAAAATTTCTTCATTATCTTGTACATTGTTTACTTGTCTTGGATCAAGAGGGGGACCATGACCATATTCCGCTTTCCGAGCAATAGCTTGATCTCCGAAGACAGTAAGGACTCCTGCTTGTGTGGGCATCTTCATGCACAAATAATTGTGATGCGCCACGGCTCCAAACTGGTTCAGCATGCCTCTTCCGAAGATGACGTTGTAAGCATACGGGGCATCTACAACATCGAAGATTATTTCCTCAGTTCGGGCCAACAAACCTTCTCCGAAGGTAACTTCCAGGCCTATTTGGCCAAGTGCATCAAGCGGAGGTCCTGCAAAGCCTTGCAAAGGACGAGCCACTGGAAGGAGATGTTTCTTGGAGATGCACAATTGATCGAAGGCTTGAACAAAAATGATATCTGCCGAACTACCTTCGTCAATCAACACCCTTCGAACTTCAGTGCCCACAATATCAGCAGTGATAACAAGTGGATCTGCATGCGGGAACTTAATGCCAGCTGCATCCTCCGCAGAAAAGGAGATCGGCACATGAGACCACTCCGGCATTTCGGCTGCAGATGACGAAGTTCCAATATGGCCTACTTCTCTGACATAGTCTCTTCGCTGTCTCTTCGACATGCTTCCGAGGGTACCTCCTCCGGAAATGGGGAGGACTACTCTTTTCCCTCGATCTTGCCCTTCCTCTTCCTTCGGAGGTGGCATAACATTGGCCACTGGAGGGTGTCTTGCAGCATCAAAGTTTTCTATCTGCGCCACAGCCTGGACCGGCTCCGGGCGCGTTGCAGCTGGAACTCGGTCGGTAGTACCTCGACCCGAAGTTCTTTCTAGGTACTCTCCCCTTAGGGTAAGTATAGCCTTGCAAGTATCAGTTGCATGGCTTCGATTTTCTCCATGGATGCAGCAGAAAAGGGTCTGGCCCTTGCCAGCCGTTTTCCCTGGTGGCCTCCAGCCGCTGGCCTTGTTCCCCGAAGACTGTGGAGCTCTCTGTGTAAACTTCTGTGGGGGTGCAATATTCATGACTTCAGAATGAGGGTGCTTTTGCCCTCTTCTCCGATCATGTTGAACTTCGAAGACTGGTTCCTGCGGCTGTGCCGAAGTTTTTACTTCTACTTTAACTTCTTGCAATATGGACGAAGTAGCAGCAGTTCTTCGGAGCCAACCCTCTTCTGACCTCGCATACTCCTCGAAGTATGACATCAACTGAGAGACCGAGGAAATGCTTTTCCGATGAAGCTTATCCAAGAGGCCTTGATGAGTGACACCTTCCCGAGCTGCATCAACTACCGAAGATGCAGACAACCCCCGAATTTGCGACTTCGTATGAGCGAAGCGCTTAAAATATTGCCTCAATGTCTCTCCGGGGAGCTGTTTCACCTGGAAAAGGCTTCCTGTTGACATGGGAGGCACGAAGGTGCCTTGAAAATTGCTTATAAACTTCTTCTTCAGCTGCGACCATGAATTAATTGATCCTGGCTTCAAGGACCAGAACCACCTTAATGCCACTCCTTGAAGAGCTAAGGGGAAGCACTTCGCCATGGTGTCTCGAACTCCTCCACTAGCTTCAATTGCTAGGGCATAAGAGCGAACAAAATCTCCGGGATCTTCATCTCCGGCATACTTACAGAGCTTCGAAGTTTTGAACTTTGGATCAAAGCGAACTTTCTGCAGCTCAGGATGCAGCGAAGATTCATTATCGAAGGAGGCGTTCTCCGGGGCTTCGGGATAATCGGGTTCATCGTCTTCGGGCACTTCTGGAATAGTTGGGATGGCTTGAGAGCGAAGCCTGTTCGCAGCTTCCTGTCGCCACCTTGCTACTTCAGCTTGAAGGTTGGCCATTTGAGTGGCCATATCTCCAAGATTGTCTTCATCTCCTCCGGAAGGATCTTCCGGGTCTTGAGAACTAGTAGGATCAGTTCGAATTGGGATGGATGGTGGAGGGGGGACTCCAGGTGGTCGAAGTATAGAAGGGGTTGGCGGAGAAGCTTCGTATGTTCGAGGGATGGAAGCCCCTTCTGGAGTTTGCGGAGGGAATGTCGAAGGCCCTCCGACTTCAACCGTGTCAAATGGTATCTCTCCTGAGATCCGAGAAGACCTCCGAACGGGATTGCGGGGTGCGCTCCGCTTAGGAGGCATGATGAAAGAAGTTGGTAGAGAACGAAGTTTTTTGGACTAAGTTCCCCACGGACGGCGCCAACTGTTGGCGTAAAAGATTACGCTAACATGTTTCTGTAGAAAAGAAACTAACAAACGAAGTGTTTGCGAAGAGAACTGTTCTAAGCCTCCGAAAGGATAACAACTTAGAATAGTTCGAATGTGTGTATTGAATAACTTGTATTCGGTCCCTATTACAGGGTGAAATGGGGGGTATTTATAGGCCCAAATATTAAGGAAAAGACCTATTTACCCCTCTATTACAACCGACATAGTGGAAACTATTCGGTACCTTTGATAGGGCTAAAATGGTAAAAGACTAATCTAATAATATAAAAGATAAATCTTCCATCTTAGCTGGCAATAAAGATCTTGAATTGCCTTAGTTCGAAGATGTACTTCGAACCAATGCCTATCTTCGTGCTTCGAGCTTGAGTCAGGGTATCTTCGAAGATGGATGTCTGAAAACCTTCGAATCCACTATCTGCTTTCATGCTGTTGCGGCAATAACTCCGAAAATGAGATATTTTCCCCCAACAGATATCATCTTTGCGAATCAGGGCCAATGAGCGCCTCCCATACGGAGATAGGATATAGCATGGAAACAGAGATAATCTATCGGCTTGTACTCCGATAGTAACCAAACTCAGCATGCCAAATAACGTATTTATATCATTAAGTCACCGTAATTACAAGATCGAACCTAACCGAGACAGTCGCTAATCACGATAAATCAATAACACTTCAACACATCAGGCATATTTTATTTAGATGAATGGTACATAACATGAACAAGATACAATAGATCAAGATGTCGGACTTAACCGATGAAGCCTTAAACTATGACGCCTAATTCACATCAATCTAAGAAATCAAAACTGATGCAACCTTAGACCTAGAAAAATATACCAAGAAAAACCTGGCGATCACACCAGTCAGGCTGATACCTCAAGAGATCAATACGATGCAGCCTTGAAGAACACAAACCTTAACTGATGTGACCGTCGGGGTGGCGGGACTGACTTCTTCACTAGAAATCCAAGGGTGGCGATGCGCCGAAAGTAGTAGTTTGTTGTGATTGATTGTATGTCTAAACCTAGCTAATCAGATACATATTTATAATTCGGAGACTTGTCTTCTAAGTAATTTACATTGTAACCGATTTTGGATCATCTCTATCTTCCCCCACTTTCATAGGCTCCTACATGTCTGGTCATATTATAACAATATGGACATGCTTTTTTGACCACCTTTGACCGGACCCCTTTTGACTTAAGTTGACCGTACGACATCTCTGGTGGGCCTGAACTATACTAAATCTTAGCGTCAACAAGTATGATTAATTCTTAAATGCTATTTAATCTATTTCTGTCTTCTCACTTTATATGTCCCAAAAACCGCTAAAATTAGGACATTTCTGCATGCTCTTATTCTTCAGTTTTTTGAAACTACTCATTTAAATTGTTTGAAACTAGTCATTGAACCTACAACCTATTCTTTAGCACGTTGTGGATGATAATTTGACCAAAACACATAAATTGTTCGAAATTGTTCATAAAAATTGAGAACCAGTAAAAAATTGAAGATAAGAAGGGAAAATACATTTTAGGGTTTCAATTTCTCCTTTTTGCGAGTCGACAGCTGTGAGCCTATGAATTGTTGGTCGAGGGGCGTTGCTGGCCAACCCACCGCGCCCGTTACTCGCCCTTGCCCTCAAAGCTTGCTGCTGCCTGCCACTACTGGCTAGCCACAACACGTCCTGCTGGCCCATTGCTCTTGAAGCTCGTTGTCACCCGCGCCCACTGCTTGCCGCACGACTGCTGCTCGTTGCCGCCTGCCATGCGCACGCTGCTCACTGTCGCTCATCATGCGACCCAGTCGCCCTGCTAGCTGGCCATGATGTGTCCTTGCCTGATTCACGAGTTGGAGAAAGAAGTGACGTGGTAAGAGGGGTAAGTGAATGGCATTTGTGGGTAATTTTACTTAAAAATTTGGATCCAGAGCTGTGGAGCGGCCTTCCAGCTGCTTCAGGATGCTAGTTCATTTTTTAAGTACTCTTGTTCGGATCCACTATCTAGGATAAGTGTTCGATTCGTCTAGTTTTACAGGGCAAAGAAGTTGGAGCTGGAATCCTATCAAACACACATAGAATCTAAAGCTCTCCAAATGATTTAGATTCTATATTTAATTTGTGATATTCAATAGGTACAAAATTTAAAAATAAATTAGAATATAAATACTAAGAAAACACTAGTCCTTTCAAATTCTTATACATGATACTCATCAAGCAATTTTTTATACATGAAGCTCCATAATTTAATCGTAAGCCTTTATGAACCAATTTCTAAACTAATAGGCGCACAAAGTTAGATTTAGATTTAGTAGGTGTGTACAATGATTTTTGTGTTTAAACCCGGTTGCTAAGACACCGTTGCTTGACTATATTGGGTTCCACTCATGTTTAAGAGCATCGCCAACGTGAAGAGCTATAAAACTAGTATTAGATTGACATATAAGCAAAGTTATTTCTTAAAAAAAATATTGCAATGTATAGTACTAAAGGTAAAACTCTTAACAAAATAAAAAATATAAAATAATGCATACTTTATTCAATGGACAACTAGAAAATTAAAGAGTAGTATTATTTAATTTGAAGGACTAGTATCCATACTTAGAACTCATGTCTTACTCAGCACTACTGTTGGCGTAAAAGTTTACGCTAACAGGTTCTCTGAGATCAAGAACGAACAAACAAAGAGTTTGTGTTTAAAAACTGTCTCAAGCCTCCGTGTTGGATAATAGCTCAAGTAGTTCGAATGAGTGTATTGAATAACTGAGTCCTCGATCCCCGTTACAGGGTAGAGAGGGGGTATTTATAGGCAAAAATGTCTAAGAAAAAGACCTAATTACCCCTAGATTACAACCGACATAGTGGAAACTATTCGGTACTCGGAGCAAGGTTAAAAGGGTAAAGTTATCCGAGGCAGATGGATAAGCCAAACATCTTATCAATCCTGTCGTTCTGCTTCGGAGCCTTCGTATCTTGCGGAGGGACTCTCAGGGCTTCGGATCAAGGCACCCTTCGGCTTGACACCTTCACCTTCGAATAAGAGCCCACCGGCTCCGAAGCTTAGTGAATCTTTTGAGTTATTAATCTCTAAGTCCTGAAAGTGAAGCAATTTCCCCCAACAATTACCTTCTTGATGTATGGAACTAGTACTAGGATAAAAAATTCTCTTAGATACCTCTTATTTTACACATTGTCATTGCAATAAGATATTTTTCCTTACAAAATAAATAAGATAAAATTCTGCAATACCCCAGGGGCTACACAGGAAAAAAACTTGTGCTCATTCGTTGGTGGTGGGGGAGGGGACACGTGAAGCTGTGCGCCAGGCCGGATGGACCAGCGAATTTGTCACAATCTTTATCCGCTTCGTTGCAACGCCGGTAGTTTCTTATTTATTGAGGCCATGAGCTATCTCTGGGCCTAATCTGTGTGAATGCCACATCATGTTTTGTATTCTCTATAATTAATAAATGATATATTTTTAAAGCATTAATTATAAAAAATGTTTATACTGCTTTTCCCCTATCATCAGACCATAAATGAAAAAAATTACACATTCAGTATTTCTTACAACACAGGAAACTACATATTTGTCGAGTACCACAATTTTGTCAAGTGCATTATATCGGATACTCGACAAAGATAAGTATTCTGAGTGTTTTTTAAAACACTCGGCAAACAATTAGACTCAACGAAAAGGTTTGCCGGATGCCTAATGAAAATGCATTCAGCAAAAAAAGAAAAAACGACAGTAACGGACGTTGGGATAACGTGTTTGTGCGGTAAACAAAATTCTAGGTTCACGAAGTATTTTTGAAAACACTCGGTACCAAGTGTTTTTAAAAAACAATCGACAAACCCAAAAAATCATTATTTTGTCTTAAAAAATATTTCGAGTCTACGTGATAATTGCAATTGGGTTTTAGCTTCAAAAATTTTTTACAACAAAAATAACACATATCTTATTCCATGTAAAAATTCATATTTTTAGGTCAATTTGCTATTTTTAATTTATTAAGTATTTTATAGGATTTATATTGAAATAGGTGAAATTTGAATTGAAAGTGCCTGAAATAATGATCCAAAAATTATAGAAAAATCACATTCATATATTTTAGTTTATTTTTAGTTCTTATCCATTAAATTGAAAGAAAATTTGAAAATATTACAGTCCTTCGGAGGATTTCGGACCCAGAGCATTCGGACCCCTTCTCCGAGTTCTCAACGCGGTGTGAACACATCGTAGGAAAGAGTACTGCTCCGAAGCGCAAACGTCGTGAGGAGCCGTTTGATTATAGCCGTTATGGCGCAAGTAGCCGTTACGCCCTGTAAAAGGTAACGGTCGAAATTTACGGCAGTTTCTCGCCGTTCCACTTTCTGGACCCACCTGCTAGAGGCGGAAGCCAAACCTGCAGTGTGAATGCAATCGAAGCGTAGCAACCAGCGAACGGTTATAAAAGGAGGATTAGAAGTTACCCGAAACTTTTTACCGCACTTAGCACCTGCGATTCACTTTCCTCATCCTCCAATTCTCACAATCTCTCAATCCACCGAGCAAATGGCGAGAACCAGCCACACCGTTCCGACGGCGGCGAGTACTCTAGCGCAGAGGCAAGCGTGGGCCGCCTCGGCTGTGGAAGCAATGGCGGGAGCTCTGGGCGACGCCTGGCCCAAGAACCCTTGGGAGCTCCGCGCGCCATCCAAGAAGAAGATTTCTCAGAGCTTCCTCATCGGCCAATCCACAAGCACCGTCGAGTCTATTGAAGAGGCCGTGGAAGGGAAGATGGGTGCCAGACTGAGGACTCCAGTCCCTGGGTCAGAATCAACCCCGAGGCCACGAAGTGGAGAAGTGGTGGTCTTCGAGGCATTCTTCGAAGCGGGCTTGGGACTTCCGGCCATCGACTTCTTGGCGGAGGTGCTGGACCTGTTTCACATTACGTTACCTCAATTATCCCCCAATGTCGTCGCCCGCCTAGCTGTTTTCGAGTGGGCGCTCCAGGCCGAAGGGTGCGAAGGACGCTAAGAGATCTTTGCCGCAACTCATGAAGCTATCTGCCAGCCGAAGCCACAGGACGGGCCCGGGGACTCCAAGGTGATAACAGCCTTCGGCAGTGTCAACTTCCAGTTGCGGAGGGAGCACACCCTACACTTCCCTGCGAAGGCCATCAACGATAGATGGTACACCAACTGGATCCTTCGGTGGTTCTACGCCGAAGTCGGAGAGGACTCCCCCCTCGCAGGGCCTCTCTAGGAGATCTGGTTCCGAAAGGAGGCGGAGATCGCTCCGAACCCTAGCCTGCTCTCCACGAGGCTAGGGATATTGACTTCGGTGGCACGCCGCATGAGCATGCGCGACCTGGCCGAAGAGTTCATCGCCCTTCGGATTCCACCTCTCGGGGCCAACTAGCCGATAGTGTTCCAACAAGCCTCGGAGGGTGATCTCCGAACCCTAGGTAAGACTTCAATTCCTGCAGTAATGCATTAGATGATGAAAATAACATACTTATGATGTGTTACCTTTTTTTCCAGTGGCTCCCTTGGCATTAGCTCCGGAAGACATAGCTCGGGCCACCGAACGGGTCCTCGGAGCCCCTACAGTGGCTGAAAAGCAGAAAAAGCTAGAGCTAGTGGGGAGCTGGGAGCGCTCCAATAGAGTGTGGGGAGCTCTCGGGATGGAGCCCCCTCCTCTACCAGACTTTACCTCGACCGGAGCAGCCGCTCAGAAACGGAAGGCTATTGCTGAGCCGCCCAAGAAAGCCAGCAAGCCGCCGTGTAAGAAGAAGAAGGTGGTGAAGATCCCTCCGCAGCTGGCTCCTGCTTCGTCGGCTTCGTCCTTGGACGTTCGGAGCTCGGCCTCCGAGGAGTCCGAGGACTCCAATGCCCAACTGGCGATGGCCTTCGAAAATTATCTCTTGGAGGATGACGAAGACTTAGGGGAAGTCCCCGCTGGAACTTCTGCTTGGGAAGTTGTGGAGGTAGACCGACACGCCCTCCCATGCCCGCTGTGGTAAGCTTGGAGCCAAACTCTGCCACCCTCAACTCACCTATAACCGGGGTGATCACGACGGAAGTCGAAGCTCCAGCAGAAAACATGGCAAAGATGACTTCGGGGGACGATATCGCCGATATCCTCCAGATGTATGAAGTTCTGGAGGATCCGACGATCCTATCTCACAGGGCCTCCGAAGGTACACTTCGAAACCCTTGCTTTGGTTTATACCTGCAACAATCCCTACTTGCAAATGCTTATCAAATAATTTGACACTGTAGGTACCTCTAAGGGTGACGAAGCCTCGGCGTCACCCGAAGTCCCAATTTATTTAGGGGTCGTGGTTCCGATGGACACCTCGACTCCCTTGGATGCTCCAGTCCCCGTGGCAGAAGTCGTGCCCGCCGCTGCGGCTCCAGTGACCGAGGTCGCCCCCGCTGTGGCGGCTCCGGCGACCGAGGTCGCTCCTATTGATGTGGCTCTGGTCGAAGGGGTAGCCGCCCAAGAAAGGGCCACATCTGCCTTGGCCGATGCACCTGCCTTCGTGCCGGGGAGGGGCAAAAGCATGTCTAGCCTCAGCCTTCCCCCCGACCTCGCGACGACCTCGGCCAGCAACTCGGAGGAGGAGGCCATGGCAGATGATCGCCAAGCTTCGTCTTGGCTTCCTTTGCTGGCTCCGTTCCTAGAGCACTAGACAGGCCTCCGAACGCTCCTGGAGCCCTTGGCGGAGAAGAGCCAGGACATCACCAACTCGGACCTGGTCTTTGCTTTGAGCGAAGCCAGGGCTCCGGCGCTCGACATGGCCCTGGAAAGGGCTGCCCTTCAGGCATGAAAAGCACCACAACCACTTCTAATTAATAATTATAAACACTTTGGTACTTACTTGTTCTTTTTTCTTTGCAGCAATTCGTCCTTGATAGAGCGGCAGCGACTTCCAATGAAGTCGAAACTAATCGACTCAAAAGGAAGGTTATCACCCTCCAAACCACCCTCAAAGACTCCGAAGAAAGATCCCTTCGGTTGGAGGAGGAATCCCTAGAGGAACGGAGGGCTAGGGCTACGGCCGACGAAGCCCTCCGAATGGTGAGGCAAGACAACGACACGCTCCGTACTTCGGCCCAAGAGGTTGAAGCCAAGCGTGTAGTTCTTCGGGCGGAGGTTGAAAGGCTCCAGCAATCGGCGGCCACTTCGAGCGCCCAGTTGGTGGAGCTCCAAGGAGCCCTTAATCAAGCGATGGCCCAGAAGAGCTCCTTGCTGCTCCAAGTGGCCGAGGTGTCTGCTACTGCAGCGGGGCTGGAGGCAATGGAGAAGAAGAACGCCAGCGCGGCAGAACGTACCTTGGACGCCCTTCAGGGTACCTTGGAATATTTTGGCACTATGTGCCCTTCGTCTTCTGCGGCGGCCAGCGAATCCCTCGATCGGAAGCTGAAGAGGATCCAAGTGGCGGCGTCATTGATGATGAACTCCGGCGTTCGGTACAGAGAGATCTCCAGTCAGTGTGCTAGCATTGGAGTTCTTCGCCACCTCGAAGCCCTTCAGATCCCCCTCGCTTCAGTCGGGGGTTCGACCCCTGGAAGCTTCGCCTCCGAATACCTGCTGCATCCATCTTCGGATGTAGCCTTGGCTTGGGAAGCCTTCCGGTCGACTTGGAAGACGGACCACAAGGCTGCGGCCAAAGCTTGGATTGATGAGGCCCGTCGACAGAAGCAGGCACAAACAAGGCCACCACTTCCTGCCTTGCCAGCTCCGGCAATCCCTGCTCCACCAACCGACTCGCAGGTCTAGCTCTTAGGGCCATCATGTACACAAAATCTTGTAAAGCCCCTTTAATTAATGAAAAAGTTATAAATGAGAAGCTTGTTTGGGTGCTCTGTTCTTTTAGGTTTTGTCGCGCCCTTTCGAACCCTGACCTCGAAATACTGGAGTTTACCGAAGGGCTCTGGAAGGAATGGACAACCCTCGAGAGCTTAAGGCCTGTAACACCCCAAATTTTCAAAACAATAAAAATATTATTAAAATCAATTTCTTGGAATTTATATTTTTGAAAATGCTTTTAATACTCCTTTATACCCTTTTTAACTACAACATAGAGTAGATGGCCAAACTAGGAGGTGAAACTTTTTGTGTATGATCCTAAGACCAAAATATATTTTTGAGAATTTTTATCAATTTTTACCAAGCTTGGAAGTAGCCATAATATTTCAATCCAATTCCTGGAATTATTTTTATTCAGAAAAGCTTTAAAACAGTAATGGGCTCCCCTCCCCTCTTCCCTCTCTCCCGGCCGGCCCAGCCCACTCCTCCTCGCGCGCGCCGCCTGACAACTGCGGCCCCACCCATCAGCCCCCTCTCTCGCGCACTCACACTCGCTGACCACCCCGGCCCCCCTGTCGGACCCGTCTTCCCCGCGGGATCCGCCCCCAACCCCCCCCCCCTCGCCGGCCGAAGCCCTAAATCCGCCTAGGATCCGCCCTCGCCGGCCCCCTCCCTTTAATCCGACGCCTGCATTGAAGTCCCCTCAACGCGCCGGCCGTTTCCCCCTATTAATCCCGCCCGATTCACGTCCAGGTGCGTTGAACCGCGTCAACCCGAGCTCGCCGGCGTCAAGGCGCATTTATCCCCGGCCACCGTCGATTGCGCCCTCCCTGCCCCCGCCGGTACCCCTATTTAAGCCACGGACCTCCACCGCGTTCGGTTCACGCATCCTATTGAACTCAGACCAAACAGAGCGCCCTCCACTCGGTCTTTAGCGCAACACCGCCGCCCGACCTCCAGCCGTCGATCGCCGTCGCCGGAGTCCCCCTCCGCCCTCGCCGACCGCACCGCTGCAACCGCAAGGACCTCCCCAACGCCGGCCACCACTCCGTCGTCGACGAACCTCGCCGGATCGCCGTTGCCGCCTAGGGCCCGAACGCCCCCACCGCCTCCTCTCGTCGCCGGCCTCACCCCGTCGACCTTTTCTCACCGCCGAGGTACCCCCATGATCCCCATGCCACCCTCGTTCCGTTTTAGGCCTTAGATTCGATCGCCGTCGCTCGCCGTGGCCGCTGGCCCGCTCGCCGTCGTCGGAGAAGACGACCGGAACGGGTCGAGTACCCGTGCCGTGTCGGATTCACGCACGACCGTGCGATCTGGATCCGACGGTGACGATTAATCCCCGCGTGCGGTTTAATCTGATCCGTTAGATCTCGGCGAAGGGGTACGTTTTAATCTCGTGCGTCCGTTAGTTTTAAAACCCCGCATCGCATCTAAGCCGTCCATCGCATACCGGTTCAAACGTTTTAATCCTGGCCGTCCACGTCACTTTAACGCGCCCCGCCTTGTCCTCGCGCGTCGGATCTGGATCCGACGGTCCAGATCGACCCGGCGCACGCGCACAGTGCGCGGGTTCACCGTGAGCCTGGCTCACCGTGGACCCGAGAGGGTTTAAAATTTAAAATAAATTCCAGAAAAGGTTTAAAACTTGTAAAATTCATATCTGGCGCATTTGAACTCTAAAAATTGCCATTCCAATTTCAGAAAATTCATAATATTATTCTCTACATGTTTATACAATAAAAACAGTAGGCTTACTTTGATTTTTCATGTTTATTTAAATAAGTATTCAAATGCCCCTATAATTAAAATTTGAATTTAAACATTTAAACTTCAGAAAAATTTATATTAATTCTTTCCTGTCCATGTACTGAAAGCCCTCAAAATGACATGAGCTTTTCATTTTATAAATCATTAAGGAACTTAATATAAGACTATTCACATTTAGACACTTGTTTTCTAAAAAGGACAATCCTTCATTCTAATCCCTTTTAAAATTAATTATGAAATAAATTTCAGAACCTTAACAATTGAAATTATTTCATTTCTAAATCAAACCAACTGTAACTTATGTGCTTATGATGTAATGTTATATGGTTTGATTG
Source organism: Zizania palustris (assembly GCA_019279435.1). Taxonomy (NCBI): domain Eukaryota; kingdom Viridiplantae; phylum Streptophyta; class Magnoliopsida; order Poales; family Poaceae; genus Zizania; species Zizania palustris. The sequence goes on along the minus strand of JAAALK010000283.1, from coordinate 114,358,319 downwards.
AATGTGTTCTTTCTATTTTACTTTGTTATATTAAAAAGACTACGACGTCGCCGAGGAGCCGGAATACTTCCCGGAAGTCCCTCCCTCGCCTTTCGCTGAACAAGGCAAGTCACCAAACCAATCTTTTGAGCATATTGAACCCATGTTTGATTAAACTATCGCCAAAACACATAGGTTATATATGCATTAGTCAAATGAACCCTTACATTATATTTATTTAGGATCCCCCGACCTTGATGTGCAACCCAAGCCATGCTATCTCGCCTAACCTCCTTGTCACCATATGATCAATGATATTAGCTAGTGTCCAATGTATTGACACGAACGCTATAGGATAAAAATGAGTCGTAGCAAAATGGTTCTATTATATGATCCCCGTTACTTCTTATCCTTGGAAATTCTGTTGGTGATGAGTTATGGTTGTGAGTGTATGCATGGTGGGTTCCGGGTGCAAGCTAGGGCATTGGTCGGTAGCACCCGGGGCACTATAAGGACCGGTCTGAGGGATCCGTTGCAATACACTTACGTACTAACCACAAGTCTAGTGGGTAAGTCCTAACTAAGGTATTGGTTGTTCCAAACCGAGGCCACCATTTGGAGATGGGTCAAGTTGCACCTGCGGATGACTTGTACCAATGTGGCGCAAAAGGGGGTGCGACGTTAGCCGGGATGCGGCCCGGCGCGCCGGCGAAACCTAGAGCGGGTGGTTATCGCTTGGAACATCTCATATTGAGGTTTTGGCACGAGTTCCCGTGAAATGGGTCATCTCGTTTGGGATGAGTGCATGCCTTGTGGGTACAGTAGTACATCTCTGATCAGAGTCAAAAATCTTTTCGAAAAGCCGAGCCCACGGTCAAGGGCGGGTTGCGTGACATCCCCCAGTTAGTTTACTTTGAATATGTATGTGCATGATGGATTGACATGTAAGGACCGTTGAGCGAGGTGGGGCTGACTGTACCCCTCGAGTTAGTTGATGTTGATGATGTTCATGTTTACTTTCCGCATGATTAAAATATGATTACACTAAATGCAATAACTGCAACTGCACTTTTCCGCAATGTTAGCCATTACCCTTCCTTGTTTATTATCCTGCATTATTATTTGCATTTGCAGTGGCTTGTTGAGTACTTTTTGTACTCATACCCGTTGGACCCCACAGAGGATGCTTACTACGAAGACGGTCTGGAGTAGCGACCCAGTCGGGAAGAAAAATCCTGAAGAAGATGTTCGTCATGCCATTTTCTAATTATTTTACTTTACTGTTTTTATTAAAACAATGATGTAATAAATATGGTCTGCGTACCATGAACACTGTCGTATGTACGATTGTCGCATGATGAACCTCTTGTATTATTGTTTTTCTTATGAAATTCAATAATGTCTCGATTTGTTAAATCGGGGCGCTACAGGCCCTACCACCGCTCTCGCTTCTCTGTTCCTCACGGAGACAAGGGAGAGATAACCCTCGAAGTTTTTCAAGAGGTCTTAGCTTATATCAAGGAAGAGGAGAAAGAGAAGGCATCCTCGTCTTCCGAGCATATGAATTGGTCTGACTCGGAGTACCAGGCCGAAGACCCTGTGGAGGCTAACTCCGAAAGGCTCCTAACCTGGGCCGAGCTTCAAGAGGAGCAAAAGAAGTTACGAGCCTCTAAGAAGAAGAGAAGCGCTCGAACGAAAAGGACCAAACCGGTAGCTTCGAGCTCCGAAGGACAAAGTAGCCGGAGGGGTAGCTCCAAATGTCGACAAGGTCTTCGATTTTTCCTAGGCTTGGACCAAAACTTTTCCTGATGTAAAAGTACGATGACTTAATGTGAAATGCTTCGAAAGTATCTTGTGTGCTTCCTGCCCTCCCACCCCTCCTTGTGGGTGGTGGATCCTTTGTTGTGCAAATGGGTTCGCCAGACACAATGATGTGCCGAACAACCTGATGCTTCGATCACACTTAACATTCGTACTTTACCTTTTCAGAGGGTTCTTCTAACATACTTCCGTATTATTACCTTGTGAGTTTTGAAGTTTGATCTGTCGCTTAGGACTTTTTGATTCCCTTATTTTCTTTTTATTTTATTTTTTTGAAGCGTCTCGTTGGCCGGGGCCTCAAAACATTATTACTTGGTCACCTTCGACTCTTTTACAGATTACTCGAACCCGTAGGCCGGAGATCTGTTTAATTTTTAAAGTCCTTGGACTCTTCTACGGATCCTAACAAGCCGGAGACTGGAATCCGTAGGGTGGCCACCTTCGGCTCTTTTACAGATACTTCGTACCCGGAGGCCGGAAATCTGTTTCTTTTTAAAGTCCTTAGACTCTTCTACGGATCCTAACAAGCCGGAGCCTGGAATCCGTAGGGTGGCCACCTTCGGCTCTTTTATAGATACTTCGTACCCGGAGGCTGAAAATCTGTTTCTTTTTAAAGTCCTTAGACTCTTCTACGAATCCTAACAAGCCAGAGCCTGGAATCCGTAGGGTGGCCACCTTCGGCTCTTTTACAGATACTTCGTACCCGGAGGCCGGAAATCTGTTTCTTTTTAAAGTCCTTAGACTCTTCTACGGGTCCTAACAAGCCGGAGCCTGGAATCCGTAGGGTGGCCACCTTCGGCTCTTTTACAGATACTTCGTACCCGGAGGCTAGAAATCTGCTTCTTTTTAAAGTCCTTAGACTCTTCTACGGATCCTAACAAGCCAGAGCCTGGAATCCATAGGGTGGTAGCGGAGCCCCTGAACTGATGGTTCGCAGGCTGCTGCCCAGGTCTTGGGAAAGATGCTTGACTCTGCAAGCATCTTCGTCCTCCCAATGCGTCCATCAGGAGTAAGGGATTTTCGAAGAGCAAACAAAATTCGACCCTTCACTTTATTTAGGAAAAGGAAAGCTTTTACAAGTGATTACAAGGAGCCCCTAAGCGTAATAACGCTTAAGGTGCTCCATATGCCATGCATGCTTCAACTCTTCCCCTTCCAAATTAGCTAATTTAAACGATCCGGGGCGTCCTGAGCATAAGATAACATATTGTCCTTCCCATTTGTTTCCTAGCTTCCCTAGAGCTATTACACTTCGCAAAACTAGGTGACCATGTTTAATCTCATTCAGCTTTATCTTCGGGTCATACCATGTCTTTGTTTGGCCTTGGTACTTGGTCAGATTGGCGACAACTCGAAGCCTTGTTTCTTCTGACAAGTCCAGCGAAGTGTTCCTTTTGTCTTCATCTCTGGGCTAAACTACACGAAGGGATCCACCTCTAAGCTTCGTAGGAGTCATGGCCTCATCTCCGAATAGCAGTCTAAAAGGGGTAAAGCCTGTGGACCTGGTCTGAGTGGTTCGAATGGACCACAAGATTTTAGGAAGCTCTTCGACCCACAGCCCCTTGGCTAAGCCAATGATTCGGCGATTTAGACCAGAGAGTATGTTCTCGTTGGCTCGCTCAACGGCTCCGTTGGATTGTGGATGGCGTACCGCAGCGAAGCATAACTTAATGCCAAGTTCTTCACAAAATGCTTGGAATGTGTCAGCTTCGAACTGGGTTCTATTATCCGCTGTCAACTCCCTTGGCACTCTGAACCTGCATATAATGTTCTGCCAGAAATTTTTTTGCACATTTCTCGAAGTGATGGCAGTCAATGGCTCCGCTTCAACCCACTTTGAAAAATATTCGATTGCCACCACCGCAAACTTCAAGCCGCCTTTTGCCATTGGAAAAGGGCCTATGAGGTCCATGCCCCACTGAGCCATTGGCCATACCGGGGCAATAACTTGAAGTTGAACTGGCGGACGGTGGCTTCGTCTGCCCATCCATTGGCAGCCCTAGCATGTTCTAACCAACTCCTCGGCATCTCTCACAATTGTTGGCCAGTAAATCCCCTACCGAAGTGTCTTGCCTGCTAGAGCACGAGGGGCCAGATGACTTCCGCACAAACCTTCGTGAATCTCCCGAAGTATGTCTTGGATTTCGGGTTGGGAGATGCATCAGATTAGAGGGGAACACACGCCAGCTTTGTACAATATTCCGTTGATAAGCTTGTAGTTTCGGGCCCTTGTTTGCAATCTTCGGGTATCCGGACCTTCTGAAGAATCTATGCCACCTTGCAATATGTTCATAATCGGAGCCCGCCAATCTGCAGCCGGAATGCACAATATTTCTGCAGAGGGTAACTGACTAGCTGCGGGCTTCATTAGTTCTTCATAGAAAGCACCCTTCGGGAGGTCCACCGCTCCGGCTGCAGCTTTTGCCAGAATATCTGCGAATTGATTATCTGCCCTAGGAATGCTTCGAACAGAGAATCCTTTGAATGTTGCTTCAGCCTTGTGGATTTCTTCAAGGTATTGCGCTAGATGTGGGTTTTTTGCTTGAAAGCTCTTATCAACATGCCCTGCGATGACTTGGGAATCTGTCTTAATTATTATCCTTGTAGCTCCAAGTGCCTTTGCCTTTCGGAGGCCTAGCAGGACCCCTTCGTACTCTGCGATGTTATTGGTGGTTTTAAAGTTTAGCCTCGCAGAATACATGACCTTCTGCCCTGATGGTGATATGATGACTTCCCCAGCTCCGGCACCAGATGCCTGATAAGCTCCGTCAGAAAATATTGTCCATAAACCTTCGGAGGGTTCTTCCGGAGCCCAAACTGCAGATGGAGTCCACTCTGCTACGAAGTTAGCTATGACTTGGGATTTAATAGCTGTTCTTGCCATGAAGGAGATTCCGAAGGGGGCTAGCTCGACAGCCCATTTTCCAATCCTACCTGTAGAGTCTTTGCTTCGGAGCATATCCCCAAGAGGATACGAGGTAGGAACGATTAGGTTATGTGCCAAAAAATAATGCCTTAGCTTTCGCGAGGCCATTACCAGGGCATAAGCAAATTTCTCGAGCTCGGAGTATCTTATCTTAGCTCCGGACAAAGCCTCTGACACGAAATAAACTGGGTTCTGCACCAGCTTTCCCTTAAGCTCAACTTCACGGACCAACACTGCACTTACTGCGGAGCATGTTGCTGCAAGATAAAGGAGTAGTATTTCTTCTGGAAGGGGCACAGTAAGTGTTTACAAGCTTCCGAGGTATGCTTTTATGTCATCAAAGCTTTCTGGCACTCCGGTGTCCAACTGAAGCTCTCGGACCCCTTTAGGGCTTTGAAAATTGGGAGGCTTCGCTCTGCTGACCTGGCCAGGAATCTGCTAAGGGCTGCGAGCCTTCCTGCTAGCTTCTGGATCTGCTTCAAATTCCCTGGCAGAGCCATTCTTTGTAGTGCACTTATCTGCGTTGGGCTAGCTTCAATTCCTCTGCTCGAAACTAAGTACCCTAGCAGTTTTCCTGCTTGTGCTCCGAATATACATTTTTCTGGGTTGAGGCGTACTCCACAAGCTCGGAGGCTCTCAAATGTTTCAGCTAGGTCTAGGCTATGTTTGTGCTTTTGAGCACTTTTTATTACAATATCATCCATATAGGCTTCCACATTCCGGCCTATTTGATGACCTAGAGCTTTAGCTATTAAACGTGAAATGGTGGCTCCGGCATTCCGCAAGCCAAAAGGCATTCTTACATAACAAAATACTCCGGAAGGAGTTATGAAGCTTGTCTTGGCTTCATCTTCGCGTTTTAGCCAGACTTGATGATACCCGGAATAAGCGTCGAGGAAACTTAGCAATTCGGAGCCGGCTGTGGAATCCACCAGTTGGTCTATTCAGGGCATCAGGTAGGGGTCTCGCGGTCATGCATTATTTAATGAAGTAAAGTCAATACACATGCGCCATTTGTTCGAGTCCTTCTTCCTTACAAAAACTGGATTAGCCAACCACTCAGTATGGGCTACCTACCTTATGATGCCGGCCCTTAACAATTTCTCTACTTCGGCTTTGGCGAGGCTTGCTCTTTCTGCAGACAGCTTGCGGAGCCCCTGGCGCACTAGCCTGGCCTTCGGGTTGATGAGCAGGATATGCTCGATGATGCTTCGATCAACCCCGGTGATGTCTTCGTCGGTCCAGGCAAAGACGTCCAGATTTGCTTGACGACTTCTTCCAATGAGGCAGCTATCTCCGGGGATAGCCCTTTACCGAACTGCGCTGGATATTCTTTGCCATCTTTTGAAATTATCCTTGTCTCGACATCACCTTCCGGGATTGGCTTGAGAGAGAGCCCCTTTGAAGGATTCGAGGCCTCCGGTACCTCTTCGGTGCCTTCCGCCACGTTGTGCACTTGCCGGGGATCTAGCGGTTGTCCGTGCCCATACTCCGTTCTCCGGGCTATAGCTTGGTCTCCTGAAATAGTAAGCACTCCACCTTGCGTGGGCATTTTGAGACAAAGATAATTGTGGTGCGCTATAGCCCCGAACTGGTTCAGCATTCCTCATCCGAAGATTGCATTGTAAGCATAGGGGGCATTGATAACATCAAAGATCACCTCTTCTACCCTGGCCAGAGGCCCCTCTCCGAAGGTAACCTCGAGGCCTATCTGGCCGAGGGCCAGAGGCCCCTCTCCGAAGGTAACCTCGAGGCCTATCTGGCCGAGGGCATCGAGAGGCGGTCCTGAGAACCCTTGAAGTGGTCGGGCCGCTGGAAGTAGATGCTTCCGGGAGATGCACATTTGATCGAAGGCCTGGAAGAAAAGTATGTCTGCGGAGCTCCCGCCATCTACCAGGATCCTTCGGACTTCCACCCCTGCTATGTCTGCGGAAATGACCAAGGGGTCAGCATGGGGGAATTTTACCCCCACGACATCGCTGGCAGTAAAAGAGATGGGCACATGAGACCACTCTGGCATCCCCTCTGCGGAACTCGAAGTCCCAATGTGCCCAACCTCGCGGACGTACTCACACCGCTGCCTTTTGGACATGTTCCCGAGGGTCCCCCCTCCGGAGATGGGTAGGACCACTCACTGGCCGCGGTCTTGTGGGTCTTCCTGCTTCGGTGGTGGCATAATGTTGGTCACCGGAAGTCGCATGGGGGTTTCTGGGACACCGGCTCAGGCCACGATCTGCACAGGCTCCGACCGTGCCGCTGGTGGGGCTCGATCAGAAGTACCCCGCCCAGTACTTCGCCCAAGGTAATCACCCCGAAGGGCCAGCACTGCCTTGCAATCCTTCGTGTCATGGCTTCTATTGTCGCCATGCATGCAACAGAAAAAACTCTGGCGCCTGTCAGGTGCTCTCTCTTGAGGCTTCGGTGCTCCAGCCTTGAAGTTCTGCGCCTGCTGGAAATTGGCAGGTGCCTTCGGAACAGAAGGTGCAATGTTTAGCACCTCCAAACGGAAATGCTTCTTTCCTCGCCTGTGCTCGTTGAAGCGGTTATCTTGAGGGGGTTGCAGAGGAGCCGAGGCTTCAGGCTCCGTCTTGACTTCTCGGGGGGTAGGCGGGGGGCTCCGGCTCGCCGAAGACAGCCTTCCTCCGCCTTGTCATACTGTTCGAAGTATGCCATCAACTGCGCCACAGACGTCACCGGCTTCCGATGGAGCTTGCTAAGGAGGTCGGGGTTTAGCACCCCTTCGCGGGTGGCGTCGACTACTGAAGAGGTAGACAAGCACTTAATCTGTGATTTGGTGTGGGCGAAGCGCATGAAGTACTCCCGGAGTGTTTCTCCCGCCCGCTGTTTCACCTGAAACAAACTCCCTGTGGACATCGGGGCCACGAAGGTACCCGGGAAGTTGCTCACAAACTTCTTCTTCAGCTGCTCCTAGGATCTGATCGATCCTGGCTTCAGGGACCAGAACCATCGGAGCGCCACGCCTTCGAGAGCGAGGGGGAAACATTTTGCCATAGTGTTTCGCACCCCTCTGCTTGCTTCTGTTGGAAGGGCATATGAGCGGCGAACTCTCCGGGGTCTGACCCACCGGAGTACTTGTGCAACTTCGAGGCCTTGAATCTGGGATCGAAGGGCACTCTTTGCAAGTACGAATGTAGCGGAGACTCATCATCGAAAGATGCGTTCTCAGCATCCTCCGGGACTTGGGCAACTTCTGGGAGATTGCGAGCACCACCATCTTGAGGCCCTTCTGGAGTCTCAGTGGAGGCTTGAGTGCGGAGGCGATCGGCGGCCTCTTGCCTCCACCTGACCACTTCCTCCTGAAGCCTTGCTAGTTGAGTAGCCTCGGTTCCAGGAAGGTCTTCGTCTTCGTCGGAGGGCAACTCTGGGTCTTGGGAGCTGACGTAATCAGTCCGGAGCACCGTAGGAGGAGCTCGGGGACCCCTGGGCACTCGACGCCCAGCGGCATCTTTAGGAATTGCTGGAGTGGTTGAGGGTCCGGCTCCTGTGGTCGGAGGGGACCTTCAGAGAGGACCTGAGGCTTGGCTTCGCTTCAGAGGCATAGCTAGTCACGGAGATGTCCGGAGACTAGGGACTTCGATTGACTTGGAAAGGCGAGCGAGGGCCTTCGAACTGCACTAAGAAGCCCCTTACCGAAGGGTGCGCGGAATCTTAGGACTCCGAGGCTCCCTCCGTAAGTGCTCTTCGAAGTGCAGTCAGCAGTAGAGAGCAAGCTTCTAGAACTTGGTTCCCCACGGACGGCGCCAACTGTTGGCATAAAAGTTTACGCTAACAAGTTCTCTGAGATCAAGAACGAGCAAACAAAGAGTTTGTGTTTAAGAACTGTCTCAAGCCTCCATGTTGGATAATAGCTCAAGTAGTTCGAATGAGTGTATTGAATAACTGAGTCCTCGATCCCCGTTACAGGGTAGAGAGGGGGGTATTTATAGGCAAAAATGTCTAAGGAAAAGACCTAATTACCCCTAGATTACAACCGACATAGTGGAAACTATTCGGTACTCGGAGCAAGGTTAAAAGGGTAAAGTTATCCAAAGCGGATGGATAAGCCAAACATCTTATCAATCATGTCGTTCTGCTTCGGAGCCTTCGTATCTTGTGGAGGGATTCTCAGGGCTTCAGATCAAGGCACCCTTCGGCTTGACACCTTCACCTTCGAATAAGAGCCCACCGGCTCCGAAGCTTAGTGAATCTTTTGAGTTATTAATCTCTAAGTCCTGAAAGTGAAGCAATTTCCCCCAACAATTACCTTCTCGATGTATGGAACTAGTACTAGGATAAAAAATTCTCTTAGATACCTCTTATTTTACACATTGTCATTGCAATAAGATATTTTTCCTTACAAAATAAATAAGATAAAATTCTGCAATACCCCAGGGGCTACACAGGAAAAAAACTTGTGCTCATTCGTTGGTGGTGGGGGAGGGGACACGTGAAGCTGTGCGCCAGGCCGGATGGACCAGGGAATTTGTCACAATCTTTATCCGCTTCGTTGCAACGCCGGTAGTTTCTTATTTATTGAGGCCATGAGCTATCTCTGGGCCTAATCTGTGTGAATGCCACTTCATGTTTTGTATTCTCTATAATTAATAAATGATATATTTTTAAAGCATTAATTATAAAAAATGTTTATACTGCTTTTTCCCCTATCATCAGACCATAAATGAAAAAAATTACACATTCAGTATTTCTTACAACACAGGAAACTACATATTTGTCGAGTACCACAATTTTGTCAAGTGCATTATATCGGATACTCGATAAAGATAAGTATTCTGAGTGTTTTTTAAAACACTCGGCAAACAATTAGACTCAACGAAAAGGTTTGCCGGATGCCTAATGAAAATGCATTCAGCAAAAAAAAGAAAAAACGACAGTAACAGACGTTGGGATAATGTGTTTGTGCGGTAAACAAAATTCTAGGTTCACGAAGTATTTTTGAAAACACTCGGTACCAAGTGTTTTTTTAAAAAACAATCGACAAACCCAAAAAATCATTATTTCGTCTTAAATAAATATTTCAAATCTACGTGATAATTGCAATTGGGTTTTAGCTTCAAAAATTTTTTACAACAAAAATAACACATATCTTATTCCATGTAAAAAATTCATATTTTTAGGTCAATTTGCTATTTTTAATTTATTAAGTATTTTATAGGATTTATATTGAAATAGGTGAAATTTGAATTGAAAGTGCCTGAAATAATGATCCAAAAATTATAGAGAAATCACATTCATATATTTTAGTTTATTTTTAGTTCTTATCCATTAAATTGAAAGAAAATTTGAAAAATCTAGATTACGATACTCGATTGACAACATGAAGATTACTAGTTTTTATTTCTAAAAATTCAAATGAAGTCTAAAAAAATACGAGACATGTCATGATGATATGATATGATACATAGGCACTATGATAAAAAAATTAAAAATGTTTTGAGAAATGTTTCATTTAAGATGTTAAGAAACCGAAGATTCTACAAAGCGGAATTATGGTTTAGAGAAGGAATGAGTTTGGTTTGAAAGAAAATTGATAATTAAATCGTTGTTTGAACTTGAAACTTTTTTCTATAATCAAAACACAACATAACTTATATCTTGTAAAAAAATTATGGTCAATTTACTATTTTTAATTCATTAAGTGTTTTTTAGATTTAAATTAAAATATGTCAAATTTGAACTGTAAGTACATGGATTTTATGAACCAAAATTTGTAAAATAATTATATTTATGTTTTTAGTCCATATGTAGGACTTACCCACTAAATATAAAGAAATGTTGAAAAATTTAGGTTACGACTCTCGATTGGCAACATACTATTTCCCATTGTGTTACGTATCATTTAACTACTACTACATGTATTTCATAATATAATTCATTTGACCTTTTTAAAGTCAAACTTTACCAACTTTTATAAAATTTAAGTAAAAATATATTAACGTTAATAGTATCAAATAAATATACTATTAAAACATAATTAATGATTAATTTAATGAAACTAATTTGGTGTTGTAATTATTTGTATATCTTTCCATAAAATTGATCAAAGTTCAAGAAATTTGACTTTGACAAAGTCAAATGACTTACATTGTGAAATGAAGGTAGCATTTTAGAATATCCTTACCTACTTTTGTAAAATGAGAAAATTAATTATATACCACTTAATTCAAGTGGCTTCAATAAAATGTTACCTACTAGAATACTACTGTGAAAATTTCGCTGAATTTATTATTGTTGGGGGAAACAGTTTTCCTTTAAACAGGGGCCAAATGACGTCAGCCTACGAAGGCCTCTGGTTCAGAGCCTGTCAATCGGACGAAGGCCTCAAAGACATGCTCCAGCCCCCTCCGACGAAGATAACTCCAAGTGCAGACAAGATTTTCCCCTTCGGGACCCCTCCGGTCCCCTCCGGAGCCAAGCCTCTAGGATCCCTCCGGGTCACCTCCGGAGCCAAGCCTTCGGGACCCCTCCGGTCTCCTTCGGAGCCCACTCTGAGAGCCACTTCAGATCCCACTCCGAGAGGCGCTTCGGATCCCACTTCGGAGCCCACTTCAGGGTCCACTTCGGAGTCCTCTTCGAAGCCCCCTCAGCTAGCTCCGACCGACACCCTCTGGCAAGTAATCCGGTCTAGAAGAAATATCCAAGCATTGCTGTAGTATAAAGCCATACCAGGGCCACAACCCCTGGTATGCCGTATACCTGCTCCCGAAGTGATGTTTATCTACTGTGTCTGTAAAGTCAAATGTATAGTAGTATAGTGTTTTTCTCTTCTTACCCCTGTAAAGCCTACGACTTGTAGAGGGCATTTGGGTCTTTTTCTTTGGCCTACGTGCCTATAAAAGCAGTGCCATGCCCTTGTAACAAGAAAGGGAGGGAGTAGAGGCAAAATTATGCCAAATCCACTATAAACTGGATGTAGGGCTATTATCCCTCTGGGGAGGCCTGAACCAGTATAAACTCTCTCCCCCCTCTGTAAGAACCCTTCGAGGTTCATTTTATACACCATACACCACCACATAAAAACCTGCTGTAACTAACGCAATTGTTACAACAGTTGGCGCCGTCTATGGGGAACTTAGTACTAAAAGCTAGTTCTCTGCCACTTCCTGTATTTCGAAGTACGTTTGCGAAGGGAGCTTTGGAGTCCAAGGATTCTTCACACCCTTCGGCAAGGGGTTCAAGTACAGTTCAAAGGCTTTTCTCGCCTTCCACCACCCCTCACGCCTCGGAATGCACCCTTCGGCAAAGGGCTCCGGGCGCTCACCGAAGGCCTCAGAAGCCGTAGGGGCTACAAGGCAAGCTCTCCTCAACCAAGCGAAGCCACTCGATCTCCAGACCAGGTAAAGCTTCCAAAGGTATGCGCACAAACCGAAGCCTTTCTTCATCTTATTCCAAACCTAAGCCTTGCGTCGCCTTTTCAAATCTGAAGCCTTGCTTCGCCTTTTTAATACCGAAGCCTTGCTTCGCCTTTTCAAAACCTAAGCCTTGCTTCGCCTATTTAATACCGAAGCCCTGCTTCACTTTATTTAATGCCGACGCCCTTCTTCGTTGTTTGATTACCAAAAGCCTTCACTTTATTAAAAACCGAAGCTTTACGGTGCCCCTATTGAGACCCAAAGTCAAGGCTCCGTTCTTTTAAGAACCGAAGTACCACTTCGTATCAATAAGGACCAAAGCACTGCTTTGATCTATTTAAAATCTGAAGCGCTACTTCTAAGGCTACAAAGTGCCTCCAAGCCCGTAGTAGTGGGCTAAAGGACTTCAGGCCACTGTCCTGATGTGTCCAAGGACTTCAGGCCATCGGCCCGATACGTCCGGGATTCCGGGCCACCGGTCTGATGCATCCTAGGGTCGAAAGTGACCCAGAGTCGAAGGTGGGTCACACTATCACAGGTTCGGTGAATCCACACCACCCATTCCATTCTCATCACCATCAAGCTCAGAAGCCTTGCTTCGTCATCTAAACATGCTTCGAAGCCTTGCTTCGCATGTCAAAATCTAATATAAGAATTAAGCATGACGAAGCCATGCTTCGCTTAATTTGAATGTCTCCAAAGACATGCTTCGCTTCAAATTAAAGCGTTCGAAGCCCAAGAGAGGCCTCTAAACGATGCGAGTGTATATACTCGAAGCCGCCCAAGGCACACCCCTTCGCATTTCATAATTGCGCACACCGACAACGCCCAAGTCCCTAACCGCCACGCGCAAGGGGGGACCAAGGTATGTATGCGAAGTATGCGAATGAAATGTGCGATACGAGTGTGACAAGCTAAACATTCGGAGCACACGATACATGTGAAGCATGCAAATGAAGTATGCGTTTATAAATACAACACAAATTCCATTCATTAAATGCCAAGTGCGAAGTACGATACAAATACACTTCAAAAGCTAAAAAACTACGAGTAATTTGTGTCTAAGCCTAGGAAAAAGCGAGCTCGAGGCCCCGATAGACTTGACCCTTGCTTGCTCCTTTTCCTGGCAGGGCCCCCTCAGTTGGATGAACCCTCGTCAGAGTCTGACCTCCCGCGGCCAAACCGTCCACGCTTCGAAGCCCGCAGAACTCACCTTTCTTCTTGCAGGTCGGCCCAAGTCTGAAGCACAAGCGGTGCCGCACCGAAGGCAGAAAAGTCTAGGGCTTCGTTGCCTTGTAAGGCCGTACACGAAGACTTCGCCCCCTCGCCACTTAATCCTACTTCAAAACAACTTAAGTTTGGCAAAGATGAAGAACTCCGAAGGGGCTCCATCTTCACGGAAGCCAGCAGCTCCTAGGCCACTTCAGGAAAAACTTCGCCCCTAGGCCCCCTCAGAAGTTTGAACCAAGGGGGGCCTTCGGACCTAGCTACTTCGAGCACCACCCAAAACTAGCGAAGCTCTTCTGAATCCTCGAGCATTTCAATGTCTACATCCAAAGGATGAGCCTGGGTAGGTATAAAATACCCCCGCATTTCTATTAATAAACTGATAAGTCATTTACAGGCCTACGACTACGAATTACAAAAGAGCATAAGGAGGTATACACCTTCGGTGGTGGAGGTGTTGACGCAGAAATGCGCCCTGCACTTGGGCCAGTTCGACGTCCAAAAGTACCATGATGATACCGACGCCGCGTTCTGACTACCCTAAGTAGTGATAAGGGATTTGGAGTCGCCGGGAAATCAGATAAATAATTAATATTTAAATCCAATTGGCCGAAAAGTACTAGTAACAAGGCAAACAAAAATAAAATGATCAAAATACTTGGAATCAGCCAATTCGGAGGCCGATTCAGAGTTACAACGTAAATTGGCCCGAAGGGTCCCTAGGGCACCTTCGGCCTCAGGCCCGGTCAGACCGGAGGTACAACCTCGGTCGGACCGGGGGGCTGTGAAGGGGCTTTGGGCGATGTCCCAAAGGCTGATGCGAAGTGTTACTCCGGGCGGTCTGATCGGCGGGATATCTCTAGTCAGACAGGTCGTGCTCCCCCGGTCACACCAGGTGAAGGGATCTCCGAATGTTGGCCTTCGAACGTGCAAAGCTCCGACGCGCAAGACTACAGCGATTAGGGCTTCAGCGGGCTCGGGCTTTGGCTTCAGCGCGCGCAGTGCGGAGGGTGTTGGTCAGACCGGCGAAATGCCGTCAGTCTGACCGCCTGTTGCCGACAACGGCGTGACGAGGTCTGGTCAGAACGAGGTCTCAATGCCGGTCGGACCGAAATAGCAGATCAGATCTGCCAAACTTCGATAGTCCTAGCAAATAATCTTCAATCACCTCCAAACTTTGTAGAGATGTTTAGGAAGGCAATTGATCTGCAAAAACACCCAAAGATCAAATACAATTCGGCCAAGGGGCTGAATTACCAAGTATGGTGATAAAAACTGATAAAAGGGTAGCAATCCGTTACGTGGATTAACGGGAGGTTCACAAGTGAACCTGCAAGGGTTACCATGATTACGGACGTGACAGACTGAGGGCATTCAAGCAAACCCACGAAGATGCGGAAAGTAAAGAAAATTATATGCGATTCAAAGCTAGGGATTTGGATTTTTGAGATTGGAGAGAGCCTTGAATCGGCCTTGTTCCTAGTATTTATAGGGGGTGGGCTGGTGGTCCCTGGCTAAAAATATAGTAAGATTCGACCAAAATTCGGTTGAGATAAGATTTGGACAAACACAATTCGAATCCACTTCGGATTCACATTTTGAATCCCTTGCTGGTCTGACCGAGCCCATGGGTCCGGTCTGACTGGGCCTAGCCGGTTGGACCGGCCTACTATAGCCGGCTAGACCGGCCTATGCCAGGTTTGGCATATTTTCGGTCAAAAATACCATTTTCAATATTTTGCTTAGCTTGACCATTAATGCCATTTTTTGCTATAAACACATGCCCCCCTGCCTTTTAGCAAACTTAGTGAGCTAAAAGCATGACGAGTCTCATACTATACTTTCAATATCGGCCTTTTGACACTTTAAGCGTTTTGCCACATACTTGGGAAGTACTTTTTCAAATATCTACCATTCAAAGCCCTTCGAAATCGCTCTCCTTGTAAATACTCTAAGACATATGCGTTTCCTGGAGTGATTTCAACTACCTTAAAAGGTCCTTCCCAACTAGGCGACCATTTACCAAATTTTGAGCTCTTAGTGACTAATGGCAAAATCGTCTTCCACACTAGGTCATTGATTTGAAATGATTTTGCTTTGACCTTCTTGTTGTAGGCTCTAGCTACTCTTCTTTTATCTTTCTCTATTGCCTCTAGATTTTTCAACCTCTTATCGGTCACTTCTTCTAAATTATCCTTCAGAAGTGTTTCATATTCATCGACCGATAAGCCATCTTGCTTAAGAAATCTAAGTGATACAAGATCCATCTCTACCTGTAGAATGACTTCTTGTCCATATACCAACTCACAAACTCTAGTTCACCTCGCAAACACTTCGTTTGTTAGTTTCTAATCTTTGTAACCTGTTAGCGTAATCTTTTACGCCAACAGTTGGCGCCGTCCATGGGAAACCTAGTCCAAAAAACTTTGTTCTCTACCAATTTCTTAGAACCATGCCTCGTAAGCTGAGCTCAGGTGGTAGTCCTACTCGGAGGTCCCCTCGGACCTCCGGAGCAAGATCTTCGAATACAGTCGAGGTGGGAGTACCTTCAGTAGTTCTTCCACCTCAGACCCCCAAAGGGAATTCCCTTCCTTGAGCATACGGAGTTCCTCCTCCAACTCCATCTATGCTTCGGCCAGACGGAGTCCCTCCTCCAACTCCGACTGTGCTTGGAACTGACATGTACAATTCTCAAGACCTGGAAGATCCTTCTGGAATAAATGAAGACAGTCTTGGTGACATGGCGACCCAGATGGCCAGTCTCCAAGCTGAAGTGACGAGGTGGAGGCAAGAATCCGTAGATAGGCTTCGTTCTCAGGCCACCTCAGTCATCCCCGAAGTGCCTCAAGACGACGACTCTCTTGTTTTTCCCGAAGCCCTAGAGAACGCTTCCTTCGATAGCGAGTCTCCGCTGCATCCCGAGTTATAGAAAGTGCGCTTTGACCCTAAGTTTAAAATTTCGAAGCTCTGTAATTACTCCGGAGAAGAGGATCTAGGGGAGTTCTCCCATTCGTATGCTTTGGAAATTGAGGCCAGTGGAGGAGTTCGAGACACCATGGCTAAGTGTTTCCCCTTGCTCTCGAAGGGGTGGCTTTGCGTTGGTTCTGGTCCTTAAAGCTGGGATCAATTAGAACCTGGAAGAAGTTAAGGAGGAAGTTTATAAGTAACTTTCAAGGTACCTTCGTACCCCCAATGTCTACGGGAAGTCTTTTCCAGGTGAAGCAGCTACCTGGAGAAACTTTAAGGCAATTTTTCAAGCGCTTCGCTCATACGAAGTCGCAAATACGGGGGCTGTCTACGTCGTCCGTGGTTGATGCAGCCCGAGAGGGAGTTACCCATGCGGGCCTCCTTGATAAACTTCATCGAAAACAGAAATCCTCTGTAGCATAGATGATGGCTTATTTTGAAGAATATGCTAGATCAGAAGAAGGGTGGCTCCGAAGAACAGTTTCAACTCCATCAATCCTGCAAGAACAGTTTCAACTAGCATCGATGTCCAGCATGACATGCATTAGGGGCAAAAGCATCCTCACTCCGAAGTCCTGAATATTGCTCCTCCGCAGAAATTTGCCCCTAAAATCCACAAGCTTCAGGAAGCAAGACCAGCGGCTGGAGGCTGCCAGGGAAGCCGGCTGGCAAAGCCTAGACCTTCTTCTGCTGCGTTCATGGTGAAAATCGGAGTCATGCTACTGATGCGTGCAAGTGTATACTCGCTTTAAGAGGCGAGTACCTTGAAAGGACATCTGGTCGAGGCACTACTGACGAGTCCCTTCCAAGGCACGTTCGAAGCCTGTGCAGACTGTGGCACGTGTAGACAACTTCGACCCCGCAAGACAACCTCCGGTGGTCAATATTATGCCACCCCCGAATCAAGAAGATGGACAAGATTGGGGCAAAAGAGTAGTCCTCCCCATACTGGGTACCTAGATTGGCCGGCATGATTCCGCTACTCCTTTAGTCCGGCAATCGCTCGCCGCTCGTTTACCTGAGTAAAACCTGGTTAATAGACTAGCGGATCCCCTACCATTCCTGGCCCATGTACCCGGATTGGGCCGACCAGACTCCACGGCCCCTCTTGATGAGGACATCACTTCACATGATACACACATGCATCAGCATGATACACAGATGCACCATCAACCTACAATTCAATTACAGGGACCAATCACACGTGCCCGTGCCCATCGCTTGAACCATGAGGTTAATTCTTTCCTTAGAAACTATGTTAATATTTGTTTGGATGGGATGCTACTGAATACTAGTGATATTTTGTTGCTTAGGAACATGGGAGATGGAATAGGAGAGTTGGAGTTGAAGACGGAGTCGCACAGATGATTTGAAGTCAAGAATTCGCTGGTTCGGACTACATCAATCACCATGCACCAAAATGGGGGTATTTCCCTCATACGAAGTCCGATTGATTTGTTCTTGGACTTTTTGGAAAGCTGAGGAGAAGACGGATCTTTTGCCATTGGTTTCGTCTCATTTGGAGTCTCGAGTCGTCCTGTGTGTTTGAAACAGTCCTACGTGACAGAATTGGGACGTGTTGGCCCATAGTCTGAGTCTGTACGTCTTCTAGCCTATAGTCCGAGTCTATACGTCTTCCACAGGCTGCCCACGCATTATATACTCACGCCAGCCGCCTTTAGGGTTAGGTTTTGCTTTGTTTGCATCTACACTTGTGTGTTTAGATCCCGCTCCTGCACCGGACCGATTGACTGCTGCATCAACATTTGTGAAACCCCTCCTCTTTATAGTTTATCTGTGATTTGGCATTCGACTTGTATCCTTCCTGTTCTTGCTTGTGTTCTTGGGTTCGCTTGCAGGAATTATCCTTCGTGGTGAGGTCAATCGCGCCTGCGTGGTTGATAACCTGCGGAGACGGTGGTGTAGCGATTGCAAGGGTTTGATCCGCCGGACCGGAGCCTTGGATCGTCAACGTCGAGATTCTCCACCAATCCAAGTTATCCTTTACCTAGCAGAAGATCAGGACCAATCCCCCATTAGTTGGTATCAGAGCTCAGATTTCCTGTTAGGTAATCTCGATCTTCGTTTGTTTTACCTAGAGTCCAGAAAACCCTCAAAAAAAAAATCCCCACCGAAAAACCCCTTTTTGCCTTGCGATTTTAATTTCAGTTTTTAACCTTGTTGAGTTTGTGTTCTTGGTCGAGTCTTGTTGCTGGTTTAGTAATCCCTTGGTGTGGTTTGAGTAGTAGTTGGTCTTGTGTATCAAAAAAATTCCCCACCCGAAAACCCCCCTCCACAGCCCTACTCGTTTTCCACATCGAGTCTTTGTGACCCCCCTTCGGTAAAACAGGCATAACTTTTCGCTCGTTTGGCAGAAAAATCTGAAATTTTTTGAGCATCTTCTTGACCCAATTTGGAGCTGACCCTAACATGGGTTCCCCTGTTAGCCTTCATTAGAATCGCCAAAAAAAATCAGGAAGATAAAGAAAAAAATTGTTCAAAGTTTTTGCTCGCCGATCAGTGAACTTGTTGAATTTCTGTGAATCATATCCCACCTCAGTTGCAGGTGCCAATTTTTGTGGTTGCATCTCTTGTCATCCTTGTTAAAAAAAATAGAGTGTAAAGAAAATTTGGCACATACCCTTGTCCGATCCCTTGTCCGATCAGCGGCAGCGGCAGATTCTGCTTGTCCGATCCCTTGTCCGATCTCTTGTCCGATCCCTTGCCCGATCAGCGGCAGCGGCAGATCCTGCTTGTCCGATCTCTTGTCCGATCCCTTGTCCGATCTCTTATCACCTGTAGGCCGGTGACCTCACTGCGGCGTGGTAAGAACACTTGCAAGCGTGGGTAAGGTGCTTGACGGATTGCTTCCACCACACACCCACCACCCCACCTAGCTGCTTTCCATAAGGATTATTCTTTGTTGTTTTGTCTTTTTACTAACATGACAGATAACAGCGGTACCCCTCCATCTGATTTCAATGACTGTGTCTCACGACGTGCTCTACTAGAGTCTCAGCGGCAGACCCAACATTCAATCGAATGTCTCGCACGTACTGTGCCTGACCTAGTGGACCAGATGACTACCTTGGAAATACGCTTGCCTGCTGCACAAGCCGACGACGACCATGTTGAAGAGGAAGACGACCATGTTGAGGAGGAAGACGACCTATCCTATGCCGAGAACAATAGCATTGACCCTGACGAGGCTGCACGTCATCCCTTTCAGTTCAATCATCAAGGTATGGGCGGCCACCACAACCGCCACCCACGAGGTAACAATGGTAACCGCGGGAACAATGATCCCTACTCCAAGGTAAAATTTTCAGTACCTCATTTTGTTGGCACCTATGATCCAGATGCATATTTAGATTGGGAGATGTCAGTCGAACAAAAATTTAATGCCCACATGGTTCCTGCTATCCACCGCGTGCGCTTAGCTACTAGTGACTTCACTGGATATGCTCTTTTTTGGTGGACTGAAATAGTTCAGGTTGGCAATGAACCACAAAATTGGGGTATGTTAAAACGGCAAATGCGTGGTAGATGGGTCCCTCCTTCATATAAACGTGATTTGAGAAAAAAATTGCAGCGCCTAAACCAAGGAAATAAATCGGTAGAGGAGTATTATCGGGAGTTGCAAATAGGTTGCATGCGTGCTGAAATTGAGGAGGACAATGAGGATAAAATGGCCCGTTTTTATGGTGGTTTAAGACGTGAAATTCAGGATATCATTGATTATAAAGAATACAATACTATCACTCGTCTTTTCCACCTTGCTATGCTTGCAGAAAAAGAATTGCAGGGTCGCCAACAACCACAACGCAGCATGAGGACCAACATTGGTGGTGCTACTTCACGCTCAAGTGGACAGCAGCAACGACCACCACCACCACCTTCTCGACCGGTGGCTACATCAGCACCTTCTACATCTACAACCCAGGCTGAGAGTTCCAAGGCGGCAGCATCCAAGGCACCAGCCAAGCCCACCTCCTCGGCGGCCTCTACTGCACGTTCTGCAGCGAGCCAGTGTCACCGATGCAAAGGATTCGGCCACATTATGAAGGACTGCCCTAGTCAGCGGGCTTATATCGCTACGGAAGATGGTGGCTATGTAAGTGCTAGTGATGTTGAAGATGAATACGCACTTGCTGCTAACATTGCAGGAGATTACGATGCTTCCGACGATGATGCTGTTTTTGCACCGGATGCCTCTGCCGACCATGAAGCTCTTATTGTACAACGTGTCTTGAGCACTCACATGGAGCAGGACGATCGGGCACAACGGAATAATCTGTTTCAGACCTTCTTCATCGTCAATGACCGTCGTGTACGTGTCATCATCGACATCGGTAGTTGCAACAATTTGGTGAGTCACGACATGGTAACGAAGCTTCAACTTCCCACACGTGCGCATCCACACCCTTACCATGTGCAATGGTTCAACAATAGCGGTAAGGTCAAGGTAACACAAACTGCTCACATCAAATTTTCCATTGGTACATACTTCGGAGTTGCTGATTTTGATGTAGTACCAATGCAAGCATGTTCTCTGTTACTTGGTAGACCTTGGGAGTATGATACTGATGCTACACACCATGGTAGGAGCAATAAGTACACATTTATGTATAAAGGAAAGAAAGTTACATTGCTTCCTATGACTCCTGCTGAAATTGTGAAATTTGAACAAGAAAAAATGCTAAGGACGCACAAAAGAGCAAACAATCTTCTGAAAATCAGCAAGTAGCTAAGACGCTTTGAGGCAATAGAAAGATAAAATTGCTTCTCCTTCTTCATCACAAGTTATTAATTTGAAAGGATGTGCCATGCTTGCAACTAAAACTGACCTTGCTGAAATTTGTGATGATACTCCCATGATATATGGCTTGATTTGCACGAACGTGCTGTTTTCACTTGCGAACATTTCTAGCTCTGTTCCTGTTGCAGTCATTGACCTTTTGCAGGAGTTTAACGATGTTTTTCCTGCTGAGATACCACCCGGGCTGCCACCGATACGCGGCATCGAGCACCAAATTGATTTGATCCCGGGAGCGTCTCTTCCTAATCGTGCAGCGTACCGTACCAATCCAGAGGAGACAAAAGAAATTGAGCGCCAAGTACAGGACCTTCTTGATCGTGGGTACGTCCGTGAAAGCCTTAGTCCTTGTGCAGTACCCGTTCTTTTGGTGCCTAAGAAAGATGGTAGTTGGCGCATGTGTGTTGATTGTCGTGCTATTAATAATATCACCATTCGATATCGACACCCTATTCCTAGATTGGATGACATGCTTGATGAGCTTAGTGGTTCCATTATCTATACTAAGATCGATCTCTGTAGTGGCTACCACCAAATTCGCATGAAACTAGGTGATGAATGGAAAACTGCTTTTAAAACAAAGTTTGGATTATATGAGTGGCTTGTCATGCCTTTTGGACTTACTAATGCACCTAGTACCTTCATGCGCTTGATGAATGAAGTCCTACAGCACTTTATAGGATGCTTTGTGGTTGTATACTTTGATGATATCTTGGTTTATAGCAAGTCTCTCACTGAACATGTTGAACACCTACGTGCTGTTTTTCTGTCCTCCGTGAGGCTAGAATGTTTGGTAACATTGAGAAGTGCACGTTTTGCACGGATCGAGTTGTGTTTCTTGGATATGTTGTCACTTCACAGGGTATTGAGGTTGACGCGGCAAAGGTAGAAGCAATCAACAGCTGGCCGCAACCACAAACTATCACACATGTACGTAGTTTTCTTGGTCTTGCAGGTTTCTACCGGCGTTTTGTGAAAGATTTCAGCACCATAGCCGGTCCTTTGCATGAGTTGACCAAGAAGGGAGTTACTTTTACTTGGGAGCTAGCACAAGAACAAGCTTTTGCCACACTCAAGGATCGCCTTACACATGCACCTCTACTTCAGCTACCCGACTTCAGTAAGCCTTTTGAGTTAGAATGTGATGCTAGTGGTTTTGGAATAGGAGGTGTGCTGCTACAAGGAGGTAAAACCGTGGCCTATTTTAGTGAGAAATTACATGGTCCACAGTTGAATTATTCTACCTATGATAAGGAATTATATGCC
Organism: Zizania palustris; assembly: GCA_019279435.1. Classification (NCBI taxonomy): domain Eukaryota; kingdom Viridiplantae; phylum Streptophyta; class Magnoliopsida; order Poales; family Poaceae; genus Zizania; species Zizania palustris. The sequence goes on along the minus strand of JAAALK010000283.1, from coordinate 114,335,947 downwards.
TTAGTGCGTGTGCTTGAAACTTGGCAACATTACCTTTTGCCTAAGGAGTTTATTATTCATTCGGATCATGAAGCATTGAAGCATATACGTAGTCAAGCAAATCTGAATAAACGACATGCTAAATGGGTAGAATTTATTGAGACTTTTCCATATATCATTAAGCATAAGAAAGGGAAAGATAATGTGATTGCCGATGCTTTATCTAGACGTTATACATTGCTTTCTCAACTTGATTATAAGATCTTTGGTTTAGAAACATTGAAGGACATGTATGCTACTGATTTGGACTTCAAAGATGCTTTTGCAAATTGTACAGATGACCGTGCTTGGAACAAATATGTGCTGGATAATGGATATCTTTTTCGTGCTAACAAGTTATGCGTGCCGGCTAGCTCTCTTCGCTTGTTGTTATTGCAGGAAGCACACGGTGGTGGTTTGATGGGTCATTTTGGATCAAAGAAAACCGAAGATGTGCTGTCCACACACTTCTATTTGCCTAGCATGAGACGAGATGTTGAGCGCTATGTGGCACGATGCACTACTTGCAATAAAGCTAGGCCCCGTCTAAACCCACATGGTCTTTATATGGCTCTGCCCATTCCTAGTGTACCTTGGGAGGATATTTCTATGTATTTTGTGTTAGGATTACCTAGAACTAGGAGGGGGAGAGATAATATTTTTGTGGTGGTAGATCGGTTCTCTAAAATGGCGCATTTTATACCTTGTCACAAGAGCGACGACGCTACCAATGTTGCTGATTTGTTTTTCAGAGAGGTCATACGTCTGCATGGAGTTCCCAATACCATCGTTTCAGATCGTGATGCTAAATTCTTAAGTCATTTTTGGAGGACGTTGTGGCATAAGCTAGGGACGAAGCTGCTGTTTTCTACTACTTGTCACCCCCAAACGGATGGGCAAACGGAGGTCGTCAACCGTACATTGTCCACCATGTTGAGGATTGTTTTGAAGACCAACTTGAAGCTCTGGGAAGAGTGTCTACCTCATATTGAGTTTGCATATAATAGGTTAGTACACTCCACTACTAAGGTAAGTCCGTTTCAAGTGGTCTATGACTTTAATCCGCGTGCTCCTATTGATTTGCTACCATTGCCACCATCTGAAAAATTGAATTTTGATGCTACTACACGTGCTGAATTATTACTTAAGATGCATGAAACTACTAAAGCAAACATAGAGAAAATGAATGAGAAATATCGTGCTTATGGTAGTAAGGGTAGAAAAGAGATAACATTTGAACTGGGTGATCTTGTTTGGTTGCACTTGCGCAAGGATCGTTTTCCTGATTTGAGAAAGTCTAAATTGATGCCCCGTGCTGATGGTCCTTTCCGTGTGCTTGAGAAGATAAATGATAATGCATATAAATTTGAGTTGCCTGCAGTTTTTGGGGTTAGTCCCACATTTAACATTTCAGATTTAAAACCATATTTGGGAGATGACGATGAGCTTGAGTCGAGGACGACTCCAATTCAAGAGGGGGAGGATGATGAGGACATCACTTCACATGATACACACATGCATCAGCATGATACACAGATGCACCATCAACCTACAATTCAATTACAGGGACCAATCACACGCGCCCGTGCCCGTCGCTTGAAACATGAGGTTAATTCTTTCCTTAGCAACTATGTTAATATTTGTTTGGATGGGATGCTACTGAATAGTAGTGATATTTTGTTGCTTAGGAACATGGGAGATGGAATAGGAGAGTTGGAGTTGAAGACGGAGTCGCACGGATGATTTGAAGTCAAGAATTCGCTGGTTCGGACTACATCAACCACCATGCACCAAAATGGGCGTGTTTCCCTCATACGAAGTCCGATTGACACGTTCTTGGACTTTTTGGAAAGCTGAGGAGAAGACGGATCTTTTGCCATTGGTTTAGTCTCATTTGGAGTCCCGAGTCGTCCTGTGTGTTTGAAAAAGTCCTGCGTGACAGAATTGGGCCGTATTGGCCCATAGTCCGAGTCTGTACGTCTTCTAGCCCATAGTCCGAGTCTGTACGTCTTCCACAGGATGCCCACGCCTTATATACTCACGCCAGCCACCTTTAGGGTTAGGTTTTGCTTTGTTTGCATCTACACTTGTGTGTTTAGATCCCGCTCCTGCACCGGACCGATTGACTGCTGCATCAGCGTTTGTGAAACCCCTCCTCTTCATAGTTTATCTGTGATTTGGCATTCGACTTGTATCCTTCCTGTTCTTGCTTGTGTTCTTGGGTTCGCTTGCAGGAATTAGCCTTCGTGGCGAGGTCAATCGCGCCTGCGTGGTTGATAACCAACGGAGACGGTGGTGTAGCGATTGCAAGGGTTTGATCCACCGGACCGGAGCCTTGGATCGTCAACGTCGAGATTCTCCACCAATCCAAGTTATCCTTTACCTAGCGGAAGATCGGGACCAATCCCCCATTACCTCTGCTCGATAGTCGTTCATCGCCCATGTACCTGAGTCACATGCGGTCAGGGCACGACATGTCTTCTCTTTTCTTCTCCTCTTCTTCCTTTGACTTCCGTTGACAATCACTCATCACTTTTGGAGCCATGAGGCCCATGATCCTTAACATAGCTCCTCAATCTCCCCCTTAATGACTGCATTGTCAACACCCTTTTCTTCAATGCTTCGGAACCTGCAAAAAACACGTGGAAACACGAAAACAAACACAACAGAACATAAAGAAGTTAATAAAATTAAAGGTTTAACCCTAATGACCAAAATCCAAACAAAAGTCAGAAAGCGGTCATTATGGTTAAACAAAAAAGAAATTAATTAAAAATTTGAAATAAAAAACTCAAATGAGTGCAATCTCTGAATTATCAATAAGGATATCCAAACAGTAAAGGCAAAATAGACTAAAACTCCCCCTAAAAATCAATCCCAAAGAAAGCCAAAAATCTCCCCCTAAGCTCTTCTAAAATATCAAATATCCAAAAATTTCTCCCCATTGTTGACAACTGGACTCATCAAGTGAGACTAAAAGCACTCAAAAGAGACAAACTCAAACTCCCCCTAAATTGCAGCCCCCCTCAAAATATGCAATGAATGCAACTTGGGTGCAAGTGGAGTGTAAAAAGCATGCTTCTCAGATATGATTAACTGCAATTACAAAATCTAGAAAGTATAGCAGGGAATATTATCTAAAACACATGTCATGATCAGTGCAATAGAATATATACAAATAAAGTCATTAGCACACATTTTTTAGTTTTTTTCCAAATAAAAGCATCACCACATTTTCTAGTTGACAAGCAGAGTAAAGCATGAGATGCAAAGGCTAGGTAGTATCTACCAAGATAAGAATGATCCAAAAACTCACAACTTTTGCAAACTTGTTATCTTTTTAATTTCATCCTTTTTGTTTCCTTTTTCATTTTTGCCAAGGGTTATTTGCATGCCAACGTTATGCTAAACGACCAAGTCAAGCCTAGTCCATAACATGACCATCAGAAGCTTAAGACATTGGTCTTAGCATATAAATATACATTACAATGTCCTAGTTCATACCAAAGTGCTATGGTAAGCAGTCCAAAATAATGCAATGCGACACAACAAACCCACCTAGATCTTTTCACTTAAGCATAAAAGGTATGGATTTCTCATTTTTTATGATTTTTATCATTTTATAGAATATTTTCCATGTTAAAGCATATAAATGTCCAAGTTGCATATCTGCATCTAAGTAAAGGACTTAGCTACCAGGCATGTAAAAGATAGCGAAAAATTTACCTCTTTTAATTTGGTAACCAGATGGTTGCTGAGCCAAATCATTTGCTACTGAGTTGGCTTCTCTAGACACATGAGAAATCTCAAAATCATCGAAAGTAGTAATTATGTCTAGACATTTATCCAAGTAGCTATTCAACAAGCCATTAAAACATTGGGCATCTTTAGCTACTTGTTGGACTACTAACAGTGAATCACCATATGCAAGAACATATTTAACACTCATGAAACTTAACAATTCAAGTCCTAGCAATAAAGCTTCATATTTGGCTTGATTATTAGTACAAGGAAATTCTAACTGGGCCGAGGTCTCAAAACTCATACCATTAGGTGATATGAGCAAAACTCCAACACCTTGGCCATTCTTGCAAGCCGAACCATCAAAGTAAAGTTTCCATGGCACTACTTCAATCAAAGCAGTATCACCACTATAATTGACATCAACATGGTGATGAACTATAAATTTGCGACGACTTGGGCTTTCATAGATTTCAAGGGTTCGTAAGCCAAATCGTACTCAATTAAAGCATAAGCCCACTTTCCGATTCTCCCACTTAGAATTGGCTTTTGCAACATGTACTTTATAACATTAGTTTGAGAAGTAACAATACATGTGCTAGATAGAAGATAGTGGCGAAGTTTTGTACATGCATAATATATTGATAAACATAGATGCTCTAACAACACGTACCTCGTATCAGCATCTAATAGGCGGCGACTCAAGAACATGATGATGTACTGATTTCCCTCCACCTCCTAAGTCAACACAACTCCTATCATGCTATCTTCTGTAGTAACGTATAGCCAAAATGGAATCCCAACTTTCGGTGCTCTTACCAAAGGTGGTAATGACAAGCACTCTTTGATTCGCTCAAAAGCATGTTGCTGACTTGCCCCCAAGTGAATTCGGCTTTGTTCTTTAGCCGAAGTATGGGGATAAAAGCATCAATATTGCTAGACAAGTTAGATATAAAACGGCGAAAATCATTCACCTTGCCTAGCAACTTTTGTACATCTCCCTTGCATGTCGGTGCTTCAAAGTTCTTAATTTTCTCAAGTCTCTTAGGATCAATCTCAATACCTCTTTCAAGAATCATGAATCCTAAGAACTTGCCCACTGACAGGCCAATAGCACACTTGAGTGGGTTCATCTTTAAGCCATAGTAACGCATTCTCTCAAAAGCAACTCTCAAATCAGCTAAATGGTTTCCCATAGCATCCAATTTAACTACAACATCATCTATGTAGACCTCTAGCATACTCCTAGAAAGTCATGAAAGATCAAGTTCATAACACATTGATATGTAGTGCCAGCATTCTTTAAACCAAAAGTCATCACAACCTACTCAAACAAGCCAACAAAACCAATCCATCGAAAGGCTGTTTTGTAAACGTCCTCTTCGGCCATAAAGATCTGATTATAACCAACGTTGCCATCAAGAAAACTTAGTACCTTGTGTCCGGAAGCATCGTTGATCAACATGTCGACTATTGGCATGGGGTACTCGTTCCTTGGACTGGCATTGTTCAAATCCCTGAAATCAATGCATACATGAATCTTGCCTGTCCCTTTCTTCTCTACAAGCACAATGTTAGCAACTCATTCAGCATACCTGCATGGCCTAATAAACTCAGCCTTTAGTAGTCATTCTATCACCTCTTTAACTCGGTCATAAATGGGCACATTAAAGCGACGAGGGGGCTGTTTATAAGGCCTAAACCCGGGTTTGATAGGCAACTGATGCTCTACGAGCTTGCGGCTAAGTCTGGGCATTTCACTGTACTCCAATGCAAAACAATCGACATACGACCGAAGCAATTTTATTACCTCGGCCTTTTCATCAGCCTGCAAATTTTGATTTACAAAACTAGGCCTTGGAATACTACGATCGCCTATATATGCCTCTTCTAGAGGGTCAGCCAATGCAAAACCTTGACCTAACTTTTCAACTTCACTAAAATCTCCAATGGCTTCAGTAGTACCGTCTTTAGAAGACCAATATTTCTCTACACAAGACTTTAGCCAATCAAGATTACTTTTACTAGACATGACAACTAATTTAGAGACAGCCGAGTTACACCAACTGACTTTACAGACACTGGAACAAAGCGTCCCTCAGACACGCTAATAAAGTCGTAATCTGAGATATCTCTACCCAACAAACATTCTACTTTATCATGGACGACATCAATATACACATCGGCCAAAGCAACCTGGGCCGAAGTGTCAGCTGGTATGACTTCTACATCATCGCTGTTCCACTAAATCATACACTGGTGCAAAGTAGACGGAATACAACAACTGGAATGAATCCAATCGCACCCAAGTAGTACACTGTAATTACCTTGCACATCGATGATGAAGAACACTGTCGGCAATGTCTTGTTAACCACCATCAGCTCCAAAGAAAGTATGCCCTTGGCCTCGGAGCTCTCGCCGTTGAAGCCGTTTAGCATCAAGTTAGACTTCATCTGGTCATCTTCACTTCTGCCGAGCTTCTTCAATAGAGAGTACAACATCAGGTTGACGGTGGAACATGGGAGATGGAATAGGAGAGTTGGAGTTGAAGACGGAGTCGCACGGATGATTTGAAGTCAAGAATTCGCTGGTTCGGACTACATCAACCACCATGCACCAAAATGGGCGTGTTTCCCTCATACGAAGTCCGATTGACGCGTTCTTGGACTTTTGGAAAGCTGAGGAGAAGACGGATCTTTTGCCATTGGTTTAGTCTCATTTGGAGTCCCGAGTCGTCCTGTGTGTTTGAAAAAGTCCTGCGTGACAGAATTGGGCCGTGTTGGCCCATAGTCCGAGTCTGTACGTCTTCTAGCCCATAGTCCGAGTCTGTACGTCTTCCACAGGCTGCCCACGCCTTATATACTCACGCCAGCCACCTTTAGGGTTAGGTTTTGCTTTGTTTGCATCTACACTTGTGTGTTTAGATCCCGCTCCTGCACCGGACCGATTGACTGCTGCATCAGCGTTTGTGAAACCCCTCCTCTTCATAGTTTATCTGTGATTTGGCATTCGACTTGTATCCTTCCTGTTCTTGCTTGTGTTCTTGGGTTCGCTTGCAGGAATTAGCCTTCGTGGCGAGGTCAATCGCGCCTGCGTGGTTGATAACCAACGGAGACGGTGGTGTAGCGATTGCAAGGGTTTGATCCACCGGACCGGAGCCTTGGATCGTCAACGTCGAGATTCTCCACCAATCCAAGTTATCCTTTACCTAGCGGAAGATCGGGACCAATCCCCCATTACCTCTGCTCGATAGTCGTTCATCGCCCATGTACCTGAGTCACATGCGGTCAGGGCACGACATGTCTTCTCTTTTCTTCTCCTCTTCTTCCTTTGACTTCCGTTGACAATCACTCATCACTTTTGGAGCCATGAGGCCCATGATCCTTAACATAGCTCCTCAATCTCCCCCTTAATGACTGCATTGTCAACACCCTTTTCTTCAATGCTTCGGAACCTGCAAAAAACACGTGGAAACACGAAAACAAACACAACAGAACATAAAGAAGTTAATAAAATTAAAGGTTTAACCCTAATGACCAAAATCCAAACAAAAGTCAGAAAGCGGTCATTATGGTTAAACAAAAAAGAAATTAATTAAAAATTTGAAATAAAAAACTCAAATGAGTGCAATCTCTGAATTATCAATAAGGATATCCAAACAGTAAAGGCAAAATAGACTAAAACTCCCCCTAAAAATCAATCCCAAAGAAAGCCAAAAATCTCCCCCTAAGCTCTTCTAAAATATCAAATATCCAAAAATTTCTCCCCATTGTTGACAACTGGACTCATCAAGTGAGACTAAAAGCACTCAAAAGAGACAAACTCAAACTCCCCCTAAATTGCAGCCCCCCTCAAAATATGCAATGAATGCAACTTGGGTGCAAGTGGAGTGTAAAAAGCATGCTTCTCAGATATGATTAACTGCAATTACAAAATCTAGAAAGTATAGCAGGGAATATTATCTAAAACACATGTCATGATCAGTGCAATAGAATATATACAAATAAAGTCATTAGCACACATTTTTTAGTTTTTTTCCAAATAAAAGCATCACCACATTTTCTAGTTGACAAGCAGAGTAAAGCATGAGATGCAAAGGCTAGGTAGTATCTACCAAGATAAGAATGATCCAAAAACTCACAACTTTTGCAAACTTGTTATCTTTTTAATTTCATCCTTTTTGTTTCCTTTTTCATTTTTGCCAAGGGTTATTTGCATGCCAACGTTATGCTAAACGACCAAGTCAAGCCTAGTCCATAACATGACCATCAGAAGCTTAAGACATTGGTCTTAGCATATAAATATACATTACAATGTCCTAGTTCATACCAAAGTGCTATGGTAAGCAGTCCAAAATAATGCAATGCGACACAACAAACCCACCTAGATCTTTTCACTTAAGCATAAAAGGTATGGATTTCTCATTTTTTATGATTTTTATCATTTTATAGAATATTTTCCATGTTAAAGCATATAAATGTCCAAGTTGCATATCTGCATCTAAGTAAAGGACTTAGCTACCAGGCATGTAAAAGATAGCGAAAAATTTACCTCTTTTAATTTGGTAACCAGATGGTTGCTGAGCCAAATCATTTGCTACTGAGTTGGCTTCTCTAGACACATGAGAAATCTCAAAATCATCGAAAGTAGTAATTATGTCTAGACATTTATCCAAGTAGCTATTCAACAAGCCATTAAAACATTGGGCATCTTTAGCTACTTGTTGGACTACTAACAGTGAATCACCATATGCAAGAACATATTTAACACTCATGAAACTTAACAATTCAAGTCCTAGCAATAAAGCTTCATATTTGGCTTGATTATTAGTACAAGGAAATTCTAACTGGGCCGAGGTCTCAAAACTCATACCATTAGGTGATATGAGCAAAACTCCAACACCTTGGCCATTCTTGCAAGCCGAACCATCAAAGTAAAGTTTCCATGGCACTACTTCAATCAAAGCAGTATCACCACTATAATTGACATCAACATGGTGATGAACTATAAATTTGCGACGACTTGGGCTTTCATAGCTTTCAAGGGTTCGTAAGCCAAATCGTACTCAATTAAAGCATAAGCCCACTTTCCGATTCTCCCACTTAGAATTGGCTTTTGCAACATGTACTTTATAACATTAGTTTGAGAAGTAACAATACATGTGCTAGATAGAAGATAGTGGCGAAGTTTTGTACATGCATAATATATTGATAAACATAGATGCTCTAACAACACGTACCTCGTATCAGCATCTAATAGGCGGCGACTCAAGAACATGATGATGTACTGATTTCCCTCCACCTCCTAAGTCAACACAACTCCTATCATGCTATCTTCTGTAGTAACGTATAGCCAAAATGGAATCCCAACTTTCGGTGCTCTTACCAAAGGTGGTAATGACAAGCACTCTTTGATTCGCTCAAAAGCATGTTGCTGACTTGCCCCCAAGTGAATTCGGCTTTGTTCTTTAGCCGAAGTATGGGGATAAAAGCATCAATATTGCCAGACAAGTTAGATATAAAACGGCGAAAATCATTCACCTTGCCTAGCAACTTTTGTACATCTCCCTTGCATGTCGGTGCTTCAAAGTTCTTAATTTTCTCAAGTCTCTTAGGATCAATCTCAATACCTCTTTCAGGAATCATGAATCCTAAGAACTTGCCCACTGACAGGCCAATAGCACACTTGAGTGGGTTCATCTTTAAGCCATAGTAACACATTCTCTCAAAAGCAACTCTCAAATCAGCTAAATGGTTTCCCATAGCATCCAATTTAACTACAACATCATCTATGTAGACCTCTAGCATACTCCTAGAAAGTCATGAAAGATCAAGTTCATAACACATTGATATGTAGTGCCAGCATTCTTTAAACCAAAAGTCATCACAACCTACTCAAACAAGCCAACAAAACCAATCCATCGAAAGGCTGTTTTGTAAACGTCCTCTTCGGCCATAAAGATCTGATTATAACCAACGTTGCCATCAAGAAAACTTAGTACCTTGTGTCCGGAAGCATCGTTGATCAACATGTCGACTATTGGCATGGGGTACTCGTTCCTTGGACTGGCATTGTTTAAATCCCTGAAATCAATGCATACATGAATCTTGCCAGTCCCTTTCTTCTCTACAAGCACAATGTTAGCAACTCATTCAGCATACCTGCATGGCCTAATAAACTCAGCCTTTAGTAGTCATTCTATCACCTCTTTAACTCGGTCATAAATGGGCACATTAAAGCGACGAGGGGGCTGTTTATAAGGCCTAAACCCGAGTTTGATAGGCAACTGATGCTCTACGAGCTTGCGGCTAAGTCTGGGCATTTCACTGTACTCCAATGCAAAACAATCGACATACGACCGAAGCAATTTTATTACCTCGGCCTTTTCATCAGCCTGGAAATTTTGATTTACAAAACTAGGCCTTGGAATACTACGATCGCCTATATATGCCTCTTCTAGAGGGTCAGCCAATGCAAAACCTTGACCTAACTTTTCAACTTCACTAAAATCTCCAATGGCTTCAGTAGTACCGTCTTTAGAAGACCAATATTTCTCTACACAAGACTTTAGCCAATCAAGATTACTTTTACTAGACATGACAACTAATTTAGAGACAGCCGAGTTACACCAACTGACTTTACAGACACTGGAACAAAGCGTCCCTCAGACACGCTAATAAAGTCGTAATCTGAGATATCTCTACCCAACAAACATTCTACTTTATCATGGACGACATCAATATACACATCGGCCAAAGCAACCTGGGCCGAAGTGTCAGCTGGTATGACTTCTACATCATCGCTGTTCCACTAAATCATACACTGGTGCAAAGTAGACGGAATACAACAACTGGAATGAATCCAATCGCACCCAAGTAGTACACTGTAATTACCTTGCACATCGATGATGAAGAACACTGTCGGCAATGTCTTGTTAACCACCATCAGCTCCAAAGAAAGTATGCCCTTGGCCTCGGAGCTCTCGCCGTTGAAGCCGTTTAGCATCAAGTTAGACTTCATCTGGTCATCTTCACTTCTGCCGAGCTTCTTCAATAGAGAGTACAACATCAGGTTGACGGTGGAACCTCCGTCTACAAGTGATGGGGGAGTGGTCCCGATCTTCCGCTAGGTAAAGGATAAACTTGGGTTGGTGGAGAATCTCGACGTTGGCGATCCAAGGCTCCGGTCCGGCGGATCAAAACCTTGCAATCGTTACACCACTGTCTCCGTTGGTTATCAACCACGCAGAACGCGATTGACCTCGCCACGAAGGCTAATTCCTGCAAGCGAACCCAAGAACACAAGCAAGAACAGGAAGGATACAAATTGAATGCCAAATGACAGACAAACGAAGATAAGGTGAGGTTTCACAAACACCAATGCAGCAGCCAATCGGTCCGGTGCAAGAGGCGGGATCTAAACACAACAGTGTAGATGCAACAAAGCAAAACCTAACCCTAGAGGCGGCTGGCGTGAGAATATATAGGGCGGCAGCCTGTGGAAGGCGAACAGACATGGGCTCTGGGCTAGAAGACGTACAGACTCAGACTATGGGCCAACATGGCCCAGTTCTGTCATGCAGGACTGTTTTAAACACACAGGACAGCTCGAGACTCCAAATGAGGTGTAACCAACAACAAACGATCCGTCTTCTCCTCAGCTTTCCAAAAAGTCCAAGAACGCGCCAATCGGACTTCGTATGAGGAAGTTATGCCCATTTTGGTGCATGGTGGTTGATGTAGTCCGAACCAGCGATTTCTTGACTTCAAAATCATCCGTGTGACTCCGTCTTCAACTCCAACTCTCCTATTCCATCTCCCATGTTCCTAAGCAACAAAATATCACTAGTATTTAGTAGCATCTCATCCAAACAAATATTAACATAGTTGCAAAGGAAAGAATTAACCTCATGATTCAAGCGGCGGGCACGGGCGCGTGTGATTGGTCCTTGTAGCTGAATTGTAGGTGGAGGCTCCATGTGTGTATCATGTGAAGTGATGTCCTCATCATCCTCCCCCTCTTGAATTGGAGTCGTCCTCGACTCAAGCTCATCATCATCTCCCAAATAGGGCTTTAAATCTGAAATGTTAAATGTGGGACTAACCCCAAAAGCTGCAGGCAACTCAAGCTTATATGCATTGTCATTTATCTTCTCAAGCACACGGAAAGGACCATCAACACGTGGCATCAATTTAGACTTTCTTAAATCAGGAAAACGATCCTTGCGCAAGTGCAACCAAACAAGATCACCCGGTTCAAATGTTATCTCTTTTCTACCCTTACTACCATAAGCACGATATTTCTCATTCATTTTCTCTATGTTTGCTTTAGTAGTTTCATGCATCTTAAGCAATAATTCAGCACGTGTAGTAGCATCAAAATTCAAGTTTTCAGATGGTGGTAATGGTAGCAAATCAATAGGAGCACGCGGATTAAAGCCATAGACCACTTGAAACAGACTTACCTTAGTAGTGGAGTGTACTGACCTATTATATGCAAACTCAATATGAGGTAGACACTCTTCCCAAAGCTTCAAGTTGGTCTTCAAAACAGCCCTCAACATGGTGGACAATGTACGGTTGACGACCTCCGTTTGTCCATCTGTTTGGGGGTGACAAGTAGTAGAAAACAGCAGCTTCGTCCCCAACTCATGCCACAGTGTCCTCCAAAAATGACTTAAAAATTTAGCATCACGATCTGAAACGATGGTATTGGGAACTCCATGCAGGCGTACGACCTCTCTAAAAAACAAATCAGCAACATTTGCAGCGTCGTCGCTCTTGTGACAAGGTATAAAATGCGCCATTTTAGAGAAACGATCTACCACCACAAAAATACTATCTCTCCCCCTCCTAGTTCTAGGTAATCCTAACACAAAATCCATAGAAATATCCTCCCAAGGTACACTAGGAACGGGCAGAGGCATATAAAGACCATGTGGGTTTAGACGGGACTTAGCTTTATTGCAAGTAGTGCATCGTGCCACATAGCGCTCAACATCGCGTCTCATCCTAGGCCAATAGAAGTGTGTGGACAGCACATCTTCGGTTTTCTTTGATCCAAAATGACCCATCAAACCACCACCATGTGCTTCCTGCAATAACAACAAGCGAAGAGAGCTAGCCGGCACACATAACTTGTTAGCACGAAAAAGATATCCATTATTCAGCACATATTTGTTCCAAGCACGGTCATCGGTACAATTTGCAAAAGCATCTTTGAAGTCCAAATCAGTAGCATACATGTCCTTCAATGTTTCTAAACCAAAGATCTTATAATCAAGTTGAGAAAGCAATGTATAACGTCTAGATAAAGCATCGGCAATCACATTATCTTTCCCTTTCTTATGCTTAATGATATATGGAAAAGTCTCAATAAATTCTACCCATTTAGCATGTCGTTTATTCAGATTTGCTTGACTACGTATATGCTTCAATGCTTCATGATCGGAATGAATAATAAACTCCTTAGGCAAAAGGTAATGTTTCCAAGTTTCAAGCACACGCACTAAGGCATATAATTCCTTATCATAGGTAGAATAATTCAACTGTGGACCATGTAATTTTTCACTAAAATAGGCCACGGGTTTACCTCCTTGTAGCAGCACACCGCCTAATCCAAACCCACTAGCATCACATTCTAACTCAAAAGGCTTACTGAAGTCGGGTAGCTGAAGTAGAGGTGCATGTGTAAGACGATCTTTGAGTGTGGCAAAAGCTTGTTCATGTGCTGGCTCCCAAGTAAAAGTAACTCCCTTCTTGGTCAACTCATGCAAAGGACTGGCTATGGTGCTTAAATCTTTCACAAAACGCCGGTAGAAACCTGCAAGACCAAGAAAACTACGTACCTGTGTGATAGTTTGGGGTTGCGGCCAGCTGTTGATTGCTTCGACCTTTGCCGCGTCAACCTCAATACCCTGTGAAGTGACAACATATCCAAGAAACACAACTCGATCCGTGCAAAATGTGCACTTCTCAATGTTACCAAACATTCTAGCTTCACGGAGGACAGAAAAAACAGCACGTAGGTGTTCAACATGTTCAGTGAGAGACTTGCTATAAACCAAGATATCATCAAAGTATACAACCACAAAGCGTCCTATAAAGTGTCGTAGGACTTCATTCATCAAGCGCATGAAGGTACTAGGTGCATTAGTAAGTCCAAAAGGCATGACAAGCCACTCATATAATCCAAACTTTGTTTTAAAAGCAGTTTTCCATTCATCACCTAGTTTCACGCGAATTTGGTGGTAGCCACTACGGAGATCGATCTTAGAAAAGATAATGGCACCACTAATCTCATCAAGCATGTCATCCAATCTAGGAATAGGGTGTCGATATCGAATGGTGATATTATTAATAGCACGACAATCAACACACATGCGCCAACTACCATCTTTCTTAGGTACCAAAAGAACGGGTACTGCACAAGGACTAAGGCTTTCACGGACGTACCCACGATCAAGAAGGTCCTGTACTTGGCGCTCAATTTCTTTTGTCTCCTCTGGATTGGTACGGTATGCTGCACGATTAGGAAGAGACGCTCCCGGGACCAAATCAATTTGGTGCTCGATGCCGCGTATCGGTGGCAGCCCGGGTGGTATCTCAGCAGGAAAAACATCTTTAAACTCCTGCAAAAGGTCAGTGACTGCAACAGGAACAGAGCTAGGAATGTTCGCAAGTGAAAACAACATGTTTGTGCAAATCAAGCCATATAGCAAGGGGGTATCATCACAAATTTCAGCAAGGTCAGTTTTAGTTGCAAGCATGACACGCCCCTTCAGATTTATAACTTGTGATGAAGAAGGAGAAGCAATTTTATCTTTTTGTTGCCTCAAAAGCGTCTTAGCTACTTGCTGATTTTCAGAAGGTTGTTTGCTCTTTTGTGCATCCCTAGCATGTTTTTCTTGTTCAAATTTTACAATTTCAGCAGGAGTCATAGGAAGCAATGTAACTTTCTTTCCTTTATACATAAATGTGTACGTATTGCTCCTACCATGGTGTGTAGCATCAGTATCATACTCCCAAGGTCTACCAAGTAAAAGAGAACATGCTTGCATTGGTACTACATCAAAATCAGCAGCTCCGAAGTATGTACCAATGGAAAATTTGATGTGAGCAGTTTGTGTTACCTTGACCTTACCGCTATTGTTGAACCATTGCACATGGTAAGGGTGTGGATGCGCACGTGTGGGAAGTTGAAGCTTCGTTACCATGTCGTGGCTCACCAAATTGTTGCAACTACCGCTGTCGATGATGACACGTACACGACGGTCATTGACGCCGAAGAATGTCTGAAACAGATTGTTCCGTTGTGCCCTGTCGTCCTGCTCCATGTGAGTGCTCAAGACGCGTTGTACAATAAGTGCTTCAAGGTCGGCAGTGGCATCCGACGCAATAACAGCGTCATCGTCGAATGTATCATCATCTCCTGCAATGTTAGCAGCAAGTGCATATTCATCTTCAACATCACTAGCACTTACATAGCCACTGTCTTCCGTAGCAATATAAGCCCGCTGACTAGGGCAGTCTTTCATCACATGGCCAAATCCTTTGCATCTGTGACACTGGATCGCTGCAGAACGTGCAGTAGAGGCTGCCGAGGAGGTGGGCTTGGCTGGCGCCTTGGATGCTGCAGTCTTGGAAATCTCAACCTGGGTTGTAGATGTAGAAGGTGCTGATGTAGCCGCTGGTCGAGAAGGGGGTGCGGGTGGTCGTTGCTGCTGCCCACTTGAGCGTGAAGTAGCACCACCAATGTTGGTCCTCATGCTGCGTTGTGGTTGTTGGCGACCCTGCAATTCTTTTTCTGCAAGCATAGCAAGGTGGAAAAGACGAGTGATAGTATTGTATTCTTTATAATCAATGATATCCTGAATTTCACGTCTTAAACCACCATAAAAACGGGCCATTTTATCCTCATTGTCCTCCTCAATTTCAGCACGCATGCAACCTATTTGCAACTCCTGATAATACTCCTCTACCGATTTATTTCCTTGGTTTAGGTGCTGCAATTTTTTTCTCAAATCACGTTTATATGAAGGAGGGACCCATCTACCACGCATTTGCCGTTTTAACATATCCCAAGTTTGTGGTTCATTTCCAACCTGAACTATTTCAGTCCACCAAAGAAGAGCATATCCAGTGAAGTCACTAGTAGCTAAACGCACGCGGTGGATAGCAGGAACCATGTGAGCATTAAATTTTTGTTCGACTGACATCTCCCAATCTAAATATGCATCTGGATCATAGGTGCCAGCAAAAGGAGGTACTGAAAATTTTACCTTAGAGTAGGGATCATTGTTCCTGTGGTTGTCATTGTTACCTCGTGGAGGGCGGTTGCGGTGGACGCCCATACCTTGACGGTTGAACTGAAAGCGATGACGTGCAGCCTCGTCAGGGTCAATGGCATTGTTTCCGGCATAGGATAGGTCGTCTTCCTCTTCAATATGATCGTCTTCCTCTTCAACATGTTCATCGTTGTCTCGTGCAGCAGGCAATCGTGTTTCCAAGGCAGTCATTCGGTCCACTAGGTCAGCCACAGTACCCGCGAGACGTTCGATGGAATGTTGGGTCTGCCGCTGAGACTCTAGTAGAGCACGCCGTGAGACACAGTCATTAAAATCAGATGGAGGGGTGCCGCTGTTATCTGCCATGTTAGTGAAAAGATAAAACAACAAAGAATAATCCTATGTAAAACAGCTAGGTGGGGTGGTGGGTGTGGGGTGGAAGCAATCCGTCAAGCACCTTACCCACGCTTGCAAGTGTTCTTACCACGCCGCAGTGAGGTCACCGGCCTACAGGTGATGAACCAAGTGGAGGGTGGTGTACAATTGCAAGAAATGAACCTGTCCTGACCAAGAGAAAGGTGTAGCTTGGAAGGCAAAGTGAGTAGCAAGGATTAGCGATAATAATAACAGTTAAACCAAGTTCAATAAGTATTCCCTAGTACTCGTCAAAGTTGCTGGCCTTAGTGCTCCCAAGGTGAAAATTCAAGCAATAGAGGGAAACTATGTGCCCAAAACTCAAATGGAAGCAACACAGGCCAAATTCAGCTCTCTTCAAATCGGACAAGAGATCGGACAAGAGATCGGACAAGGGATTGGACAAGCAGAAACTGCCACTGGAACTGCCACTGCCTGCCACTGATCGGACAAGAGATCGGACAAGAGTTCGGACAAGGGATTGGACAAGCAGAAACTGCCACTGCCTGCCACTGATCGGACAAGAGATCGGACAAGAGTTCGGACAAGAGTTCGGACAAGCAACTAACAGGACCGCTTCTCTTTTTTTATATATATATTTTTTTCTCTTTTTTTTTCACTATATTTTTTTTGAAGCAAGGATGACAAGAGATACAACCACAAAAATTGGCACCTGCAACTGAGGTGGGATGTGGCTCACAGAAATTCAACAAGTTCGGTGAACGACGAGCAAAAACTTTGTCCAATTTTTTTCTTTATCTTCCTGATTTTTTTTGGCGACTTTGGAGAGGGCTAACCGGCGTAGCGGGTTAGGGTACCCACCCAAATTGGGTCAGGAACACGCTCAAAAAATTTCAGATTTTTCTGCCAAACGAGCGAAAAGTTATGCCTGTTTTACTGAAGGGGGGTCACAAAGAGTCGATGTGGAAAACAAAGTAGGGTTGCGGAAGGGGGGGTTTCGGTGGGGAAATTTTTTTTTCTGAGACACAAGAACAACTACTACTCAAACGACACAGAGGGATGACTAAACCAGCAACGAGACTTGACCAAGAACACGAACTCAACAAAGTTAAAACTGAAATTAAAATCGCAAGGCACAAAGGGGGTTCTCGGTGGGGAATTTTTTTGGTGCGGTTTTCTGGACTCTGGGTAAAAACAAAAGCAGATCGAGATTACCTAACGGGAAATCTGAGCTCTGATACCAACTGATGGGGGAGTGGTCCCGATCTTCCACTAGGTAAAGGATAAACTTGGGTTGGTGGAGAATCTCGACGTTGGCGATCCAAGGCTCCGGTCCGGCGGATCAAAACCTTGCAATCGTTACACCACTGTCTCCGTTGGTTATCAACCACGCAGAACGCGATTGACCTCGCCACGAAGGCTAATTCCTGCAAGCGAACCCAAGAACATAAGCAAGAACAGGAAGGATACAAATCGAATGCCAAATGACAGACAAACGAAGATAAAGTGAGGTTTCACAAACGCCAATGCAGCAGCCAATCGGTCCGGTGCAAGAGGCGGGATCTAAACACAACAGTGTAGATGCAACAAAGAAAAACCTAACCCTAGAGGCGGCTGGCGTGAGAATATATAGGGCGGCAGCCTGTGGAAGGCGAACAGACATGGGCTCTGGGCTAGAAGACGTACAGACTCAGACTATGGGCCAACATGGCCCAGTTCTGTCATGCAGGACTGTTTTAAACACACAGGACAGCTCGAGACTCCAAATGAGGTGTAACCAACAACAAACGATCCGTCTTCTCCTCAGCTTTCCAAAAAGTCCAAGAACGCGCCAATCGGACTTCGTATGAGGAAGTTATGCCCATTTTGGTGCATGGTGGTTGATGTAGTCCGATCCAGCGATTTCTTGACTTCAAAATCATCCGTGTGACTCCGTCTTCAACTCCAACTCTCCTATTCCATCTCCCATGTTCCTAAGCAACAAAATATCACTAGTATTTAGTAGCATCTCATCCAAACAAATATTAACATAGTTGCTAAGGAAAGAATTAACCTCATGATTCAAGCGGCGGGCACGGGCGCGTGTGATTGGTCCTTGTAGCTGAATTGTAGGTGGAGGCTCCATGTGTGTATCATGTGAAGTGATGTCCTCATCAACAAGCATCCTCAAGATCGGCTTCCCATCGATGTGCCCCTTGACGTAGAGAGGCTTCAGGAGACGAGTCGTATCCTCAGGCTTCTCAAAAATGGCCTCCCGTGGGATGAGGCTCAACTGAGTGACCTCGGCCTCGTCCCATGGAAGAGCAAACTCAGCAGGAAGCATGACGACATTTACGTCCATCTCCTGACGAGGGGCCCCTCGGAGATGAGCATGTAGTCATAGTCCATCAGATCGTCCTCATCGTCGCTTGGAGTAGGAGTCGGGTTGTTCACGACAACCGTCTTGGGCTTCCAAACCTACTTCGTCACTTGTTGGAGAAGGATCTCCTCGAAAATGGCATCCCGCTCGTCCTCGGCCTTCTTCTCACGCATCTCCTCGGCTCAAATACATTGTAGCCGCCTCTTCTGTGATTTGGTCATGCCTAGGGGTGCCCACAATGGTTTTGGCTTCGTGTCGGGTGCCACAAACTTGCTCTTGGAATTTTTGGCCAAATGGCAATCATCCGAATCGACCTCGACATTTTTGCATTTAGCGGAGTTTTTCTCCTGTACCCTGTCGATCAGACTGGCCTTATTGGGCCAGTCTGACTGGGCTTTATTGATCGGACCAGCCATTGGGGCCTGGCCGGACAAACTATTGTTGTTAGACTATAAACGGCTGGTCGGACCAGCCACAACAAGCCGATCAGACTGGGGTATTGAGGGCGGTCTGACCGGTCTTGTGGCTACGGTCAGGCTGACTGGCCCCTACTCGGCCGCCTTCTATGGCTTGCATCCGTCTTGCTCCAAGGGGGCCCCCTTAGGGATTGGGACGTCCTGGGACCCCACCTTGACCACGATGACCTCGGATATCTCCTTCGAACGCCCTCGCAGTGTGACAGATAATTTGTGGAAGATGTCACCTCACTCAACGCCCATCTGATTCTGCAGGTTATGAAACTCGGAGGGAACAAATGGAGCAATATAGTATGGAGTAGGATACTCAGGAGGCAGGAAGTAACATGGAGGCCATTGTGCCATCGTCAAATGATACGACTGTGGAGGAAACGGAGGCTCCAATGGTTTCTCCCATCATGGGCCGAACCTACTCTTCTAAGGATGGTTTGGCCTAGCTGGAGGTCCTGGTCGAGTGATCACCTTCTTGGTCCTCTTGTGTTTTTGTAGCAGCATGTCGTACGTCACCTTTGGCTTCTTGTGGGTCCCAGCCGAACAAGATTCATTAGTGTTCACCTTCCACACTCCTACCTCGGGGTTCTTCGGCACAAGTGTGTGTGCACGAGGCTCTCCAATCAGGACCTCCTTCCCATTAGCCGACCCAACCTGCTCAGGCCAAATCAGCACCTTCTTCCCATCGATATTAATGGTGTTCACGGGAAAGGGATCCTATTCAAGCTTCATCTTTGGACTAGTATCCAACTTCAATCGTCTTTACTATATGGCCGATTGAACCTGTCGACGAAAAACATTACAATCATTAGTAGAGTGGGAATGAGAGTCATGTCACTTACAGTACGCTCACTTCTTCAAGTCATCGGCAGTCGGGATGACGTGACCCTTCGACAATACGATAAGCTTGTTCTTCAACAAAAAATCAAATATTCTGTCGCACTTGGTCATGTCAAAAGCATGCTTCACTTCACTGGGCAAACTCTTAGTAGGAGATGACCGTAACTCAGAGCAAGTAGCGGGCTTGGCATTGCTAGACCAAGTCCATTCTGCAGTGTACATGTTGGTCGAGTCATCCTCGCTCTCTGATGATTCCTCATCGGAGTGCTCGATGACATGCACCTCGTCCTTAGGCTTGCTAAATGTCTTAGTGAATTTTCTACTTTTGGCTCGGCTTTCTTGAACTAGAGCCTTCTGCAGAACTTGACTAACATCAAATAAATCATGACCATCTAGTTTCTCCTTAAGTTCGGAGTGTAGACCGTTAAAGGCTAGGTCAGCGAAGTCCCTATCAGAAATATTCAAGGTAAAACATTGATTTCTAGTGTATCTAAAGTGCTTAATGTACTCAGAGACACTCTCGCTAGCCTTTTGCCTAACCGATGTAAAATGTGAAAGCTGTTGATAGCAAAAAATGGCATTTGAGAAACCAAGGGTTGGTTTCGGTGCTTGTGATGAGTGATTGACAGGCTTTTACCCTCTGTTCGAAGGGTACCTCCGAAGGGGGTTCGGAGGTTGGACCTCCGAAGTGTGTTCGGAGGTAGTTTTACCGAAGGGTGTTCGGTGTTTGCTTGCTGCAGCTGTTGCAGCAGAGTGTGCTTGTCGGAGGGGTCCGACAGTACACGATGACTGGGTGTGTACCGAAGGGTTCGGTACTTTGGGCGGTGCACCGGAGTGTGTACCGGAGTTGGCTAACCCGGAGAGGTCTCCGGAGTACTGGATACACTTGTCTGTTTGTCTGTGGTGAGCAGGGACTTCGGAGGCGACGGACAAACGTAGCAGGTGAACCTGGGTCAAGCGGGAGGCTTGATGCCAGGGGAGCGGGGAGCTCCGTCACGGTGACTGCGAAGGTGGTCCGGGTCGGTCCTCGGGTCGAGGCGTGCCAGGTGAAGGTAGAGAGTGCGGAGCGTGGCTCCGGGCGAAGGTACTCCGAGACAAAGTCCTTTGAGGCGAGGCACTTCGAAGGTACTCCGAATGGAGTGACTTCGGAGTTGGTAGGATCAAGTCCTCTGCGGAGGAAAGGAATTCGAAGTGTGCTCCGGAGGGTGACATTCGAAGGTGCCCAACGAAGGTCTCAGAAGTCGAGGCGCATCGAAGGCATGGTCCGGGTGAGGCTTGTCGAGGAGTGTGCTCGGGGAGAGACACTACGACGAAGTGCTCATGGAATGCTTCATGCGGAGGCCTTGGACGAAGGAGGGACTTCGAAGGGTGGTACTCCGAAGGTGGGGCTTCGGAGTGAGGATGACTTGAGGTGCTTCGGCCTGCATGGCTTCGGTACACGGACTGACGGAGTTCGAGCTGGGTGAAGCTGCGAAGCCGTGGTGATCCACTCCGGAGGTGTTGGTGCGAAGGCCCAAGGAGCTTTGACGGCTTCGACTCAAAACCGTCACTGTATCGAAGGCCATCTTCGGCGAAGCGAAGGCCACCAGGCTCAAGGCTTCTCGCCGAAGCTACCGCACCCTCGCGTGCGAAGGGAGGATTCCAGAAGGTCAAAGACTGCAAAGGCTGACACTGTCTGTTCTGTAAAAGGCTGACACTGTCCCCTCTGCAAAGCTGACAGAGAAGCCTCCAGAATAAAGGTGGACTACCTTTTGTACCCCTTAGTTCTGTAGAGTCAAAATCAATGTAAACCCTAGGGGTAGTGTAGTCATTTCCTTTGGGTGAACTGTGGGCTATAAATATTGGGGCTCGGTAGGTAACATTTAACACTTTGAGCATTTACTGTTGAGCTCCTGTAGCCACATACCTCGTTGTATTACATCCAGAGTTCAATCTATTTTGTGTTCCTTGTTCAAGCGGCGAAGCCCTGCTTTCTGTGCTTTTTGCTTGAGCTCGCGTTACATACCTCGCCTGTTGTAGTGCACCGAAGCCTGTTGAGGCGAAGGTTGTTTTTGTGCGAAGTGTGTTTTCCAGTGTGCTGTCGCTCTGTGTAACTTGAGGCCAGACCTCACAGCTTACTAGCGAAGCCCTGATCGAGGCCCGTTTTGCTTCTTGTGTCGAAGCCCTTAGCGTAGTCCGTTTGTGTGCGTGTAGACCTTCGTGTACGAAGCCCAGCACCAGTTGCTGCTGCCAAGTACTTGGTCGAAGTCCTCAGAAGTGTGTCCACTCTTGCGAAGGGTAAAGTGCAAAGCCTGCTCGAAGCACCCTGTGTGCGGAGCCTGCACTGACTTAGCAGAGTAGATTTTCGAGGGTTGTAAGTGGAGCGAAGTCTTCTTGGCTTCGAACTTTTGCTCCTCCGAAGCCTGTGTTCGAAGGTGTCGAAGTACCTCCGAACCAGTCCTTCGAAGGTAGTGTTCGAAGCCTGTTCCGCAGAAGACAGAACTGAAACCGAAGGCTAAGTTTTAGCCCGAAATTTTAAAAGCTCCCATTCACCCCCCCTCTGGTCGCCGTTTCCGGTCCAACAATTGGTATAAGAGCGGGTTAAGATCACCAGTTGACCTTAACCGGTTTTGTGATCTGTTGGCGACATGGATAGAGGCAGTAAAATTCCTCTGTTCGATGGGACAGATTTCGCATACTGGAAGGTGCGCATGGAGGCTTACTTGTTAAGCCAAGGAAATGCAATTTGGGAGATTGTGGACTCACAATACTCCATCCCTGAGACTCGCACCTCTTAGACTGAGAAGGATCAGTATAATGCCAATTCCAAGGCAAGAAATATACTGTTCATCGGTTTGAGTAGAGGTGAGTTCGATAGGGTGCAGCACCTTAGGACTGCTAGGGAAATTTGGACAACGCTCACTGTTTTTCATGAGGGCTCTACTCAGATCAAGGCCAGGCGCCAAAGCACATATAACCAACAGTATCAGCTGTTTGTGCAGGCACCTGGTGAATCTATAGATGCCATGTTTTCTCGCTTTGATGCGATAGTGAGTAACTTGCGATCCAACGGGACGCTTGCTTACAGTGATCACGATAGGGCTATCAAGCTTCTCTATGCTCTTGACCGTAGCATATGGGAAGTGAAGATATCCAGCATTGAGGAGTCCACAGGTTATGACACTTTGACCTGTGATGAACTCTTTAGCAAGCTGAAGTCCACAGAGATTGCCAAGGCATCTCTTGCTGTGCACAGAAGCTCTTTGCCACAGCCATTGGCATTGGTTTCTAGCACTAGCCGTGGGACCACTGCAGAACCAAGCACAT
The DNA here is from genome assembly GCA_019279435.1 of Zizania palustris. Classification (NCBI taxonomy): domain Eukaryota; kingdom Viridiplantae; phylum Streptophyta; class Magnoliopsida; order Poales; family Poaceae; genus Zizania; species Zizania palustris. The sequence goes on along the minus strand of JAAALK010000283.1, from coordinate 114,312,554 downwards.
CTGGTACTAGTGTTTTTGCAGATGGTTTTGCTTTGTCTTCCCTGGTCTCCGTCACAAAGGAGCAGGTGGACACTCTAGCTGATGATGAGCTTGCTCTCATTGCCCGGAGGTTCACCCGCTTTCATCATGAGAGACGGGATCAGAGGAGAAGTGGTTTTAGTGGTTGTTTTGAATGCGGTGACACTTCTCACATCAAGGCAAATTGCCCAAAGCTCAAGAAGAGAGATGAGAGTGAGCGCCCCAAATACCACAAGAAGGAGAGGAAACCCTTTGTGAAGGGCAAGCGCGGCAAGATGGCTAAGAAAGTAGCCAAGGCCGCTTCCAGAGCCTTTGTTGCTGCTCTCAGCGACATCGACACATCCTCAACTGAGGAGTCGAGCTCTGAGGAGGAGTCCCCAAGGAAGGAGGACAAGAAGGACAAGAAGGGACGTGACTTCACGGCCTTTGCTTCATGGCCGACAGCGATCACAGCGGCGATGAGCTTGACTCATCTGAGGTAAACCTATCATCTGACCAGCTATTAATTAAATTAGATGAGCTGAATGAAGTTGTGCTTGGTCAGGATAGATTACTTGTGCAAGCCGCTAGAGAAAGAAAAGACCTTAGACTTAGGCTAGAAACTATTTCTACTGAATATGCCATGCTTAAGTCTAAATTTAATGATGCTGAATGTGAGTCCTGTTCTGTTGTCATGAGTGAGCTTGCTCAGTTGCGTTCTGTTCATGCTCAAACTCTTTCTGAGCTTGAGACTGCACAGAAGCAGCTTTTGGAGGAGGATTCTAGACCTCATGATATTATTGATTGCATGAACTGCTCTTTATTACGCGATAGCATTAATTTACGTGATAAGCATGTTCATGATTTGGAGGCTGGATTGGAGAGGGCCGGTAGTTCTAAGGATGTGCAGCCCGTGTGTGACACATGCATTACCCTTAAGGACCAGCTAGGCACCGTTAGAGAGCGAGCTGAAAACCTCATGTCTGAAAATGAATACCTTCTTTCTGTGGTAAACAAATGCACTGAGGGAAAGGGTAGGATGGATTTGCTCTTGGCCAAAACCAAGTTGTGTGCTGACAGAGCCGGGGTAGCTCTAGGTTTGGGTTTTGAGAGGATACCTTCAGACAGTAAGTCCAAAACTGTTTTCACCTCTCCCACCACCCTAAAGAAAGAGAGAGCTCTGTTGGACACCCCATCGGCCAAAAAGCCTACCCATCCACCAAAGAAAACCACACCTCCTGCCAAGAAAAATCCTCCCAAGAAAACCACACAGAAGAAACCCAAGGAGCCTGTGAGAATTGCTCCTGTGACCCATGAGAGTGCCCCCAGGAGAGTTTTTCACTGTTCCTACTGTCAGCGGGCGGGTCATTTGGTTGGGTTCTGTTTTCGTCGCATCAAGGATGAGCGACGCTCTCAGGCGATGAGGTACTAGGACATGCATTACCCATCTTTAGGTATGCATGAGTCTGAGATGTACTATCGTCCTGCTTTTGAGGCTCCTCGTGCTTCTCGGAGAGGTTTTGCTCCTCGAGTTCTTCACCATGTTCCATATGGTGGTAGACCTCGGGCGAGTAGCTTTGTACCTCGTCAGAGTAGGAGACCTCGACATGTTGTTCGTTCACAGCATGTAGGTAGACCTCACACTTTGCTTCATTCTGATTATTATGTGCGTAGACCGTCTGCTTTTACTGTGCCTACTACTCGTGTCACTCAGTGTTGGATGCCTCGTCATTATTTCACTCACCCCAGCACTGAGCGATCGAGACATTCTTATCATATGTAGGCGACAGACCGAGGCTTGGAGGGCACGTGGATCATGGACTCCGGTTGTTCGCGCCACATGACCGGAGATGCAGCATGGTTCTCCAGCCTCTCCACAACCAAGCAAAGGGAACATATCACCTTCGGAAACAATCGAAGGAGTAGAGTGAAAGGTAAAGGTGTGGTAAGAATTAACGCGAACTTCACTCTCAAAGATGTTGCTTTGGTTGAGAACCTGGGATACAATTTGCTGTCTGTATCTCAGTTGCTTGATGAGGGCTTCGAAGTGCGATTTCATCGCAATACTTCGCAAGTGCTCAATTCTGATGGCGTTGTGGTATGTAAGATCTTTAGGGTTGGGAGAGTTTTTGGAGCTGATTTTTCAGAGTCATCTGGTTCTTCTCATTGTCTTGTTGCACATTCGACTTCTGAGCTTTGGAAGTGGCATAGGAGACTAGGGCATATGAGCTTTGAGTTGCTCGCTCGTCTGAGCGCCCTAGACCTGATCCGAGGATTGCCCAAGCTCAAGTTTGAGAAGGATTTAGTTTGCGCTCCTTGTCGACATGGAAAAATGATTGCCGCTTCGCATTCGCCAGTCACCACAGTGATGACTGAATAGCCCGGAGAACTCCTCCACATGGACACTGTAGGTCCTTCTCGGGTCAGTTCTTTAGGCGGCAAGTGGTATGTTTTAGTTATTGTCGACGATTTCTCTCGCTACTCTTGGGTCTTCTTTCTTGCCAGCAAGGATGAAGTGTTTTCACACTTTCGGAGCTTGGCTTTGAGACTTTTCACTGAACTCCCTGGTGCATTAAAATTCATTCGAAGCGATAATGGCACTGAGTTCAAAAATAGTCTCTTTGTTGACTTTTGCATGGAGCATGGCATAGAACATCAATTCTCTGCTCCGCGTGTTCCTCAACAGAACGGTGTTGTTGAGAGGAAAAATCGCACTTTGGTTGAGATGGCTAGGACGATGCTTGATGAGCATAGGACTCCTAGAAAATTCTGGGCTGAGGCCATGAACACTGCTTGCTACATCTCAAACCGGATTTTCTTGCGCTCAATTTTAAATTTGACATCTTATGAGCTACGTTTTGGGAGACAGCCCAAGGTTACTCATCTTCGAGTTTTTGGCTGTCGCTGCTTCATCCTAAAACGTGGAAATTTGGATAAATTTGAGTCGCAATCTTCTGACTGGATCTTTTTGGGTTATACTACTCATGGTCATTCTTATCGTGTTTATAATTTGGAAACTAACACTGTCATTGAGTCATGTGATGTGACTTTTGATGAATCAACCCCCTCTGTTAGTTCTGCATTTGAACAGGCAAATGAGCACGACATGGAACAGACCATCTTTGAAGAAGAAGATCCCGGAGAATTCGAGGATGAACCCCCACTACCCTCGACATCAACCCCCGAAGCTGACCCCGCTTCGACTACTTCGGCACGAGGTCCCGAAGTGACTACCTCCACATCGGTCATCTTGGACCACTCCAACGCACAAGTTGAGGGGGAGACTGCATCCCGCCGTGAGGCTCCACACCATGTTCAAAGGATGCATCCTCCCGAGCAGATCATTGGTGAGCTTGATCAAAGGGTAACACGTTCTCACGCTCATTTCACTAATGCTGCTTTTGTTGCTTCTTTCGAGCCCTTAGATGTTAGTCATGCACTTTCTGATTCTAGTTGGATCAACGCCATGCATGAGGAACTTGAAAATTTTGAGAGAAACCAAGTCTGGACTTTAGTTGATCCTCCACCAAATGTTCATTTCATTGGAACAAAATGGATTTTCAAAAACAAACAATGGGAGGATGGGACTATTGTTAGAAATAAGGCTAGACTTGTAGCTCAGGGCTTTTCTCAACTAGAAGGGATTGATTTTACTGAAACTTTTGCACCTGTTGCTTGCCTTGAGGCCATTAGGATTTTGCTTGCCTTTGCGACATCCCGGGGATTCAAACTCTATCAAATGGATGTCAAAAGTGCTTTTCTTAATGGCTTCATAGGCGAAGATGTTTATGTAAAACAACCCCTGGTTTTGAAAACCCCAAGTACCCACATAAAGTCCTTAAACTTCATAAGGCTCTTTATGGACTCAAGCAGGCCCCTCGGGCTTGGTATGATAGACTTAAGTCTTTTCTGCTTGAGCGAGGGTATTTGATGGGCTCTGTTGATAAAACTTTGTTTACTCTCAAGCATGGCAAAGATTTCCTCCTAGTTCAGATTTATGTGGATGATATCATCTTTGGTGGCTCTTCTCATGCTTTGGTTGCCGAGTTTGCAGATACCATGAGCAGGGAATTTGAAATGTCAATGATGGGTGAACTCACCTTTTTCCTTGGTTTGCAAATCAAGCAAAGCAATCAAGGTACTTTTGTCCACCAGACAAAGTACACCAAGGACCTGCTCAAGAAGTTCGACATGTCCGATGCGAAGCCCCTCGCCACTCCAATGGCTACATCTGTAGCATTGGACCCTGACGAAGATGGAGAAGCCGTAGATCAGAAGGAGTTCCGGAGCATGATCGGCTCCCTCCTCTACTTGACTGCCACGAGGCCGGACATACACTTCGCTGTGTGTCTGTGCGCTCGTTTTCAGGCTTCACCACGAGCTTCGCACCGACAAGCGGTTAAGCGCATCTTAAGGTATCTCAAACACACCCTTGAATTTGGCATATGGTATTCAGCATCTTCATCTTTATGTCTTCGAGGTTATTCCGATGCGGATTTTGCTGGATGTAGAATTGATAGGAAGAGTACCTCTGGTACTTGTCATTTTCTGGGTACTTCACTGGTTTGCTGGTCTTCCCGCAAACAGTCTAGTGTTGCACAATCAACGGCTGAGGCCGAATATGTTGCTGCAGCTAGCTGTTGCTCTCAGATTTTGTGGATGGTTTCCACTTTGCGGGATTTCGGGTTAGATTATAAGAGTGTTCCACTTTTCTATGATAACACTAGTGCTATTTGTATTGCAAACAACCCGGTTCAGCACTCCAGAACCAAACACATTGATGTACGGTATCATTTTCTCAGAGATCACAATGAGAAGGGTGATATTGAACTTCAATATGTTGATACCCAACACCAGCTTGCCGACATTTTTACAAAACCCCTTGATGCTTCTCGATTTGCTTACTTGCGTGGGGAACTTGGCATTTGTCACCCTTACGGCATTTTGTGAGGGGGAGCTGTTTTAGATGCATATGCCTTGACTAATTGTGTTGAAATTGCATTTACATCTTTTGCACTTATATGTCTGCTTGTAATTCATGAAATCATGTCAGCTCAGCTCTTTTTAATTAATCTAGAACATTCATGTGCATGGTGTTTTATTTTCAACATCAAATCATGCTCACTGCTTAGTCTTCAATCTAGCATGTTTAGGCAGGACTGCTTTAGCTATCTTTTATCTGCTTGATAGCAAGACACTGTTCATTGGATGCTAAAGATTGCAACTTAAAAAAAATTGTTCTATATCTTCATGGATATTCATAAAATGCCAAACAATTGGTTCACTTGATTAAAATCAAAAATTCAATGATTTGCATGCTTTAAGAGAAAAGATCCAGGTGGGTTTGTTTGTCGCACTACCCTATTCTAGACTGCTTACCATTGCACATTGGTCTGAACTGGAATAGTGTAGTGTATACCAAAATCTTTGCCTTAAGCTTCTTATGGCTTTCATGCCTAGGCTTGGCCGGATTGGAAAGTATAAGGTGGACAAACAAATAACCCCTGGCACTAAGAAAAGAACATCAAAATTCATTGATTATCAAGTTTGCTTTTCAAGCTCCATTTGAACTGGACTTGTCTGTCTAGAGTAGAAATTGACTAGCTTTGCGCAGTCCTTGCTCTTACTTGTCTAGTTTCCTTGACTAAGTGGTGATGCTTTTATTTAAAAAATGATCAAATCACATGCTTCATCATGCTTTTAGAGAAAATTAATTTGAGCTGAGCCCATGATCATTGGTATTATTGGTGGCATATTTTTGCTTCATATGTCTTTGCAATTCTGCTCATTTCAAAGCTTTGCATCTTTTACATGCTCCTTGATGCTTGCATTGCCAAAGGGGGAGAAATTCCGAAAGAGACTTGCTTTGTTCTCCGTCGCAAGGGGTATAATTTCCAAGGGGGAGAAAATTTGACATAAAGGGGGAGAAGATTCTTTGTTGCCAAAGGGAAAACTTAACTCAGGGGGAGTTTTTATTGCCGAAGGGGCTTTTTACTCTTTTGAGAAAGGGGGAGGAAAATTCTTCTGTCAAGTGACATGATTTGGCTCTTTTTTAGTTTTTATGGTCACTTGTGTGCTGAAAATTTTTAAATATTTTTTGAACTTGGATTTGGTTGTCAATGCACTCATCAAGGGGGAGATTGAGAAACCAAGGGTTGGTTTCGGTGCTTGTGATGAGTGATTGACAGGCTTTTACCCTCTGTTCGAAGGGTACCTCCGAAGGGGGTTCGGAGGTTGGACCTCCGAAGTGTGTTCGGAGGTAGTTTTACCGAAGGGTGTTCGGTGTTTGCTTGCTGCAGCTGTTGCAGCGGAGTGTGCTTGTCGGAGGGGTCCGACAGTACACGATGACTGGGTGTGTACCGAAGGGTTCGGTACTTTGGGCGGTGCACCGGAGTGTGTACCGGAGTTGGCTAACCCGGAGAGGTCTCCGGAGTACTGGATACACTTGTCTGTTTGTCTGTGGTGAGCAGGGACTTCGGAGGCGACGGACGAACGTAGCAGGTGAACCTGGGTCAAGCGGGAGGCTTGATGCCAGGGGAGCGGGGAGCTCCGTCACGGTGACTGCGAAGGTGGTCCGGGTCGGTCCTCGGGTCGAGGCGTGCCAGGTGAAGGCAGAGAGTGCGGAGTGTGGCTCCGGGCGAAGGTACTCCGAGACAAAGTCCTCGGAGGCGAGGCACTTCGAAGGTACTCCGAATGGAGTGACTTCGGAGTTGGTAGGATCAAGTCCTCTGCGGAGGCAAGGAATTCGAAGTGTGCTCCGGAGGGAGACATTCGAAGGTGCCCAACGAAGGTCTCAGAAGTCGAGGCGCATCGAAGGCATGGTCCGGGTGAGGCTTGTCGAGGAGTGTGCTCGGGGAGAGACACTACGACGAAGTGCTCATGGAATGCTTCATGCGGAGGCCTTGGACGAAGGAGGGACTTCGAAGGGTGGTACTCCGAAGGTGGGGCTTCGGAGTGAGGATGACTTGAGGTGCTTCGGCCTGCATGGATTCGGTACACGGACTGACGGAGTTCGAGCTGGGTGAAGCTGCGAAGCCGTGGTGATCCACTCCGGAGGTGTTGGTGCGAAGGCCCAAGGAGCTTTGACGGCTTCGGCTCAAAACCGTCACTGTATCGAAGGCCATCTTCGGCGAAGCGAAGGCCACCAGGCTCAAGGCTTCTCGCCGAAGCTACCGCACCCTCGCGTGCGAAGGGAGGATTCCAGAAGGTCAAAGACTGCAAAGGCTGACACTGTCTGTTCTGTAAAAGGCTGACACTGTCCCCTCTGCAAAGCTGACAGAGAAGCCTCCAGAATAAAGGTGGACTACCTTTTGTACCCCTTAGTTCTGTAGAGTCAAAATCAATGTAAACCCTAGGGGTAGTGTAGTCATTTCCTTTGGGTGAACTATGGGCTATAAATATGGGGGCTCGGTAGGTAACATTTAACACTTTGAGCATTTACTGTTGAGCTCCTGTAGCCACATACCTCGTTGTATTAAATCCAGAGTTCAATCTATTTTGTGTTCCTTGTTCAAGCGGCGAAGCCCTGCTTTCTGTGCTTTTTGCTTGAGCTCGCGTTACATACCTCGCCTGTTGTAGTGCACCGAAGCCTGTTGAGGCGAAGGTTGTTTTTGTGCGAAGTGTGTTTTCCAGTGTGCTGTCGCTCTGTGTAACTTGAGGCCAGACCTCACAGCTTACTAGCGAAGCCCTGATCGAGGCCCGTTTTGCTTCTTGTGTCGAAGCCCTTAGCGTAGTCCGTTTGTGTGCGTGTAGACCTTCGTGTACGAAGCCCAGCACCAGTTGCTGCTGCCAAGTACTTGGTCGAAGTCCTCAGAAGTGTGTCCACTCTTGCGAAGGGTAAAGTGCAAAGCCTGCTCGAAGCACCCTGTGTGCGGAGCCTGCACTGACTTAGCAGAGTAGATTTTCGAGGGTTGTAAGTGGAGCGAAGTCTTCTTGGCTTCGAACTTTTGCTCCTCCGAAGCCTGTGTTCGAAGGTGTCGAAGTACCTCCGAACCAGTCCTTCGAAGGTAGTGTTCGAAGCCTGTTCCGCAGAAGACAGAACTGAAACCGAAGGCTAAGTTTTAGCCCGAAATTTTAAAAGCTCCCATTCACCCCCCCTCTGGTCGCCGTTTCCGGTCCAACAGCATTAATGGTCAAAATTATGAAAATATCATTTTTTGGTAATTTGGGCTGAAAATGTGCCAAGACCTGGCAAAGGCCGGTCCAACCGACCATGTAGGCCTGGTCAGACCGGCCATATGGTTCTAGTCAGACCGGCCCAACCTGAGTCCGACTCCAAATAGCTGATTTCAAGGTATTTTTATCTCTAATTAATTTTGGATGACTTGGAACCCATGTCTAACTCAGATTGGATGACTTGGTGTTTTTGAAGTTTTTCATCTCTCCCATCATTACCAAGGAATTTGGTTGCAATTTACCCATGGCGAAATAGTCGCCACGGTCCCAGAGTTCACCTTCCAGGGGTCGTCGGTCCAACCACGGTGTTGTCCCGGTCCGACCGGCCCATGCCGCGCCGTCATCTGATGCGTCGGCACGCTGCGGTCTGACCGGTAGCCTAAGGCTAGTTTGATCGGGCTTCATAGGAGGCCTCGGGAGCACCTCGCTTCGGCGTCGGAGTCCCCTTTGGGTCCATCATGCCCATCCGGTCCGATAGGAGGCTTCACCTCAGTCTGACCATCTGAAGGCCGAGGGCCCAAGACCCCTTCAGCAAACCCCTTCACACCTGTGGCCACTTCGCGCCAAAGTACCCCTGACCCCTTCAGCCATTTGTGGTCTGACCGGAGGCCTTCAGTTGGTCCGCCTGACCGAAGGGTAGAAATTACCCCTTTGGCTAACCCTCCACACCGCCGGTCCGACCGGTGATATACCCCCGGTCTGACTAGCATACTTCGGTCGGTCTGACCGCTAGGACTTTCAGTTGAACCGGCCTTGTTTTAGCCGGTTTAATTAGGTTTAATTATTTTTAGCTATTTTCATACAATTCGGTTAATTGAATGAATTTAGATTAATATTATTTGATTGCCCGATGACTCCGTTATTTCCTTACCACTGTTTAAGGATCGTTGGAACATGGCGTCGGCGTTGTGTTATGCTTAGGGGTTTACTCCTAAGTATCCACACACTTTTGGATCATCGGATCGGCGTCCGTGTGTTTGGTGCATTTTTGTGTCAACACACTTTTTGCCGACTCCGCCAGGGAAAGACATGCCAAGCACTTCTACATCGGTGATGGGTACACCTACTACTTCTATGTCAACAAGACCCTCGACAACGATGAATTCGGTAGGTAGCTCAGAGATTGACGACAATAACATCATCGCCCCCACCCTCGACGACCTCTCTAAGTAGGATAGGACAGAACTCAAGGCCAGGACAAGGGAGCTACACACTCTTTTTCTTGGCTGCTTCACCAAGACCCACAAGGGCTTCGTCAAGCGCGACATCGATGTCCCCAATCTCTCTGGTGCTATGGTAACACCATCATCTCCTCGACTATCCTCCTAGGACCCCGAGAAAAAAATAGCCACGTTAGTAGACTAGGCCGTTAGCGCTACTGTTGCAAACCGCATAGAGGCCATGATCGACTCTAAGATGGAGGCAATGTTTAGGAGATTCGGCTTTTCTAAGGCCGCTTCCCCAACTCCGATAGCTAGTGTACCCCCTGTCCATCACATATACTTTAGGCCCGACGGGAGTACCTGGAAGACCATAGCGTCTACGGCCATGTCATCCATGGTCGAGGCAGCATATGGCCTTGTCAGTCAGACCAGCCATCAGGCCGGCTCGACCGACTATCGCACCCTCGGTCAGGCCGACCCTATGGCCAGTCAGACCACCCTTGTCACACACCATGCACCGCCCGTGCCTACACTACCTTATCCCGCGCTGCCCGCACCTCCTACTCCTGCACACCCACATAGGCCCGAGTACATCCTATATCGTGAGCCACCATGAGAGGAGGACCTGCTTGGCCGACACCATGATATACCACCGTGTGTCGTGCCCCTGCATGAGAGACGCGCGTAGGCAGGAGGCATAGATGACTTTGACAAGCGGATTCACGCACTGTTTAGAGAGTGTGCGGGTTGGACACCTAGAGGTTGGGTTAGGGTTTATCACAAGTCGTACCCTGATCACTTAAACACCATCCAATACCCGCACGACTTTTGGGTGCACTGAGTTACGGCCATCTCCTACCAAGAGTCGGCCTAGCGAGGTGAAATATTATTTTGATGTGACCAAGTGCGATAAAATATTTGATTTTTTGTTGAAGAACAAACTTATCAGGTTACCGAAGGGTCACGTCATTCCGACTGCCGATGACTTGAAGAAGCGGGCTTATTGTAAGTGGCATGATTCTCATTCCCATTCTACTAATTATTGTAATGTTTTTCGTCGGCAGGTTCAATCAGCCATAGAAGAAGGACGGTTGAAGCTAGATACAAATCCCAAGATGAAGATCGACCGGGACCCCTTTCCCGTGAACAATGTGGATCTCGATGCAAAGAAGGTGCTGATTCGGCCTGAGCAGGCCTGGTCCGCTAAGGCAAAAGAGGTCATGATCAGAGATCCGCGCCCACACACGCTCGTACCAAAGAACCCTGAGGTTGTAGTGTAGAAAGTGAATACTAGCTCATCATCTTCGGCTGCGACTCACAATAAGCCAAAGGTGATATACAACATGCTAATCCAGAAGCACCAGAAGAGGGACGAGAAGGCGAATGCTCAGCCATGACCTCTAGTGAGGTCGAGCCCTCCTCGAAAGAGTGGGTTCAGCCCACGATGGGCAAGACCATTGGAGCCACCTTTCCCTCTGCCACCGTATCATCTGCCAATGGCGCAGTGGCCCCCTTGCTAATTTCTGCCTCCCGGGTACCCGGCCCCATATTATATTGCTCCATTCATGCCATCCGGGTTTTATAACATGTAGGGTCAGATAAGTGCTCCAAGAGGCGATGTCTTCGGCAGACTATCCGTCACGCCACGAGGATGTCCGGAGGTGGTGTCCGAGGCTATCGTCATCAAGGCGGGGTCCTAGGATGTCCCAATCCCTAAAGGAGCCTCCGTGGAACAAGACAGAGGTGAGCCGCAAAAGGAGACCGAGTAGGGAGCAGTCGGTCCAACTACAGCCACAGGGCCTGTTGGACCGCCCTCAGTACCCCGGTCCTACCGGCCCACTATGGCTGATCCGACCGACCTTTTGCAAGCGCCTAACACCATTTGGTATGACCGCCCCCCATATGGCCGGTCTGACCGGCCCAATAAGGCCGGTCCGACTGACAATACACATGAACAAATTTCAGCCAAGCACAAAAATGCCGAGGCCGATCGGGGCAATTCCCGTTGGGCCAAAATTTCCAAAAGCAAGTTTGTTGTTCCCGACATTAAGCCGCAGCTTTCGTGGGCACCTATAGGTATGAAAGTCCCAGAAGAGGTGGCTACAACATCTTCGAGCCTAGGAGATGCGTGAGAAGAAGGCCGAGGATGACTGGGACACCGTTTTTGATGAGATCCGTCCTCGACCAGTAGCGAAACAGGTCTGGAATCTGAAGTTGGTTGCCATAAACAACTCGGCTCCTACTCCGAGAGATAACGAGGAAGATGACTACACTTCGATCTCTCAGTGGCTCACTCCTCAAGCGATGGACATAAACGTCGTCATGCTACCCGCTAAGTTCGCTCTTCCGCAGGATGAGGCCGAGGTTGCTCAACTGAGCCTCGGCCCTCGGGAAGCTATTTTCGAGAAGCCCGAGGATACGACTCGTCAGTTGAAGCCTCTCTATGTCAAGGGGCACATTGAAGGGAAGCCAATCTCGAGGATGCTTGTAGATGGAGGCGCCACCGTCAACCTGATGTCGTACTCTATATTGAAGAAGCTCGGCAAGAATGAGGATGATCTGATGAGAACCATCTTGATGCTCAATGGCTTCAACGGTGAGAGCTCCAAGGCCAAGGGTGTGCTTTCTTTGGAGCTGACGGTGGGCAACAAGACAATGCCGACAGCATTCTTTGTCATCGATGTGCAAGGTGACTACAGTGTGCTACTTGGGCGTGATTGGATTCACGCAAATTGCTGTATTCCATCTACTTTGCACCAGGGCCTGATTCAGTGGGACGGCGATGATGTGGAGGTTGTAGCAGCTGATACTTCAGCCCATGTTGCTTTGGCCGATGTGTCTATTGACACTGTCCATGATAAGGTAGAATGCTTGTTTGGTAGAGATCTCGCAGATTAGGACTTTGTTAGCATGTCTAAAGGACGTTTTGTTCCCATGTCTGTAAAGCCGACTAGTGTAGCATGACTGTCTCTAAATTAGTGGTCATGTCTAGTAAAAGTAATCTTGATTGGTTAAAGTCTCATGTGGAGCAATATCGGTCTTCTAAAGACGGTATTGCTGAAGACATTGAAGATTTTAGTGAAGTAGAAAAGTTACGTCAAGGTTTTGCGTCGGCCGACCCTGTAGAATAGGTAGACATAGGTGATGGTACTGTTCTAAGGCCGACTTTTGTAAATCAAAATTTGTAGCCTAATGAAAAGGCTGAAGTAATAAAGTTGCTTTGATCGTATGTTAATTGTTTCGCATGGAAGTATAGTGAGATGCCCGGATTAAGCCACGAGCTCATGGAGCATCGGCTGCCCATCAAACCTGTTTTTAGACCTTATAAACAGCCCCCTCGTCACTTTAATTCGGTCGTGTATGACCAAGTTAAAGAGGAGATAGAACGATTGCTCAAGGCTGAGTTTATTTGGCCATATAGGTATGCCGAATGGGTTACTAACATTGTGCCTGTAGAGAAGAAAGGGAGTGGCAAGATTCGTTTGTGTATTGATATCAAGTACTTGAATAAGGCCACTCAGAAGGATGAATACACCATGCCGATAGCCGACATGTTGATCAAAGATTCTTCAGGACATAAGGCACTAAGTTTTCTGTTGGACCGGAAATGGCGACTAGAGGGGGGGGGGGTGAATGGGAGCTTTTAAAATTTCAAACTAAAAATAGCTTTCTGTTTTAATTCTGTATTCTGCGGAATAGGCTTCGAACACACCCTTCGAAGGTCTGGTTCGGAGGTAATTTTCAGCTCCGAAAATAGGCTTCACAAGGAGCAAAAGTTCGAAGCCAGGAAGGCTTCGCTCCACCCACAACCCCGAAAAATCAGCTTTGCTAAGTCAGTGCAGGCTTCGCACTCAGGGTGCCTTCGAACAGGCTTCGCACTTCACCATTCGCAAGAGCGGACTTTCCTCTGAGGACTTCAATCAGCTCTGCTAAGTCAGTGCAGGCTCCGCACACAGGGTGCCTTCGAGCAGGCTTCGCACTACAGACTTCGAAAGAGCAGACTACCCTCTGCGGGCTTCGACCAAATACTCAGCGACAGCAACTGGTGCTGGGCTTCGTACTTTGAAGGTCTAAACACACACTTAACAGACTTCGCCGAGGACATTGACAAGGGAAAAAAACGGGCTTCGATCTAAGCCAAGACCAGTGCTTCGCTAGTAATCAGAGAGGTCTAGCCTCCTTTTACACAGAGCAAATAGACACTGAAAAACACACACTTCACTCGAACACACTTCGCTCAACAGGCTTCTCACACACTTCTCCAGAAAGGATTCAGTGCACAAACTCAACTCAAAAGAAGTGAGACAAAAGAGATCGAAGCATGCAGAGAAGTACGCATACAAGCTCAAGCAGTAAATGAACATAGAATCAAGGCTTCGATGCTTGAACAGGGAACACAAAAATTGAACTCACAGGATGAATACAGGGTATGTGGCGGCTAGCACAGGAGCCCAAAAATGACTGCTCAAAGTGTTGATGTGACCTAGCTAGCCTCCACTATTTATAGGCACTATTTAGCCCTGTGAATAGACTACTTTACCCCTAGGGTTTACACTGGTTTTGTCTCATCAGAACAGGGGGGTACAACTGGTAGTCTACTTTATTTGGAGGCTTCTTTTGTCAGCTTCGCAGAGGGGACAGCACCAGCTTTTGTAGAGCAGACGCTGTCAGCCTTTGCAGTTTTGGACCCTTCTGAAGCCCCCCTTCGCACGCGAGGGGTGCGGTAGCTTCGGTGAGAAGCCTTGAGCCTGACGGCCTTCGCTTCACCGAAGTCAGCCTTCGATACAGTGACGGTTTTGAGCCGAAGCCGTCAAAGCCCTTGGGCCTTCGCCCCAACACCTTTGGAGTGGACCACCACGGCTTCGCAGCTTCTCCCAGCTCGAACTCCGTCAGTCCGTGTACCGAAGTCATGCATGGCCGAAGTACCTCAAGTCAGCCTCGCTCCGGAGCCTGCCTCGCTCTGGAGCCTGCCTCGCTCCGGAGTCAGCTTCACTCCGAAGCCAGCCTCACTCTGAAACCCTACCTTCGGAGTACCACCCTTCAAAGTCCCTCTTTCATCCAAGGCCTCAACATGAAGCATTCCATGAGCACTTCGTCGCAGTGTTTCTCCCCGAGCACACTCCTCGACGATCCTCACCCGAACCATGCCTTCGATGCACCTCGACTTCTGAGACCTTCATCAGGTATACCTTCGAGTGCCTCCCTCCGGAGCACACTTCGAACGCCTTGCCTCATTGCTAAGGACTTAGTCCACCATACTCCGAAGTCACTCCATTCGGAGTACCCTTCGAAGTGCCTCGCCTCCGAGGACTTCGTCTCGGAGTACCTTCACCCGGAGCCACACTCCGCACTTACTGCCTTCTCTTGGCGCACCTCGACCCGAGGTCCGACCTCGACCCCTTCGTAGCCTTCGTGACGGATCTCCCTGCTCCCCTGGCATCAAGCCTCTCGCTTGACCCAGGTTCACCTGTTGCGAACCGTCCGTCGCCTCCGAAGTCACCTACGCACCACAGATAGACAGACAAGTGTTTCCAGTACCCCGGAGACCTCTCCGGGTAAGCAACCTCCGATACACACTCCGGTGTACCGCCCAAAGTACCAAGACCTTCGGTGAAACAACCTCCGAACCCCTTCGGAGGGACCCCTTCGAATCAGAGGATAAATACTGTCAATCACTCATCATAGACTCTGAAACCAACCCTGGGTTTCTCATTTTCTTGATGGCAACGCTGGTTATAACCAAATCTTTATGGCTGAAGAGGACGTCTATAAGATAGCCTTTCAATGCCATGGTTTTGTCGGCTTGTTTGAGTGGGTTGTGATGACTTTTGGTTTAAAGAATGCTGATGCTACATATCAACGTGCTATGAACTTGATCTTTCATGACATGCTAGGAGTTGTGCTAGAGGTCTACATAGATGATGTGGTTGTAAAATCGGATGCAATGGGAAATAAGATAGCCTTTCGATGCCATGGTTTTCTCGGCTTGTTTTAGTGGGTTGTGATGACTTTTTGTTTAATGAATGCTAGCGCTACATATCAACATGCTATGAAGTTGATCTTTCATGACCTGCTAGGAGTTGTGCTAGAGGTCTACATAGATGATGTGGTTGTAAAATCGGATGCTATGGGAAACCATTTAGCCGATTTGAGAGTTACTTTTGATAGGATGCATTAGTATTGCTTAAAGATGAACCCGCTTAAGTGTGCATTTGGCGTGTCGGCGGGCAAGTTCTTAGGATTCATTATTAATGAAAGAGGTATTGAGATTGATCCTAAGAGGTTTGAGAAGATTAAGAACTATGAAGCATCTACATGCAAGAGAGATGTTCAAAAGTTGCTAGGCAAGGCGACTTATTTGCGTCAGTTTATATGTAACTAGTAAGGTGCACGTGCGTCGCAACGCATTTATAATATTAATAGAAATATATTTAGAGCATGACATATTTATTGAACACATGTTTAGTAATATCGTCAGATGTCCGTGCTTTGTAACGGAATCTTGTTTTTAATATCACATACCTATTTAGAGTAATAATATACTCAAAGCAAACTTTATCTATCTATTTGTTTTGCTTGTTGGTTTGGTGATCAAGGTGCACTACATGAATTTGAAGCAACAAGTTTCTGGCTGCTTCTCATAATTATCCCACTTATACCTACAATTAGGACAGAACTGACATCAACCATATGCTTGCAACAACATGAGGTCTGAATTAATAAATTTAGAATCATTCACACGAAGATACATGACAATCTATGATGAAATGGATAGCTTAAAAAAGTTCAAACATTAATAATAAGTTATGCGTCAGAACTATAGGATAAATAGTCAAGCTTTGTAAATATGGGTACCCAGCACATGACAATGTACTCTACTTACATAGACAAAGTTACTTAATAAACGTCATTATTAGGCAAAATGAACATTGTTTGCAGATACATCTTCTCAATATTCTCATTGAGGTTTGCAATCTACGATAAATTGAATGATAGTAAAACACTAAGCATGAGAACAATTCCCACCATATAAATAATGTTGAAAGATTAGTACATAAAACAAGTGTCACCTCTGTCAATTTGAACAACTTCTTCATGATTCCACCAATAGCACACTGCCGCGAGAATTCACTTATTTAGATCGTTGCCTGCTCTCTGATGGCCAAACACTTAGTGTCTTTAATAATGTTCAACTTGGGCAGAATTACCCTTGCAGGAACAATGCTATTGGAAGTGGTTGATAATATTAAAGCCTCGACTTGTTGGTTTTGTAATTGCTTCCTTGTTAGATACATATGTGAAATGTATTCATTATCATCCGATCTAGGAAATATTTATTTCATCTGTGAGCTGAAACGTTCAGAGAAAAATGTATCTTTAGAAGAAGATCACTCTGTAGATTACGATCAAGTTTCTCAAAACTAAAGTAGTAGCTTGAGTACTACTGACTACTCGGTAGTAATACATCACATAAAACAAGATCAACAAGCTTAAAAGAGAAATAAATATATAGTTAGATACAACATCATGTGTTGTCTCTGTTTCTTAGGTAGGGTGGACTAATATAAAAGGCTTGATATTTTTGTATTACTAAAAAAACATGTTGAGTTAAGAATATAATAAACTATCGCAAGCTGTAATTCTGTGAATCCATGTTGAGTTGCTGGTGCAGCTGGGAAGGAAGTCCTAATTTGCTTCTATGAAATGCAGGTACGAGTATAAGCGGAGACCCTCAATAACTTATTTTTCAATATAACTTATTTTTTCGACTTCAGAGAGGCTAAGAGCGCCATGTCGTTTTCAAATCCTGGAGGCTTGGCCACCTTTTGCCGGCGTCTGTCCTCGATCTCTTGGTAGGCTTGGCCCACTAGATGTTTCCAATGCCAGGAGATGAGCTGCCCCCAAGATCGGATTGCTACACAGAATGAGTGGTACCCCATCCAGCTGAATGCATTGACTGCTGAGATGGGTGTGGATCCCTTTGGACGGGCGTCCTGGCACCTCTTGGTGAGGGCATGGGTCCCATGCGACCGATGTTCGTCCGGGAGAGCTTCTTGGCTTAGCCTGAACTGGATGGAGATCCCATATTGGGCATTTGATCTCTCTTCTTCTTAACTATGAACATATCCGTAGGATGCCAGAACAGCCCTGCACTATCTGTGAGCTGATCCTTGCTACCTGGTCTAGAATTCCTTGAGTCCCTCTCAGGTTTAGAAATGTGGATCCGTCCTGGAACCTGACCTACTGGTGCATGCTGATTATGTGTAACACCCCAAGGAATAAAAACAAATAAAATAAAAGAAAATTATTATTTCTGGATTTATTTATTAAAGGAAAATCATAAAAGAACCCAAATAAAGCCAAACAGGGAGAAATACTTAAAATTTGGACCTGGAAATTTTATGAGATGAACTAGAGGCCAAGACATAATTTTAGGAATTTTTACAAATTTTTATCAACAGTGATTCAACCCTTAATCAAATATATGGATAACTGGATTTATTTTAAATCAGAAAAGGATTAAAAAGCTTAACGGGCCTCAACCTCCAAAGTAACCGAGCCCAGCCCAGTCCAAACCATCAGCCACTTACATGTGGGACCCGCCTGTCGGCGCTCGCGTCCCCTCTCTCCTCCCGCCCGCGCTCCGCCTGGCCCGCCCGTCAGTCTCACATGCGCCGCATTCACCCGCTGATCGCTTGGTCCCGCATGTCGGCGCCCTCCTCCCCGCACTCGCACACCGACAGGTGGGGGCCACCTGTCGGGATCGTCTTCCTCGTTGGAAGGGGATCCCCCTTCCTTCCCGCCGGTGATCCCCTTCCCTGTTTCGCCGCCAGCCACCTCGATCTCACCCAATCCGCCCTGGGATCCCTTTCCCCGACCACCGCGACCCCCTTCCAGCCTTAGTTCACGCGCAATCGAGTATATGGAAGCCTATCCGAGGAAAAAAGGGAACCTCGCCGGAGATGGAAATAAACCTTCGGGTTTCCCCGGTTTAACCTTCCATCCTCGCCGCCGGTGACCCCTATAAATACCCCTCGCCCTTGCCGCCCTCTGCCCACACCGTAGCTGCCTTAGCCGAGCAAAAACAGAGCGCCCCGTTCCCAAATCTCGGGCTCCCTCTCTGCCTCGACTCCGGCAAGCCCTCGCCGTCGATCCCAGACCCCATTGCCCTAGCCACCGCCACCAGAGTGACCGTCGACGACTGCCCGTCCTCGGCCACATCTCCGTTGGCCGTGAACGCCGCCGGATCGCCGTCGCCGTCGACCACCCGAACGCCCTGCTTCGTCTACCCTCGCCGCCGGCCGCCGTCCGTCGCCCTCCGTCGCCGCCGGAGGTATCATCGTGATCGCCATCCTCTCCTCTTTCCATTTTCGCCATGAGCTAGACGCCTAGGCGCTTGCCGCCGCCGCTGCCATCGCGCCCGAGCCCGCCATCGCCGGAGACGAAGGGTAGTTACCCCCTCCGATGCGTGTCGTGCCGTACGGGCTCTCGGCCGCTCGATCTGCGGTGGACGGCTGGGATTAGATCCCCTGTTGACTTAATCTGGGGCGTCCATCGGGTCAAAGCGGTATCACACGCTCATGGCCGTTGATCGTAACTTAAAACCCCGAAGCGACCTGGTGCGTCCACGCGTACCCGTTCGCCACGTTTTAATCTGGACCGTCCATTCTCATTTAAACCTCCCGCCTCGCGCCTGGCCGCCGGATCTGGATCCAACGGATCTGGTTGATCCGGTTCACGCGCACAGTGGCGCGGTCCACCGTGGGCCTGGCTCACCGTGGACCAGAGCCCATTTTCTGGTTTTAAATAAAATTCAGAAAATAGTTTAAACTTCTAAAATTCATATCTTGCTCAATTTAACTCTAAATTTCACCATTCAAATTTTGTTAAATTCATAATAATATTCTCTACACACTAATGCCATAAAAATAGTATGTTACTGTTACCCAAAATATTCTTAATAAATAAATGAATAAAAACCCCTTAGGATTAAAATTAATAATACAGAAAATAAATTAGGAAAAATCATAAAAAGTTAAACTATACTGTTTTATGCAAAAACTCAGAATAGTAAAATGTTACTTCACATAAAAACACCCACAATTATGTATGTTCCTTTATTTGGTGGATTTTATCTATTTATTGAATGTATTATTTATTTTTCCGTATCGAGAAGACTACGAGTTCATCGAGGAGCAGGAGTTCTACCCCGAGGTTCCACCTTCACCCTTTGCTGAGCAAGGAAAGTCATCAACCCTTCTGTGGAAACAGTTGATCATAATTGATCCCATGTTTAATAAGTTAAACGCTATAACCCATATGTTAATATTGCATTAGTCCAATAATCAAGCCTTACACTTATATTTATTAGATCCCCGTCCTTGTGTGCAAACCTAAGCCATACTTATTGAGCCTTAACTCCTTGTCACTCTACTATCAAAATATTAGGTAGTGCCCAATGTACCGGCACAACTGCTATAGGTTAAAAAGAATGAGTCGTAGATAGCTGGATTCTGTATATGAGTTTCCCCGTTATTCTCGTCTCTGGACTCTGTTGGAGTTGGCTAAGTTATAAGTATGGTGGGTTCCGGGTGCAAGCTCGGGCACTGGTTTGTCGCACCCGGGGCACTATAAGGACCGGTCTGCGGGATCTGTTGCAAAGCACTTCCGTACCAACCACAAGTCTAATGGGTAAGTCCTAACTGGAAGTATGGAATACTCCGGCTCGATGCACCATAGAGGAGGGGGCAAGGGGCTAGCCTGCGGGCGACTTGTACCGACGAGGCTCAAGGGGGGGTATGGTGGGGCTCCGATGCGTCGGGACACCATATGAAACCCATAAGAGGGTGCTGTTGAGTCGAGGAGGACTATATGGAAGGTTTTGGCACGAGTTCCCGTGAAATGGGTCATCTCGTTACACTTTGGTGTAAGTGATGAGTGCGTGCCTTGTGGGTACAGTGGTACATCTCTTATCAGAGTAATTAAATCTTTCGAAAAGCCGAGCCCACGGTCAAGGGCGGGTTGTGTGACTACTCGCAGTTAGTTTACAATTGTTTGAATGGACGAGTTATTCATGGCACGTAAGGACTATTGAGCGAGGTGGGGCTGACTGTACCCCTCGAGTTAGAAGATGATGATGCACACACACATGTTTACTTTTCCGTACTAATAAATTGCTCACATTTAAAGCTTTACAATTATGCTGCTTCCGCAAAACTAGCCACTATCTCCCTTGTTATTACCTTGCATAATATTTGCATTCGGTGGCTTGCTGAGTACATCTGTACTCACTCCGTTGACTTACAACATCAGAGCCCGTCTACTACGAGGAGGATGCAAGTCTGGAGTAGCGACCCAGTCAAGGCGAGACTGGAAGGAGGCGTTCATCTAGGACCCTTATTTTATTAGTTTCTCTTCACCTTTATTCACTTTTGTATTAATGCGGTCTACGAACCGTGAATGATTGCCCGTATTGTACGTGGTCGCATGATGAACGTCTTGTTTTATTGATTTTCTATGGAATTTCAATAAAGTCCTGATTTATTAAATCAGGGCGCGACATTATGTCTGCTACTGCTCGAACCATGCTGCTCTTCTTCACTGGTGCTCGAGCGGTGTTTATGGACCGAGGCAGAGTTCTTTGTCGATGGGGGCAGCAGCGCCGCTTGCACTGCCTCTAGGATTTAGCCGACGAAAATGTTCTGTTTTGTTGTAGTGTGCGGTGGGGTGGGAGACAAGGCGGGGGAGGGGGCCATCGGCGAGCAAAGCTTAGGGTTGGGGAGCGAGGGGAGGCGGTGCACGGAGTGAGTTCGCTTGGAGGAGGACGGTGAGGAGGCATTGGAGAAGAAGAATAATGGTTGATGGCAGTGGGGGCGAGGATGGTTGCGCGGTGAGGGAGGGGAGCGGCGGTTGCGTGGCGAGGGAGGGGGAGCAGAGTCTGCTGCGCGCGTGTGTGGAGGAGGCAGTTGCCACAGCTGCGCGCATGCAGAGGTGGCTGCTGGCGCTACGGATGAAATTTGCGTGATGTGCGCTTCACGCTGGGCCGGCACGTTGCGCAGGAGTACGCTGCGGACAGACGGACGGAAAACTCCTCGCTTTAATATTGTTAAGATTGTCTGGCAAGATTGATGCTTTTGTCCTCATACTTTGGCTAAAGAATGAAGCCGAATTCACTTAGATGGCAAGCTAGCAACACGCGTTTGAGAAAATCAAAGAGTACTTGTCATCACCACCTATGGTAAGAGCACCGAAAGGCGGGTTTCCTTTTCGACTATACGTTGCTGTAGAAGATAGCGTGATAGGAGTTATGCTAACCTAGGAAGTGGAGGGAAAAGAGTACATCATCACATTCATGAGTCGCCGCCTATTAGATGCAAAAATGAGGTACGTGTTTTTAGAGCATTTATGTTTGTCACTATATTATGCATGTACCAAACTTCGACACTATCTTCTACTTGGCACATTTATTGTTACTTGTCAAACTAATGTTATAAAGTACATGTTGCAAAAACCGATTCTGAGCGGGAGTATAGGAAAGTTGGCTTATGCTTTGATTGAGTACGATTTGGCTTATGAACCCTTGAAAGCTACAAAAGGCCAAGTCATCTCAAATTTTATAGTTGATCACCATGTAGATGTCAATTAGAGTAATGATACTACTTTAAATGATGTAATGCCATGGAAACTTTACTTTGATGGTTCGGCTTGCAAGAATAGACAAGGTGTTGCAATTGTGCCATGTCACCTAGTGGTATGAGTTTCGAAACCTCGACCGATTTAGAATTTCCTTGTACTAAAAGCTACTTGGATAAATGTCTAGACATATTTGCTACTCTTGATGATTTTGAGATTTCACATGTGTCTAGGGAAGCCAATTCAGTAGAAAATGATTTGGCTCAGCAAGCATCTGGTTACCAAATTAAACAAGGTAAATTTTTCGTGCAAGAAAACCGATGCTTGACTTTACTTCATCGCCCGATTCATAACACATCGGTCTGACCGGCCAGACATGGCCGGTCTGACCGTAGGTGTCTGGTCGGTCTGACTGGCCATGTCAGGCTGGTCCGACTACCCCATACCAGCTGTTCGGCAACAGCCGGTCAGACTGGCCCTCCATGGCCGGTTTTACCACCCCCTATCAGGAGGTTTCAGAGCATGGGGGCAGGTTAAAATTTATGATTTAAATGCCAATTCGAACAAGGATTTGGTATTTGAGGGATCCTAGTAAGTGGGTTGATCGGAAAGTTTGGCGGAAGCATTTAAATTTGTATTACTCGACGATGAGTTGTATCGCCGAACTATTGTCGGAGTACTTTTGAGATGTTCGAATGTTGATCAGTCTAGACTTGTTGTGGGTGAATTACATGAAGGTCTTTGTGGCACTCATCAGTCGGCCAAGAAAATGAGTTGGATGCTTAAAAGAGCGGGTTTTTATTGGTCGACTATGATTGAGGCCTGTTTTAAGTACTATAGAGGATGTGAAGCTTGTCGAAGGTTTGGTAATATTCAGCTTGCTCACGCGTCTTTGCTTAATCCTATTGTCAAACCATGGTCGTTCCGAGGTTGGGCATTGGACTTCATTGGCCAAATTTATCATTCCTCTTCAAAAGGGCATCCAAAAGGGCATCAGTTCGTGTTGATGGCTACAGATTACTTCACCAAGTGGACTGAGGCCGTACCTCTCAATAACATAACACAAAACGAGGTAATCGATTTTATCTTGAAGCACATTATACATAGATTCGGTATTCCACAAACTCTTACTACAGATCAGGGTGCTTCATTTGTTCCTAAGGAAGTATGTGATTTTGCCGAATTTTATGGTATAAAGTTGATAAACTCTTCACCATACTATGCTTAGGCCAATGGTCAGGCTAAGTCTAGTAATAAAACTATGATTAAGCTCATTAAGAAAAAGATTGAGGAGTTTCCTAGAAGGTGGCATGAAGTGTTTTTTGAGGCATTATGGGCATGTAGAGTTGTAAAGCATGGCACCACCAAGGTAAGTCCATACGAGTTGGTGTATGAACAAGAAGCCATTTTACCAGTAGAGGTGAATCTTGGCTCATTAAGGTTGTTTAAGCAAGATGGCTTATCGGTCGATGATTATGAAACTCTTTTGAAGGATAATTTGGAAGAGGTGACCGATAAGAGGTTAAGATATCTAGAGGCAATAGAAATAGACAAAAGAAGAGTAGCTAGAGCTTACAATAAGAAAGTGAGAGCAAAATCGTTTAAAGTTGGTGACTTGGTTTGGAAGACGATTTTGCCTTTAGGCACTAAGAGCTCAAAATTCGGTAAATGGTCGCCTAGTTGGGAAGGTCATTTTAGAGTTGTTGAAATTGCTCCAGGTAAGACATATTTGTTAGAGTCTCTGCAAGGAAAGCGATTTTGTAGGGCTTTGAATGGTAGGTATTTGAAAAAGTACTGTTGGGGGAAAATATCTCATCTTCGGGGTTATTGCCGAAGCAACATAAAGGCAGACACCGGATTCGAAGGTTCCCAGACGATCATCTTCGAAGATACCCGGAACCAAGTTCGAAGTACGAAGATAGGCATTGGTTCGGAGTACATCTTCGAACTAAGGCTTTTCAAGATCTTTTCTGCCAGCTAAGATGGAAGACTTATCTTCTTTTTCATTAGATTAGTCTTTTACCATTTTAGCCCTATTAAGGAAACCGAATAGTTTCCACTATGTCGGTTGTAATAGAGGGGTAAATAGGTCTTTTCCTTAATGTTTGGGCCTATAAATACCCCCCATTCCACCCTGTAATAGGGACCGAATACAAGTTATTCAATACACACATTCGAACTATTCTAAGTTATTATCCTTTCGGAGGCTTAGAACAGTTCTCTTCGCAAACACTTCGTTTGTTAGTTTTTCTTCTACAGAAACCTGTTAGCGTAATCTTTTACGCCAACAGTTGGCGCCGTCCGTGGGGAACCTAGTCCGAAAAACTTCGTTCTCTACCAACTTCTTACATCATGCCTCCTAAGCGGAGCGCACCCCGCAATCCCACTCAGAGGTCCTCTCGGATCTCCGGAGAGATACCCTTCGACACAGTTGAAGTCGGAGGGCCTTCGACTTTCCCTCCGCGAACTCCGGAAGGGGCTTCCATCTCTCGAACATACGAAGCTTCTCCGCCAACCCCTTCCATACTCCGACCGCCCGGAGTCCCTTCTCCACCCTCCATCCCGATTCGAACTGATCCTACCAGTTCTCAAGACCCGGAAGATCCTTCCGGAGGAAATGAAAATAATCTTGGAGATATGGCCACTCAAATGGCCAACCTTCAAGCTGAAGTGGCAAGGTGGCGACAGGAAGCTGCGAGCAGGCTTCGCTCTCAAGCCACCCCAACTATCCCAGAAGTGCCCGAAGACGATGATCTCGATTATCCCGAAGCCCCGGAGAATGCCTCCTTCGACAATGAATCTCCGCTGCAGAAGGTTCGCTTTGATCCAAAGTTTAAAACTTCGAAGCTCTGCAAGTATGCCGGAGATGAAGATCCCGGAGAGTTCGTTCGTTCTTATGCCCTAGCAATTGAGGCTAGCGGAGGAGTTCGAGACACCATGGCGAAGTGCTTCCCTTTAGCTCTTCAAGGAGTGGCATTGAGATGGTTCTGGTCCTTGAAGCCAGGATCAATCAATTCATGGTCGCAGCTGAAGAAGAAGTTTATAAGCAACTTTCAGGGCACCTTTGTGCCTCCTATGTCAACAGGAAGCCTTTTCCAGGTGAAACAGCTCCTCGGAGAAACATTGAGGCAGTACTTTAAGCGCTTCGCTCATATAAAGTCGCAAATTCGGGGGCTGTCCGCATCTTCAGTGGTTGATGCAGCTCGGGAAGGCGTCAGTCATCAAGGCCTTCTGGATAAGCTTCATCGGAAAAGCATCTCCTCGGTCTCTCAGTTGATGTCATACTTCGAGGAGTATGCGAGGTCAGAAGAGGGTTGGCTTCGGAGGACTGCTGCTACTTCGTCCATATTGCAAGAAGTCAAAGTAGAAGTGAAAACTTCGGCACAGCCACAGGAACCAGTCTTCGAAGTGCAACATGATCGGAGAAAAGGGCAAAAGCACCCTCGTTCTGAAGTCATGAATATTGCACCCCCACAGAAGTTTGCACCAAGAGCTCCACAGTCTACGGGGAACAAGGCCAGCGGCTGGAGGCCGCCAGGGAAAACGGCTGGCAAGGGCCAGACCCTTTTCTGCTGTATTCACGGAGAAAATCGAAGCCATGCAACTGATACTTGCAAGGCTATACTTACCCTAAGGGGAGAGTACTTAGAGAGAACTTCGGGTCGAGGGAGTACCGACCGAAGTCCAGCGGCAACGCGCCCAGAGCCGGTCCAGGCTGTGGCGCGGATAGAAAATTTTGATGCTGCAAGACACCCTCCGGTGGCCAATGTTATGCCACCTCCGAAGCAAGAGGAAGGGCAAGATAGAGGAAAAAGAGTAGTTCTCCCTATCTCCGGAGGAGGTACCCTCGGAAGCATGTCCAAGAGACAGCGAAGAGAGTACGTTCGGGAAGTAGGTCATATTGGGACTTCGTCGTCTGCAGCTGCAATGCCGGAGTGGTCTCACGTTCCGATATCCTTTTCTGCGGAGGATGCAGCTGGTATTAAGTTCCCGCACGCAGATCCATTGGTTATCACTGCTGATATTGCGGGTACGGAAGTTCGAAGGGTGCTGATTGACGGAGGTAGTTCGACAGATATCATTTTTGTTCAAGCCTTCGATCAGTTGTGCATTTCCAGGAAGCATCTCCTTCCAGCGGCTCGTCCTCTGCAAGGCTTCGCAGGACCCCCGCTTGATGCACTTGGCCAGATAGGCCTGGAAGTTACCTTCGGAGAAGGTTATTTGGCCCGGACTGAAGAAGTAATCTTCGATGTGATAGATGCCCCGTATGCTTACAACGTCATCTTCGGGAGGGGCATGCTAAACCAGTTCGGAGCTGTGGCGCATCACAATTACTTGTGCATGAAGATGCCCACACAAGCCGGAGTCCTTACAGTCTTCGGAGATCAAGCCATTGCTCGGAGGGCGGAATATAGTCATGGTCCCCCTCTTGATCCGAGGCAAGTAAACAGTGTGCAGGATAATGAAGAAATTTTTCCAGCCTCCTCCGAAGCTTCGAAGAAGTCTTTTCCGAGACCAAGTCCCGAAGGAGAGATTGCAACGAAGGTCATTGTTAAAGATGGTAAAGAGTATACTTTTCAATTTGGCAAAGATTTACCTCCCGAAGTTGCAACCTCCTTGGAAAAGGTGGTGGAAGAAAATTTGGATGTCTTCGCTTGGTCTGACGAAGATATCACCGGAGTCGATCGGGATATCATTGAACACAGTTTACTTGTAAACCCGAAGGCCCGGCCTGTTCGACAAGGTCTCCGGAAGATGTCCGCAGAAAGAGCTGCTCTAGCTAAGGACGAAGTTGAAAAATTGTTGAAGG
Source organism: Zizania palustris (assembly GCA_019279435.1). Lineage (NCBI taxonomy): Eukaryota > Viridiplantae > Streptophyta > Magnoliopsida > Poales > Poaceae > Zizania > Zizania palustris. Next base: position 114,285,776 of record JAAALK010000283.1, on the reverse strand, counting down.
CTGGGATTATCAGAGAAGTGGCTCACATAGAATGGTTAGCCAACCCAGTCTTCGTCAGAAAGAAGTCTTCCGGGAAGTGGCGCATGTGCATTGATTTCACATCCTTGAATAAAGCATGCCCACGTGACCCCTACCCCATGCCCCGAATTGATCAGCTAGTTGACTCCACCGCAGGTTCGGAGTTATTAAGCTTCCTTGACGCGTATTCTGGTTATCATCAAATATGGTTGAAGCGCGAAGATGAAATCAAGACAAGCTTCGTAACTCCTTCGGGAGTCTTCTGTTATGTAAGAATGCCCTTCGGCTTAAGAAATGCCGGGGTTACTTTTTCGAGATTAGTTGCTAAGGCTCTAGGTCATCAACTAGGTCGCAATGTGGAGGCCTATATGGATGATATTGTAATAAAGAGTGCTTTAAAGCACCAACATAGCCTAGACTTAGCAGAAACATTCAATAGCCTTCGGGCATGTGGGATCCGTCTTAACCCCGAAAAATGTATATTCGGAGCTAAGGCTGGAAAATTGTTAGGGTATTTAGTTTCAAGCAGGGGAATTGAAGCTAGCCCTACTTAAATAACTGCGCTGCAGAAGATGGCTCCTCCGGAAAATTTAAAGCAAGTGCAAAAACTGACTGAGCGTCTGGCAGCACTTAGCAGGTTTTTATCAAGGTCTGCGGAGAGGAGCTTGCCTATATTCAAAGCATTGAAAGGGTCTGAAGATTTTGCATGGACACCGGAGTGTCAGAAAAGCTTCGAAGATATTAAAGAGTATCTCAGTAATCTTGCTACACTCACGGTGCCTACTGCGGACGAATCCCTACTCCTGTACCTTGCAGCTACAGGTTCAGCTGTCAGCGCAGTCCTTGTCAGAGAAGTGGATTTCAATGGGAAGTTGGTCCAAAATCCTGTCTATTTCGTATCCGAAGCATTATCAGGAGCGAAGACAAGATACTCCGAACTTGAGAAGTTCGTTTATGCTCTGATAATGGCTTCGAGGAAGCTAAGACATTATTTTTTGGCTCACAATGTAATTGTACCAACTTCGTATCCTTTAGGAGATATGCTCCGAAGCAAAGATTCCACTGGAAGGATTGGAAAGTGGGCAGTCGAGTTAGCACCCTTCGGCATATCTTTCTTGGCAAGGACAGCTATCAAATCCCAAGTCCTAGCAGACTTCGTAGCAGAGTGGACTCCACCTGCGAATTTGGCTCCGGAGAAGTGAAGTGACGGAGTTTGGACTGTTTACTCCGATGGGGCTTTCCAAGAGTCCGGAGCAGGCATTGGGGCAGTGTTGATTTCACCATCAGGGCAAAGAGCAATGTACTCCGCAAGACTCAACTTTAAGTCTACCAATAATATAGCGGAGTATGAAGGAATTTTATTGGGACTCCGGAAAGCACGTGCTCTAGGGGCTACAAGAATAATTATAAAGACAGATTCTTAGATAGTAGCAGGGCACGTAGATAAAAGCTTCCAGGTTCGGCATCCACAGCTTGCAAAGTACTTAGAAGAAATCCGTAAAATCGAAGCACACTTCAAGGGTATTTCCATTTGGAGTATACCAAGAGCGGAAAACGTGCAAGCGGACATCTTAGCGAAGGCTGCAGCCGGAGCTGTGGATGTGCCCGAAGAAGCTTTCTACGAGGAACTCAATATACCTTCGGTGCCACAAATTCCCTCTGCGGAGATTCTTTGCATTCCTAGTGCAGATTGGAAAAATTCGATCATGGAACTTTTGCAAGGAGGAACAAATTTGCCCAAAGAGCCCCAGCTGTCAAGATTAAAGCTCAGAGCCAGAAACTATAAAATAATCAACGGTATATTATACAAGGCCGGAGTATGTTCCCCTCTACTCCGATGTGTATCTCAAGCCGAAGGCCAAGAAATTCTTCGAGAAATTCATGAAGGCCTTTGTGGAAGCCATTTAGCCCCTAGAGCTCTGGCAGGAAAAACACTTCGCCAGGGGCTTTATTGGCCCACAATAACAGCTGATGCGGAGAGCTTGGTCCGCACTTGTCAAGGATGCCAGTGGATGGGTCGACGGAGTCATCGCCCACCAACAGCTCTTCAAGTCATTGCTCCGGTATGGCCTATGGCCAGATGGGGTATGGATTTAATTGGTCCCTTTCCGTTAGCAAAGGGAAATCTGAAGTTCGCAGTGGTAGCTATTGAATATTTTTCTAAGTGGGTGGAAGCAGAACCCTTAACAGCTATCACTTCGAATAATGTACAGAAATTCTTCTGGAAGAACATTATTTGCCGGTTCGGAGTGCCTAGATACCTCACAGTTGATAACGGAATGCAGTTCGACGCAGAACCCTTCAGGATTTTTGCGAAGATCTAGGCATTCAGCTATGTTTTGCTGCAGTGAGGCATCCTCAGTCTAATGGAGCCGTAGAGCGAGCCAATGGAAATATTTTATCAGGGCTAAATCGAAGAATAGTAGGATTAGCAAAGGGACTGTGGACCGAAGAGCTTCCGAAGATTCTGTGGTCCATTCGGACTACGCAAACAAGGTCCACAGGTTTTACTCCGTTCATACTACTATTCGGAGATGAAGCTGTGACTCCAACGGAGCTCAAAGGGGGATCATTTCGCAGCACCGAACCAGACATTGAAGAAGAAAGACAAGCTTCGCTAATTTATCAAAGTATCATCAGCAGACGAAGGCTTGGTATGACCCGAAGGTTAAGCTCAATGAACTAAGACCGGGTCATCTTGTTCTACGAAGCATTATAGCACCAGGGAAGTTAGGGAATAAATGGGAAGGTCCATACCTAATTGTCCGTTCAGGGTGCCCTGGTTCATTTAAATTAGCTAATTTAGAAGGTGAAGAGTTAGCACATACTTGGCATGCGGAGCACCTAAAGCGATACTTCGCATAAGGGCTCCTTGTAATTTGCTTGTAATCATCTTCTAAATCAATAAAGCATATGATCCTGATAGTGCCTTCCCCTCATAGACTTCCAGCTTCCAAGTGGACGCACTGGAACCGCGGGGTCGACCGAGAGGGAAGTGTCATGAAGCTGGGTTGTATTTTCGGACTTCGAACCCATAAAGTTCGAAGCTTCCGACGTGGGGGCTGGCATAATCCGGAGCCCAGGCCACCGGCTTGTAGGCATCCGTAAAAGAGCCCAAAACCACACCCTACGGAGTCCAAGCCATTGGCTGGTAGACTTCTGTAAAAAGAGCCGAAGGTGGCCAAAATCTGCGGAGTCCAAGCCATTGGCTGGTAGACTTCCGTAAAAAGAGCCGAAGGTGGCCAAAATCTGCGAAGTCCAAGCCTTTGGCTGGTAGACTTCTGCAAAAAGAGCCGAAGGTGGCCAAAATATACGGAGTCCAAGCCATTGGCTGGTAGACATCCGTCAAAAGAGTCCAAAGAGACCATTGCAAACTCCGAACCATTGGTTCGACAGAGATCGCAAAAATAAGCCGAAGGTGGCTAAAGCAAAACAGCATTTGAGCCATGAGCTTCGAATGTTTGTTAACATAGTCCAAAGTGACAAATTTTTTAAGACACTAAAGTGTCCTGAAAGTTATCTCAAGTGATTTCTTTCATAAAACAAAGGTACTAAGTTGCCATTCTTCTGACTGCAAAAAGTCGAAGACATTTCAAAGATTTTAAAAGATCTTTAAATGACGGAGGGGCTCCGAACCCCCAAAAAATTGTACTCCGAAGTTTTTTTCTTTGCGCATAACCATCTTTGAATACATTTTGAAGTTGCTTATACCCAAAGAGGGGCTAGTAAATATGGAGACAATTTTAAATCGGCATTCATTATTGAAATAAATGTGTTTACAGATTACACTATTAAAAATTGGTATTTATACCAAGAAGGAATCGGAGACCTCTTCGGTCCCTAGAGCTAGCGGTGGAACGACTAGTTCCAACATCGGAAGTTCTAATAACTTTACGTTTAACTCTCTTCCTCCCCTTCGAAGCTCTAAAATCCTTCTGCTCTTGTTGAAGCTCGGCCCAAGTTCGAAGCCGTTCGGGGCTTCTTTCCCAGCTTCTAAGATCTTCAGATCTTTTATTTCGAGCTTCACCTTCGTCTTCAGACCAAATAGTGTCTTCAGAAGACGAGGTGTTTACGTCAACCTCTTTCTCTTCCTCTTTAATATAAGACATTACATCTTTGATTACTTCGGGCGCAATTACGCCGGAGTCATCTCGAGGAATTAGAAAGCGAGGACGCTTGTAAGTCTTTAGAAGTTCGAAGGTATTCCATAATGAGCGAAGTTCGTCGTTAAGCTCTAACACTTCGATGTCTTCCATAAGAGGCAAAGCCTAAAAATATGACAAACAAGATTTTCATTGATAAATGTTTACAAGCATGAAGCTTTACATAGTCGAAAATCCTAAATGATTCCTAAACATGCGGGTTCAGAGGAGGCTGACTGCTCGAAGCTTGGTTCCGAACTTGCTTCTGGCGTTGGCCTTCATCGATCCAAGCCTTGATCGCGGAACGACCTTCGGCTCTCCATGAGGTTTGAAAGGCTCGCCATGCAGCAGTCACACCTTCGGAAGGATTTAAAAGCCGCTCGTCGTCGAAGGTAATGGAGCCCTCTGTGCTCGGAGTAATTGTTTGGCCCAAATCCTCGTAGTAACGAAGTAGTCCGAGGGCAGACACTTGTCCGGAGAGTTCTCCATAACGAATGCCTGCCGTCTTCATTTGCTTCGCTGCTCCTTGGATCCTTTTTAACCGGCGCAGCAGAGTGACGTTGTCATCTGAAGGAAGTGATCCAGTAGTACCGAAGTACTCCAGAACACCTAGCATCTGTTCTATGACCTCCGTAGCTACCTTCTCAGACTTAAGCTTTTCTTCGATTAATGCATCCTTGCTCGAAGTCGTTTCCGCTAGAACTCCGGAAATCCTAGCATTCTCCGTAGTTAAAATATTCTTCTGATTTAGGAGTTGGCTAGCTTCCTCTTGGAGCCTCACAAGTTCGGACCCAGCACTAGCATGCTCCAACCGCACTTTTTCAATTTCTGCTCGAAGCACGATTCTTTCTGCTTCGAGCTCTTTATTAGCAGCCTCCAAGCCCTGTCTGGCCCTACGCTCCGTTGAAATCATGTTATCCATTTGAACCACTCTAGCTTCGGAGAAAGACAAGTTGCGTTTGAGAGCTTCATTTTCTTCCCGAAGCTGAGCAATTTCATTTTCGCTCGATAAAGTTGCAGCGCGGGCCAAGACCGCTTGCTAAGAAAAGAAAAAACTGAAGTAAGAAATTATTCATGTATAATTTGCTATTGGTTCGAAGGTGCTCCGTACCTGGTAGGCTGCTCGTTCGATAGCAACGTTAAGCTCCGAACTCTTCGCCCTGCTTAAGATTGCTACCAGCTCTGTCTCCCCGACTTCGCGACTCACTCGACCTAAAGGTTTGAGCAGAGTCCGAAGCCCGGCTCTTTGCTCCAAAAAAGGAGTTAAAAGAGGGAGCATTGCCGAAGCCTCTTGGTCGTCCCTGCTTGGCGAAGCTCCGGAGCGTTCTCCTGAGGTCCTTGGAACTTCGGTAGATGGCCCCCCCTCAGTTGATTCACTTTCATCTGTTGATTCAGACGAAGTTGATCCTTGAGTAGGGAGAGGCTCTATATGTCTTTTACCCCTTCCAGGCCCCTGTTGAGCGACCTCCGGGTGCGGCTTCGAAGTTGTCGAAGGCCCTTGAAATTGATCTTCGTGATGTACTTCTACAGAAGGGGGCTCTGCAAAAGCAAAGGTATTATACATTGTATAATTTTGCAGAAAATAATAAGAGAATTATGCGAAGTTTACCTTCGACATTCTGGGGGCGATCGAGCACCGGACTGCTCGGAGGATCAAAGGTGAGGTCTTCATCTGAATCCACAGTTAAAACTTCAACTGCCGGAGTATCTCCATGAGCAGTCCTCCCTTCATCCACAATTGAAGTTGTAGTAACTTCAACTTCATCTTCGCCCACAGGGGCTTCAATTTGCTCTTCTTCTTGAGCATCCGGAGCTCTCATTTCTTCAATGATAGCCTGAGACTCCGGCATACCTGCAGTATCTTCAATGTAAATATCTTTCTGAGCCGCATCTTCATCAATCAACCTCACTAATAGTTTACCTTCATCTTCTTTAGAACCAGAGGTTGAGGTTCTTGGGCTCGGAGATGCAGGTTTTCTAGGCTTCCGAGCCACCTTCTTCACTGGAGTCTTGGCGGAGCTTGAAGCTCCGACTTCGGCTATCCTCTTCTTGGGCCCTTTCTCCGAAGGCACCCAATCCATCAGAGGGGGCGGAGTCATCTCCAACATTCCCCATACTCTGTTAAACCTCTCCCAACTCCCGACCAATTTAACTCTTCATTCTTTTTCAGTCGGAGTTGGGGCACCCAAAATCTTCTCCGAAGCCCTTATAATTTGCTCTGAAGTAATAGGGGCTGAAGAAGCTAAAAAATAAATAATTCAAGTTAGTCTTTCTTCGAAGTAAATATGTATAATACATGTTGGTTTCGAAGTTACCTGCAGGGCTCGAAGTCAAGTTAATCTTGCGGAGACCACCTTCCGAATCATCCTCGAAGATGATAGGCCAGTTGGCCATCAGCGGAGAAATTTGCAGGCCGAGGAATTCTTCGGCCAAGTCTCGCATACTTAACCTTCGGCTAATCTTTTGAAGCAGATTAAGACGGGCTTCGAGCTGGCCTTCGTTGGGCTGCACTAAAGCTTCCTTCCGGAATTGAATTTCTTTGAGGGGCCCGGCCAGAGGACTGCTTGCCCCAACTTCGGCATAGAACCATCTTAGAACCCAATCAGTATACCATCTGGCATTGATGGCCTTGGCAGGAAACTGAAGGGCGTATTCATCTCGAAGCCTAAAGTTGATACTACCGAAGGATACCACTACTTTTTCACCTCCGGGGCCTACGAAGGTTTTTGGTTGGCAAGTTGCTCTATGCAATGCAGTGAAGATCTCTGCCCTTCCTTCGCACCCTTCGGCTCTCAAGGCCCATTCGAAGATAGCTAATCTAGCTACTGCATTCGGAGATAATTGGGGGAGGGTTACATGGAACAGATCAAGTACCTCCGCCAGGAAGTCCACTGCAGGAAGGCCCAACCCAGCTTCGAAGAAGGCTTCGAATACCACTACTTCTCCGGGTCTTGGCGATGGATTCATTTCTTTGCCTGGCTTCCGGATCATAACTCCATTACCAATTTTCCCTCCCACTACGATTGCCAGTGACTCTCTCTTGCAGGTAGAAGGCCCCAACTGGAAATATTGATCCAAGTATTTTGTCGATGGCGGGCACAGACCTTGATCATCGATGATTTGGGGATTTCTCCCTCCTGCCGCCATGGATGTCACCGCCGGAATCGAAGGTGCCGCCGTCAACGTTGCAGCCGCTGCTGCTGCAGCCGCTTGCTGCCGGGCCAAGGGTGATGGAGGTGCAGATCCCTTAGTCTTCACCATTGCGATCGATGGATTGCTTTGGGGGAAAATGGAGGCTAGGGCTCAAGAACTCAAAGGGCTCGAAAAGTTTTTGGTTGCGAGAAAACGGTGAAAAGGTAACCGGGTAAGTTTTAGGCCTTCTATTTATAGCCTAGATCTTACTTTTTTACTGTTAGTCTATGTCGTTTCGCATTCTTGCCGTTACTTTTCCCCGAGATTAACGCTTACTACAGTTTCCGTTGGAAACAGAAACTTAACGGCTATTTTCTCTAAGTCTAAAAGACTTTCGAACTTCTTGAGTCGGTTTTAAGATAGTTCGAAAAGCAATTACCTTAAGACTGATTCGAAGTTTATATCTTCATGCATTTCGGAGATGAACTAAAAACCAATAACCCCTATGTTTGGTTATCTTTTCTTTCCGTATACTGCTCTCCTAACGTTACAGGTCAAACGGAGAAGCGTATTCGAGGGGCTACTGTTGGGGGAAAATATCTCATCTTCTGGGTTATTGCCGAAGCAACATAAAGGCAGACAGCGGATTCGAAGGTTCCCAGACGATCATCTTCGAAGATACCCGGAACCAAGTTCGAAGTACGAAGATAGGCATTGGTTCGGAGTACATCTTCGAACTAAGGCTTTTCAAGATCTTTTCTGCCAGCTAAGATGGAAGACTTATCTTCTTTTTCATTAGATTAGTCTTTTACCATTTTAGCCCTATTAAGGAAACCGAATAGTTTCCACTATGTCGGTTGTAATAGAGGGGTAAATAGGTCTTTTCCTTAATGTTTGGGCCTATAAATACCCCCCATTCCACCCTGTAATAGGGACCGAATACAAGTTATTCAATACACACATTCGAACTATTCTAAGTTATTATCCTTTCGGAGGCTTAGAACAGTTCTCTTCGCAAACACTTCGTTTGTTAGTTTTTCTTCTACAGAAACCTGTTAGCGTAATCTTTTACGCCAACAAGTACTTCCCAAGTGTGTGGCAAAACGCTTGTAGTGTTGAAAGGCCGATATGAAGCATATCGCCCTTAGCTCGTTGTGCTTTTGGCCCACTAAAATGTGCCAAAACGCATGGGGCATGTGTTGACAGCAAAAATGGCATTAATGGTCAAAATTGTCAAAATATCATTTTTCGTAATTTGGGCCAAAAATGTGCCAAGACTTAGCAAAGGCTAGTCCAACTAGCCATGTAGGTGTCACGCCCCGGTTTTGATACACTCGGGACTTTATTGAATTTCCAAAGAAAAACAATAAATACAAAATGTTCATCGCACGACCACGTCTTACGACAAACAAAATATAGCTCGCGGGCTATTTTATTACACAGAAATAATAAAAGGAAAAATCTTGGTGTTGAACATCTTGCTTCAGGACTCGCATCCTTGATTGGGATAGCGACTCTAGGCCTCCGTCTTCATAGAACTCATCGTCTAAAAGTTTTAATCAACGAGGGTGAGTACAAAAGTACTCAACAAGCCACCGAGAATGCAATAATAATGCAGGATAATAACAGAGGAATGTAATGGCTTAAAGTGCGGAAAATTACATTTTGGTGGTCAAGCATTTAATGTCATCTGGTTATTTGTGCATAAATTAAATCATGATTAATGCATCTGTTAACATGAAAACGTGCCCCCGCACTTGCGTCAGTTCGACGATCCAAAAGCATCTGGATACTTAGGGACAAGCCTAAGCATAACACAACACTGATGTCACGTTCTGACTACCCTGAACAATGGCAAGGGCGGTGGATTCGCCAGGTAATCAGATCACACAAAAAAAATCCAATTAGCCGAAAGAGAGATATTAAATAAAATATATCAGCAATCTGAATGGAGCCTAGCTGATTTGAAGGGTATTGTGCGACGGGTATCGCCAAAGGGTACCTTCGGCGTATGATGCGAAAGGTCTCACCGAAGGGTACCTTCGGCGTTCAGAGTAATCTGGCCGAAGGCAGGCTCTGAATAGATCTCGACGCAAAATCACCTCCGAACAGCGGGGTTCGGCGCGAAGTCTGACACGATAAAATGACTCAAACGCAACGCACTGTCGTTACTTCGTCCGAAGTGGGGTACGAAATGTGGCGAAGCCTAACATGATGAAGCTTGTTGTGGAGCGTGCTGGCGCGCGGGACTTGGTCAAACCGACAACAATGGGACGGTCTAGCATGGGTTGTCGAAGCTAGGATTCCGCCGAGGGGTGTTCTGGCAGCCTCCGAAACCAGTCTCCTGGCTCCGGACACCTCCGGCGAAGTGGCTCCGAGCGTGAGACCTGCAATCAAAACAGAGATCAAGTGCCAATTCGGCCTGGGGACCAAATCTGCTAAGTGTTGCAGTAGGGAAACGAAAGTAACAATATGTTACGCAGATTAGCAGATACTTCACAAGCGAAGTAACAAGGCGATAGAAATCTGTTACGTAGATTAACGGGTACTTCACAGGCGAAGTAACAAGGAGTACCACTATTTCGAAGTGGCCGGCGGAGGGATTCCAGGCAAACCCATGAAGGTTGCAGAAAAGTAAAGGTACGGTTCAAAGCTAGGGCTTTGTGTTTGATTTGTGTTGGGGGGTTAATGAACCGGCCTCACCCCTATATTTATAGGGGCTAGTCTTCTAATCTCTAAGATTAATTTGTTAAGATTCGGCCTAATCATGCGTAGGGATAAAATTAGCCAGAATCTGACCCAAACTCTATCTCTGGAATTCTGCCCAAAGTGGGCCTTCGGCCAGGCCCGCCGAAGCCTGCTCCTCGGGCCGAAGCTTCGGCGAGGCAGGCCTCCGAAGGCCTTCGGGCCGAATCTAGCAGGCCTAGTAGAAGATTCCGAAGCCCATTGCTTCAATGGGCCTTTGGCTCCATAGGGCTTCGGCCAGATCAAGGACATGTATTTTTGGCCCAAATTACCAAAATTGTTCAATGGGCCTTTGGCTCCATAGGGCTTCGACCAGATCCAGGACATGTGTATTTTTGGCCCAAATTACCAAAATTGATATTTTGACAATCTTGACCATTTAATGCCATTTTTTGCCATCAACACATGCCCCCTGCCTTTTAGTGAACAAAGTGAACTAAAATCATAACGGGCTAAAGACGATATCTCCCATATCGGCCTTTCGACACTTTCAAGCAATTTGCCACACACTCGGGAAATACTTTTTCAAGTACCTGCCATTCAAAGCCCTTCGAAACTGCTCTCCTTGTAGAGATTCTAACACATATGCATTACCTAGAGCGATTTTGGCTGTTTTGAAAGGGCCTTCCCAACTAAGTGACCACTTACTGAATTTGGGACTCTTAGTGCCTAAGGGAAAAATCATTTTCCAAACCAAGTCACCAACTTGAAACGATTTTGGTTTAACTTTCTTATTGTAGGCTCTAGCTACTCTCCTCTTGTCCATCTCTATAGCTTCTAAAGGCCTTAGCCTCTTATCAGTTAGTTTTCTAAATTGTCCTTCAAAAGAGTCTCATATTCATCGACCGATAAGCCATTTTGCTTTAGAACTCTTAAAGAGCCAAGATCTACTTCTACAGGTAGAACGACCTCTTGCCCATATACTAGCTCATATGGACTAACTTTGGTAGCACCGTGCTTTGCAATTCTACAAGCCCATAGTGCCTCAGAAAGCAGTTCATGCCACCTCTTAGGGAACTCTTCAATTTTCCTTTTAATGAGCTTAATCACAGTTTTATTACTAGACTCAGCCTGACCATTGGCCTAAGCATAATATGGTGAAGAGTTTACCAACTTAATACCATAAAATTCGACATAGTCTCTCACTTCTTTACTTCTTTAGAAACAAATGAACTACCTTGATCTGTAGTGAGAGTTTGGGGAATACCGAATCTATGTATAATGTGCTTCAAGATAAAATCGATTACCTCATTGTGAGTAATATTCTTGAGAGGCACGACTTCGGTCCATTTGGTGAAGTACTCCATTGCCATCAACACGAACCGATGCCCTTTTGACGAAAGAGGATAAATCTGGCCGATGAAGTCTAAACCCCAACCTCGGAACGACCATGGCTTGATAATAGGGTTAAGTAATGAAGCAGGAACTAGCTGAATATTACCAAACTTCTAGCATGCTTCACACCCTCTATAGTATCTAAAACAATCCTCAGTCATAGTCGGCCAATAGAAACTTGCTCTTTTGAGCATCCAACTCATTTTCTAGGCCAACTGATGAGTGCCACAAAGCCCTTCATGGATTTCTCCCATAGCTACATGGGATGGTTCGTCATCTAAACACTTTAAAAGTACTCCATCAAAGTTTGGCGATACAGTACATCCGAACTTTCCGATCAACCCTTTGACTAGGGTTTCTCCAATCGTCCTTATGGACCTCCGGAGGGTTTGTTGACTCCTTTCCTAGAGTTATGTCCAAACTATTAACTTTGGAGTGCCCATTGGGCCTTTACCATTTCTGTCTAAGGCTAACTGAGTCGGCCGTGTGGAGCTGGTCAGACCGAATCATTCCGCTAGAGGGTTCTGGTTCCCAAAGACCTATGTTGTCCAGCGGGCTTCGGCACAGGGGCTTCGGCATGCAAGGCCCTTCAGTGGATGGAGTGTTCTGGCATGAGGTCTCCGACGCGTGACACCCTCTGGTGGACGGAGGGGTCTGACCCGTAGGGCTCGACAGACCTCGCGCCTGCCTGAAGCTTCTAGCTTCGGCAGTAAGACTAAACATTGAATTTTCTTGTACAAAAATTTTTCCTCTCCTGACTTGATAACCAGATTCTTATTGAGCCAAATCATTTGCAATTGAATTGGATTCTCTTTACACGTGAGAGATTTTGAAGTTGTCAAAAGTAGCAATTATGTCTAAACATTTATCCAAGTAACTATTTAGCAAGCCATTAAAACATTGAATACTTTTAGCTACTTGTTGTACCAATAACAGAGAATCACCATATGCATGGACATGTTTAGCACATACAGATTCTAGTAATTCAAGTCCTAGTAGTAGAGCCTCATATTCAGCCTGGTTATTAGTAGAAGGAAATTCTAAACAGGCCGAGGTCTCAAAGCGCATTCCATTAAGTGATATGAGGACCACTCCAATACCTTGGCCATTCTTGCAAGCTGAACCATAAAAATAAAGTGTCCATGGTACTATCTCAATTAGAGCAATGTTGTCACCCCAATTGACATTCACGTGGTGATCAATTATAAAGTTAGTAACAATCTGGCATTTCATACCTCTTAGAGGTTCATTGCCCAAATCATACTCAATCAAAGCGTAAGCACACTTTCCGATTCTTCCACTTAGAATTGGCTTTTGTAACATGTATTTTATGACATCGGTTTGGCAAGCGACAATACATGTAGTAGGAAGAAGATAGTGACGTAATTTGGTACATGCGTAATAAATTGATAAACATAAACGCTCCACAAATACATACCTGGTTTCGACATCTAGCAGGTGGCGGCTCAAGAATGTGATGATGTACTCTCTTTCCTCCACCTCCTGGGTTAGCACGATCCCTATTATGCTATCTTGGGTGGCATTGTATAGCCAAAACAGAATTCTGGCTTTTTGCACTATTACTACGAGTGGTGATGATAAGCACTCTTTAATTTTTTCAAAGGCGCTTTGCTGGCTTGCCCCCCACGTGAACTCGGCTTCATTCTTTAGCCGGAGTATAGGGATAAAGGCATTAATCTTACAATACAAGTTAGATATAAAGTGACAGAAATAATTCATGTTGCCTAGAACCTTTTGCACATCCTTCTTGCATGTCGACGCTGCAAAGTTTCTAATCTTCTCAAGTCTCTTAGGATCAATTTCTATACCTTTTTCATGAATCATGAATCCTAAGAATTTGCCTGCCGACACGCCAAAAGCACATTTGTGGGATCGGAATGGTGACTAGATGGGTGGTGGTGAATAGGTGCCTAGACAAATTCTCGCAAATCTGATGGCCTAGTCAAATCACCCAACACACCTCTAAAATATTGCAAACTCAATTTTGAATAACGATGTACAGTAACTATTCAAAACATGATTCAAACACAAAGTTCAGAGTAACTCGGGGTTTGAACAGTCGATCTAAATTGTCAATATTTGATACTCTGAAATACAATTGTTATTTCGGCAAATGGACAGTCGATAGAAAGGTATTGATCAACAAAACTCCGATAAGTTTTAGAAGATCAGAAAACACTCAAAGATTCAGCATTTCAATTTCAGATTCAACATTAAAATCAACACAGATATTTGAACTCCAGAAATTTCTCAACTTGACATTCACTATTGCACAAACTAAATTTAAAACTGAATTTAGATAGTAAACCCGAGTTGAATCAGTTGCAATTAAAACAGTGTTCAGATTTCAGACATTCAGACCAACTCAACACAGTTAACTACTTCAAACTTCAGAATTCAGTGATCTTAACATTCAAAACTCAGCAGCTGCACTTAAAACATGTATTCCATAGAGAATTAGATTAACACAGAGTTTCTATCAGCTTTGAGATTACAACAGTACAGATCTGAAAATTAGCAGAGTTAATATGCCCTTGATAAACAGAATTCTGTATCAAAACTGAGTTCTAAAATTATCCCTTTACAAGAACAGTAGTAATCAAAACAGAGGTAAAACATTGAACTTCTCTTTTTCAAACAATCAGATCAGATGGATTTTTCAGAAAGATTCACTCAAACAGAACAGGACTATTACTTTACAATCTGAACCATAGGACATTTCAGAATTCAACCTAAACTCAGATTAAATTTCAGTGCATCAGCAAAGAAACCTAGATCAAATAATTCATCAAGGATGTTTTAGATTAAGTTGTAGTTTAAATTTATGTTTAGAATCTGAATTTCAGAGATGGCTCAGATTGTCTCTAGCAAATTCAGTTCAAACACACAGCACAATTCTGTTGGAACAAACACTTCTGAAAATACTTTGAGGATGAATAATGATACTGAATTTAGAACTACTCTCAAATTCAATTTTCAGAAAAACTACAGTTCTGAGTACTAAAAACAGATCACATAATAGTTCAAGATATAAATTGAGTCAATCTACTTTAGTTCGCATTTCAGATTGCATTCTCAAATTAGTTCAGCTCAAGGTAAAACAAATAGCTGAAATTGATCTTCAAGTAAAAATGTTCTGAGTGCAGTTTACCCTTTGAATCAAAATTTGTCAACAACAACCAAATGATTCTAAATATTGCAGAAAGGTGAACAGATCATCTAGTTTTGATTCTGAAACCAAATTGTAGATTGCCAATTCACCTCAATTCAAATATGCAAATAATAGACCAAATCAGATTAGTGCAGTACACAATGTCAAGGATTTCAGAACTCAGAGATGAACAAGATTAATTGATTTCAAATCTGAAATCAGATTGCAGTCTAAATATTCACTTCAATTTAGACTTCCAAATGCTGACACAGAAAACAGAGGTAAATACTCATCACATTTACTACATCACAAGCTGCAATATAAATCAGAGTTACTTCAATTCAGGAACACAAAAACTGAATCAATAAAACTGAAAACAGAGTTCATTTGAAAACTTACCAATCCTGAAACCCTTTTGATGATGAATAGTATTATCAGTAGATGAAGGAAACAGATCAGTAGTAAAATATTTCTCAACAAATTTCACTGCTCACATATATAGTGGATGAACATATTCTACAGGTAGTTTCACCGAGAAAGTGAATCAAAGAACCTCAAAACAGATTTCTGGACAGGATGTTTGAGGACTTGATTCTCCCACCAAAATAACTTGTTCATCCTCCTATCATGAATTCACTCACAAAACACTCCAAATATCAGCCTAGAGGTTGATGAACACTTAAAGAAACATTTCATCAAACATGTAGAGAGCTAAACACAAAAACCGAAACACTTTTCCAGAATATTTTTTCAGTGCTGTGGTGTCTGCTTTGATCAGCAAAAATATCAAGAAAGAATCACAGAAATCAGTTACATCTTTCAAAACTGGATCATTCAAATCACGCACAACAAAATATGTATAAACATCAATATCAACTTCTGCACTAGATTCACTAGAAATCGCTGCACAAAATCGATCTCAGCCACAAAAACATACCTGCGCCTGGAACATAATTCCCTTTGCTACACTGTTCAAGTTTCGGATGATGAATAGTGCTTCGCAGATTTGAGCAAAAACAACAGAAAAATATGAAATTGATATTTTGTTCAGCAAAAAGACTAGCCAAAAATCTCTCACCTGCCCATGGATATGGTCCCCTATTTATAGGCCAACCATGGGGGTATTTTCTAAAAATAACCCTCTAGAATTGAAAATTACATAAAAGTCCTATTCCTTGTAATATATTTTCAGAATTAAGAAATTCTGAAAAATATACCAAAGGAATACAATTACTCTAGACTCTCAACTTTTTATTACACATTGACTCAAAGTAAAAAGACTCCAAACTATTAAAATTAACAAAACTAGATATGCGACGTGTTGGCGTAAAAGATTACGCTAACAGGTTTTAGAAGCTTAGAAACTAACAAACGAAGTGTTTGCGAAGTAAACTATTTTAAGCCTCTGAAGTGGATAATAGCTCAAAACAGTTCGAAGATGTGTATTGAATAACTCAGTATTCCATCCTTTTTACAGGGTGAAACGGGGGGTATTTATAGGCCAAAACCTTAAGGAAAAGACCCTTTTACCCCTCTGTTACAACCGACATAGTGGAAACTATTTGGTACCCTTAATAGGGCTAAAACGGTAAAAGACTAATCTAATGAGAAAGAAGATAAGCCTTCCATATTAGCTGGCAAGGAAGCTCTCTGAAGAGTCAATGTTCAAAGATAGACTCCGAACTAGAGTTCGCCTCTGTTCTTCGAACTTGATCCAGTATACTTCCGGAGTTAGATGCTGGAAACCTTTGATTAAATCACCTGTCTTTGTCTTGTTGCAGCAATGGCCCTGAGGATGAAATATTTTCCCCCAACACGACGGTTTTCAACAAAAACCGACAAAGCCTCTCAACCCTTCGACTCGTGACACCGCTTCGCGACTCCGAGCGCCAGCAAGCCACTTCCGCTCTCAATCCCCTCGAGCCGCCTGAATGCTTGTCCTGGCCTCCCTCTCGCAAACCCGGTCATCACGCCATCGCAGTCAGCCGTCCGTCCAAGTCTTGCTCGGTCTCTTCATGCACTCTTGAGATCTTCTGCAACTTCGCTTGACCTCCCTGATCCTCCGACATTGATCTCCCCGCTTGACCCTTGATCACTCGCCGTCGACAGTCGGTCAACATCTCCACCCTGCACATACAAGACAAGCCAAAAAAGAAACACGACGCACCGCCAAAAACCTCGGCAACCCATCCTCCATTTCACATCGAACCCCTCGATGCACTCAAACCACTCTCAGCCACTCGATCTCTTATCCTTTCAATCACTCATCATCCAGACCGAAACCACCCTTGATTTCACAACATTTGAGCGGGTTCATCTCCAAACCATACTGTCGCATCCTATCAAAAGCAACTTTGAAATTGGCTAAGTGGTTTTCCATAGCGTCTGATTTGACTACAACATCATCTATGCATACTTCTAACATAAGTCCTAACAAGTCATGAACGATCAAGTTCATAGCTTGTTGATATGTAGCGCCAGCATTCTTTAAACCAAAAGTCATAATGACCCACGGGGGCGCGACACGTGGCAGTATGTCGGCGTGTCAGCCATGGGGTTCTTCCTCATGCGCTAGCTCGGGACGATGACGTGTTTGGGCCTATGCGCTTGTGCATGTGGTGTGGGTAGTGCGGGAAAAACTAGCACCACTGCAGGCAGAGGCGGCCCATGGTAGGCGGTACGAGTCTAGCCATAAACATAATGATTGGTCTCGTCCATAGATATCATGGCCAGAGACATAATAGCTTTGCCGGTACCACCGTCAGTTCTGCTATAAATGTGATTTATTGGAGGTATACTAGCAATCAGAGCTGAAGGTACGGCCTCGGTAAAGACAAACCTTCTAAGTGTCACCTCTACTTGAGAGCTAACTACCGAATCTAAATGGTTGGCTAGCGAAGCGCTAACGGCTTGATCTACTGATGCGGTTATCTTCTACTCAATCTCTAAAGAAGATAAACAAGGTGATACTTGTGTTACCTAGGTCCGAGCGAGGTTGGGGATGTTGACATCACGCTTGATGAAGCCTGCGTGTGTCTTGACGTAGCTCCCAAGATGAGGTCTTGGAGTGCCTTCATTTTTGACTCAATCTCTGCTCGGTCTTCTGCGGGAATATCTTCAAGGGTAGGCGTTATGATGTTGCGGTTGTCAATATCTGCACCACCCATGGGATCGATCAGCAACATAGACATAGTAGTCATTGTAGACGTACCGGCGACCGATGTAGATGTACTCGTCATGTTGGTGTAGCCTTCCCCAGCAGAGTCGCCAAAAAGTATGTTGACACGAAAACGTGCCCCCGCACTTGGGTCAGTTCGACGATCCAAAAGCATGCGGATACTTAGGCACAAGCCTAAGTGTAACACAACACTAACGTCGCAGTCCGACTACCCTTAACAGTGACAAGGTGGGTGGAGTCGCCAGGTAATCAAATCACACAGAAATAATCCAATTAGCCGAAAGAGATATAATAAATAAAATAAATCAGCAAGCTGAACAGAGCCTAGCTGATTCAAAGGGTACTGTGCGAAGGGTATCGCCGAAGGGTACCTTCGGCGTTCGGACAAATCTGGCCAAAGGCAGGCTCCGAACAGATCTCGACGAGAAATCACCTCCGAACAGCGGGGTTTGGCGCAAAGTCTCTGACACAATAAAATGAATCAAACGCAACGCACTATCGTAACTTCGTCTGAAGCGGGGTAGGAAATGTGGCGAAGCCTGATGTGACAAACCTTCCTGTGGAGCATGCTGGCACACGGGACTCGGTCAAACCGACAACAACATGACGGTCGGGCATGGGTGGTCGAAGCTAGGATTCCATCGAGGGGTGTTCTGGCAGCCTCTGAAACCAGTCTCCTGGCTCTAGACACCTCCGGTGAAATGGCTCCAAGCGTGAAACCTGCAATCAGAACAGAGATCAAGTGCCAATTTGGCCTAGGGACCGAATCAGCTAAGTGTTGCAGTAGGGAAACGAAGGTAGCAATCTGTTACGCAGATTAGCGGATACTTCACAGGACAAGTAGCAAGGCGATAGCAATCTGTTACGTAGATTAACGGGTACTTCACAGGTGAAGTAACAAGGATTACCACTATTCCAAAGTGGCCGGCGGAGGGATTCCAGGCAAACCAACGAAGGTTGCAGAAAAGTAAAGGTACGGTTCAAAGCTAGGGCTTTGTGTTTGATTTTTGTTGGGGGGGATTAATGAACCAGCCTCACCCCTATATTTATAGGGGCTAGTCTTCTAATCTCTAAGATTAATCTATTAAGATTCGACCTAATCATGTGTAGGGATAAAATTAGCCAGAATCAGACCCAAATTCTATCTCTGGAATTCTACCCGAAGTGGGCCTTCCGCTAGGCCTGCCAAACCTTGCTCCTCGGGTCGAAGCTTCGGCGAGGCAAGCCTCCGAAGGCCTTCGGGCCGAAGCTAGCAGGCCTATTGGAAGCTTCCAAACCCCATAGCTTCAATGGGCACTGGACCAACATCGCGCCCCTTTTGTGCCTCCTTAGTACAAGTCACCCGCAGGTGCTACTTGACCCCGCCAACTGGTGCTTCAAGTTGGAACGTCTCATACCTCCAATTAGGACTTACCCACTAGACTTGTGGTTATTACGGAAGTGCCTTGCAACGGATCTCGAAGACCAGTCCTTATAGTGCCCCGGGTGTGACTAACCAATGCCCTTGCTTGCACCCGGAACCCACCATGCTAACATTCTTAACCAAAACTCCAAGACCAACAGAATACCAGAGATGAGAGAAATAACGGGGATCATATAACAGAATTCCAAGTATCTACGACTCATTTTTGGCCTATAGCAGTTGTGTCGATACATTAGACACTATCTAATAATTCTAGATATAATGGTGATAAGGAGTTTAGGCTCTATAGCATGGCTTGGGTTTGCACATCAAGGTCGGGGATCTAATAATTATATTGTAAGAAATTTAATTTTACTAATGCATTTATAACCTATGGATTTTAGCGATATTTTAAATAAAACTGGGTTCAATTTGCTCAAAAATGGGGCGGTGACTTGCCTGGATTAATGAATGGGGATGGAGGAACCTCGGGAAAATATTCTGGCTCCTTGACGGTGTCATAATCTTCTAGGCACGCAAAACGAGAACAATAAACAATTGAAAGAAACAATAATATAAACAGCACAATCATTTTAATTAAATTGGTTAAAGTTGTAGAGAAAGAGAAGAGGGATTTTCTGGAATTGAAATGGTGAATTTTGGAGTAACAAAATGGTGAAGATACAAATTTTTAAAGTTTAAAATAATTTTCTAGGTTTTATTTTGAATAATAAAGAGTACAAGCATATCAATTAAATTAGTTAAAAATGTGGAGAATAAAAGATAAATTTCCTGAAATTTGAATGGTAAATTTTTTGAGTTAATTCCAAGGTGTTATGAATTATTGTTGAAGTTTGAAATGATTTCTCAAATTTTATTTGAATTCCAATTAAAATAATATAAAAGTTTAGTGTAAACATATAAATTTTATTGGATGAATATGAAGAGAATAAAAATATAAACTTTCAAAAATTTGAATGGTCAAATTTGGAGTTAATTTGAAGAAGATATGAATTTTTGAATTTTAAAACATTTTCTAAATTTATTTTAAATTTTTAAAGAGACTCCGGTCCACGGTAAACCGAGCTCACGGTGAACCCGAGCATTGTGCACGTGGACCGGATGGACCAGGGTCGTCGGATCTTGATCGGCCAGTTGAACTAGTGCTTGGCATGTTTCTCCCTAGCGGAGTAGCCAAAAAGTGTCTTGACACTAAAATCTGACGATCAAAGCGCCAAACATACTGACGCCGATTTGACGATCCAAAAGTGTATGGATACTTAGAGATAACCCTAAGTGTGACGCGACACCGATGTCGCGTTCCGTCTACCCTAGATAGTGACAAGGGAAAGTGGAGCCGCCAGGTAATTAAGTTATATTGCATGGATACAACCTCATTAGCTGAAAAATGAAGGAAGAGTAGATCTAATCGTCCAATTGAAGCCGATCGGATCAAAACAGGGGATCGGTCAGACCGACCAAGCACCATCGGTCAGATCGACATGTGCCAGCAATAGAAATGATGACCCGGCATGCCCCCGTCAGACTGGTCCCTCACTATCGATCAGACCGACTACACTTGACCCGATCTCCCGGGGCTCCGAAGGATACCGCATGTACTCCTGGGGGCCTTTGCACAAAGCCTAGTAAGACCGGTCGTGTGCCGCCGGTTAGACCACAGTGTGCTAGCGTGGTAGGTGACAGTGCAGCACAGGTCGATCCAGGATGACACCATTGGTTAGACCAATGGCTCAAAATTTTATTCACGGACTCCAGTGACCGCCTTGTCGAAGATGGATAGATGTGAAAGTATTTGGAGAAGAAAATGAGATGAAAAACACTGCAAAACACCAAATGATCATATGTAATTCAGCCAAGAGACCGAATTACCGATAAAAACCGATAAAACGATAAAAATCAATTACGTGGATGAAACAGATAATTCATGCGCGAATCAACAAGGCTTACCGTGATTACGACGCGGTGGATGGAGAGTTTACAATGCAAACTCACATAGATGGAAGTAGTATCTACTCCTAGGGCATGGAAAATAGATTGAAATTAAAGACGATTCAATGTAAAATAATAGATTGGATCTATTAGAGTATCGGGGGGTCCCTTGAATCAGCCTTGCCCCTATATTTACAGGGGTTGGAAATTCCGTGCCTGGTCTGTAATTTGACTTAGATACAAGTTCATGTGTTTAAGAATTAATTTGAGATAAATTTAACGTGAAATCAACTAATTTCAATCGGATACAGAGTTGGGCCGGTTTGACCAGACCCATATGGCCGGTCAGACCAGGCCTACATAGCCGGTCAGACCGAGCCTACATGGACGGTTGGAGCGGCCTTTGCCAGGTTTGACATATTTTCAGGACAAATTAGCAAAAAGGGATATTTTGACAATTTTGACCATTAATGCCATTTTTCTAACAACAGAAAGACCAAATTCCACTCCTAAAAAAGAATTTGGTCATAGTCCTAGGTCCTTGGAGCCTTTAATACCATTCTACTCATATGGTTTTCCAATGATGCCATTGGGGGCATGCCTAATGCCCCAATACGATTGTCCTTCTGAACACTTTGTGCCGTGGATGTCGTTCTCACCACCCAGAGTGCCATTCCACTAAGAACTAGCCAAACCAAAGAGATCAAAAAGGGCCGGGATGTAATCAAAGTGCTGGCCATGCTCATGCAAATAGTCAGCCTATGTCTTCAATGTCAAAAGAAGGAGACAAAGGAGGAGAGAAGGCTAAGAACATGACTTCGGAGGTGCCTGATACATAATGGCAGCCCATCAATGCCTCATCGCACAACGGAGAAGTCCTGAAGATGAACATGCAACAATTCGCGAATCACCTTCTATAGGACGGTCTGACCGAGCACCCTCTGCCGGTCTGATCGAGGACCAGGCCGGTCTGACCGAGCACCCTCTACCAGTCTGACCGAGGACCAGGCCGGTCTGACTGAATCTATACCGTCGATTCAACCGACCGATCAAGGCCAGTCCTACCGGCAGTGCAATACCGGTCTGACCGGCAACCCACCTAGAAGATGGGAGTTGTACCAAGAAGACGAGAGCACGTGTGTTGATTTAGCTACGCGTAAAGATAAAAGGAGTAAGTCGTTATCTTCATGAACTAGTTCGCAACCGAATTGGGTACCAATCGGCTTGACTCACCCCCAAAAAAGAAGATTGCAACGTCTTCGAGCCAAACACATTAAAGAGAAGAAGGCCGAAGAGTTCAATGATAACTTGCTCAACGAGTGCACATATTTAGCAGAGTCACGACAGGTGTGGAGATCGAAGTTGGTTGACAAGCAAGCTTCTAGCCTCGTTGAGTAAGGAGTGAATCCCTGTAGGACCGAAAGTAGCGACCAGAGGGGGGTGAATGGGCGCATAAAAATTCTTGCGAATCAATAGCCTTCTCCCAACACTCAACGCACCTCAACAGACAACTAACAGAAACAACAACAGTTCACAAGTCCAAAAATAATCTAGCCTAAAACCGGTGTCCTAATCGAAAAGACACCAACACAGTGCTTAAAGGCAGATAAAAAAGGGTATTCAATTCACTGTTATTTCAATCATTATAGAAACAGACATCTCAGGCAGTTTAAAGTCATTCATGTAACAACTAGCAACTCCACAAGGATAAATGACAGGTGATAAAATAGTTTAGCACAAACTGATCATGCAGTAGTATTAAATAACTAGTAAAATATTCATAATAGATCAATTCTAGTGCCTAGATTCTAGCCGAAATAAGAATAAAAGTACTAAATACTGCAATTGAATACCTACAGAAAACTATACGAGAGCTATTTTAATCCGACCAACTATTGAATCAAATGCATAGACATGTTTTTTGAGGAAAAGCTAATTGATTTAATCCTAATCTCGTTGCTACAATACTCACTATTTTGTGTGCGCAGATTTCTATCCCCGTGGAAGCTGCCGCTCGGTTCTTGACGTCTCTGCCTAGACAAAAATCCAAGCCATCAGCTTGCATGATGATCAGCCGGCAGCAAGTGCAGTGAGATGCACGCCTGCTGCTCGCCGTGCGTAGCGTGGCTTGCTTGTGCGCTACATGCCTAGGCTAGGAGCTAGCGCTAGCTGCCTAGGTTGCTAGCTGTGCCACTATAGCCATAGATGCTAGGATGCCTAGCTGCAGCAAGTAGCTGCTGTGTAGGAGCAGGCAGCTAGGCACGTGCTCGAGAGACTTCGCCGGAGGAAGGAAAAAAAGAACACGGCGACCGCGAGAAAAACGACGGCGGTGGCGATAAAAACTCATAGATGAACACGATGGAAATAGTGACCCAAATTTTGGAATTGGTAAAGTGTTTTCTGAAAATGGATAACCCTAACCCTAGGGTATTGGGGCCCTTTTATAGGCATCCCAATAAATGGGAAAATGCAAAAATACCCTTAGGGTTTTTACAGACGCTAAAATAAAAATGGAAAAGACCAAAATGCCCTTAGGGTTTTTTTACAAACTCGATTGATAGACTGTGGGCCTAAAGGCAAAATAGTAAAAACCTAAATAAAGATAACTTGTCCTGATGCAGAGCTTTCGTAGCAGCTACGGCTTCGCCTCATGATGATCAGATCTGAGATCAACGATCAGTTTTGCGCCAAAACTGACAAAGCATCCACCGTCTTTGCACCAGGTACCCGGATTGGGCCAAACCAATTCCGCAGCTCCCTTAGCCCGGCAATCGCTCACCGCCCATGTACCTGAGTCAATCCCGGTCAATAGACTAGTGGATCCTCTGCTGCTCCTAGCCCATGTACTCAGATTGGGCCAGCCCGACTTCGTGGCCCCACTGCCCAACAGTCACTCGCTGCACATGTACCTGAGTCACATGCGGCCCAGACATAGCTGGTCTTCTCTTCTCTTCATGTCCTCTTTGACTTCCGTTGACAATCACTCATCACATCTGGAGCCATGAGGCCCATGCTCTTCAACATGGCTCCTCAATCTCCCCCTTGATGAGTGCATTGTCAACACTTCTCTTCATCAGCTCTACAGTAGCTGCAAGCACATGTGGAAACATGAAAACAAAACACAAGAAGACAGAAAGTAGAAAAAAAATAAAAGTTTAACCCTAATGACCAAAAGCTGAACAATGGCAAGAAAGCGGTCATTATGGTTAACCAAAAATAGAGACTCAAAACGAGTGCAATCTCAGAATTATCAACAAGGATATCCAAAGAGTAAAGGCAAAAGAGACTAAAACTCCCCCTGAAACAAATCCCAGAGAAAGCCAAAACTCCTGCTAAACTTCTTCTAAAAAATCGAGTAACCCAAAATTTCTCCCCCTTGTTGACAATTGGACTCATCAAGTGAGACTAAATGCACTCTAAAAAAACAAACTCGTACTCCCCCTGAAATGCAACTCCCCCTCAAAATATGCAATGAATACAACTGGGGTGCAGGTGGAGTGTAGAAAGCATGCTTCTCAGATATGATTGACTGCAATTACAACATCTAGCAGGTATAGCAAAAGACATATTGTCTAAGACACTTGGCATGATCAGTGTAGTAGATGATATCTAAAGAAAGTCATTAGCACGCATTTTTAATTTTTGCAAACAAAAGCATCACCACATTTTCTAGTCGACAAGCAAGGTAAAGCAAGAGATGCAAAAGCTAACTGATAACTACCAAGATAAGCATTGTCCAGAACAAAGTGCTTCAGCAAATTTGTTATCTTTTGATAGTTCATGCTTTTTATTTTCCTTTTTCATTTTTTTGCTAGGGGTTATTTGCATGTCAACCTTATGCTAACCAACCAAGTCAAGCCTAGGCCAGAACTGGACTATCAGACGCTTAAGACATTGATCTTGACATACATTACACTATCCTAGTTCATATAAAAGTGCTATGGTAAGCAGTCCAGAACAATGCAATGCGACAAAGCAAACCCACCTGGATCTTTTCAAATTATGCATAGAAAGGCATGGATTTTTTATTTTTTTCTGATTTTTATCATTTTATAGCACATTTTCCATGTTAAAGCATAAAGATGTCCAAGTTGCATATCTGCATCTAAGTGAGGAACTAGCTACCAGGCATGTAAAAGATAGCAAAAGCACTCAGCCTACACATGCTAGTAACCAGAAGCAATGGTGATAATTTTCCAATTTTGAAGCATAAAAGTCATGCATATGACAGGTATCAGACATATCATGTGAACTGAAGCAAAGCATGATCATTGACAAGTATTCAAAAGCATGTATCAACTAGAATAAGTAAAGCAGATCAATCATATAATAGAAGCAGGCTCAAAGTGTGATATGTGAATATGCATGATATCAACACACACAAAAAGACTCAAGAAAAGAGTAATGAAGAAAGAAAAATTGACTCAAAGTATCCTAAAAAGGATACACAACTCCCAAGTCCCCTCGCAAACGCTCAAAAGTAGACTAATCTAGGGGTTTGGTGAAAATGCCAGCCAACTAATTGTGGGTATCAACATGAAAAAGGTCAATGACACCTGTCTCATATTGATCCTTCAGAAAGTGAAAGCGTACATCAATATGTTTGGTTTTTGATTGGAGACAAGGGTTTTTACCTACACTAATCGCGCTGGTACTGTCACAGAACAAAGGAACTCTAGTAGGGAACAACAACCCAAAATCTCACAAAGTGGAAATCATCGAAACCAACTGTGAGCAGCAACTAGCGGCAGCTACATACTCAGCCTCTATGGTAGAAAGTTCAACTCCAGACTGCTTTTGAGAAGAGCAAGAGACAAGTGAAGAACCAAGAAACTGGCAAGTACCGGAAGTCGACTTGCGATCCAACCGGCACCGACCAAAATCAGCGTCAGAAAAGCCAGATAGATCAAGAGACGATGATGTTGAATAATAAGACCTAGATCGGGCGCATAGGTAAGGTACCTGAAAATGTGCTTGACAGCCTGCCGATGAGACGCATGTGGTGAAGACTGGAAGCGCGCGCACAGTCCCACGACAAACTTAATGTCTGCCTCGTCACTGTCAAGTACAACAACGATCTGATCATCCCTCGATACTCTCTCTCATTGACCTTGATGCCGCTCTCATCCTTGTCTAGGCCCCCAGATGTACCCATTGGGGTCATCTGAGGCTTCAGCTCTCCACCAAAGTTGAATTTCTTCAACTTGTCCCGCGTGTACTTACTCTGGTGGATGAAGATGCCGTCCTTGGTCTGCTTGATCTGGAGCCCTAGGAAATACTTGAGCTCACCCATGAGGCTCATCTCAAACTCATTGTGCATCTGCTTAGAAAACTTGGACACAAGCGCATCAGTAGAACCACCAAAAATGACATTGCCCACATAAATTTGAGCAATCAAGAAGTCTGAGCCATCTCTGAGCAAGAAAAGAGTTTTGTCCACATAACCCATTACAAAGCCCTTCCCTAACAAAAACTGCTTCAACCAGTCATACCAAGCCCTAGGGACTTGCTTCAGACCGTATAAAGCTTTCAACAGCTTAAAAACATGTCGAGGAAACTTAGGGTTCTCAAAACCTGGGGGCTGCCTAACATAGACCTCCTCCTCTATGTACCCATTCAGAAAAGAACTCTTGACATCCATTTGAAAAAGCTTAAAACCCTTAGAAGCAGCGAATGCCAAAAGAATGCGAATGGACTCAAGACGGGCAACATGGGCGAAAGTCTCCTCAAAATCAATACCCTCTTTCTAGCAGAAACCCTGGGCAACTAGTCGATCTTTGTTGCGCACCACAACCCTATCTTCACCTTGCTTGTTTTTGAACACCCACTTGGTGCCTATGGGGTTGCATCCGGGTGGCAGCTCAACCAGTGTCCAAACCCGATTGCGGACAAAATTCTCAAGCTCTTCTTGCATGGCATTTATCCATTTCGAATTAGAAAGAGCATTAGAAACGTCTCTGGGCTCAAAAGAGGCAACAAATGCAGACTCAGCAAACACAACAAGTGAGTCAACTGAAGAGCTCAATGTTCTCTCAATAAGATTACCGATGATGAGCTCTGAGGGGTGATCATGCTGAACTGCTCGGGATCCCAATGATCTGAAGTCACCTCACCGGAGTCAGCAGCTGGCACCTCTGGACTCGACTGAGGGGGCTTGATCGAAGTGGAAGAAGTGATCAAAGGTCCACCCTCATCCTCAGTCGAAGTCTCAAAAGGTGTGGGATCTACAGGCTGTGCAGAAGGCCCACCCTCATCGATAGTAGGAGCGTCATCATCTTCCTCGAAGATGGACTCTTCAAGCCCATCATCTCTAGAA
Source organism: Zizania palustris (assembly GCA_019279435.1). Lineage (NCBI taxonomy): Eukaryota > Viridiplantae > Streptophyta > Magnoliopsida > Poales > Poaceae > Zizania > Zizania palustris. Next base: position 114,258,386 of record JAAALK010000283.1, on the reverse strand, counting down.
AGCTCAAAATAAGGAGTCAATGAAGGCAAGGACTCATCAAAAGAAACCTCGCAAGTCTCGACAAACTGCTGGGAGTCGAGGTTCCAAACACGGAAGCCTCAAGAATGCAAAGCATAACCAAGAAAGAACCCATCCAAGCAATGAGACTCAAACTTGTCCAAATGCCCTCCCTTCTTGAGCACAAATCACTTGCAGCCAAACGGTCGTAAGTGACTCACCATGGGCTGTCTGCCAAACCGCAACTCATATGAAGTCTTATCTAAGTAAGCTCTAAGAAAAATGCTGTTGGCCAGATAGCAAGCCGTGTTCATGGTGTTGACACGAAAATGTTCCCTCGCACTTGGGTCAGTTCGATGATCCAAAAGTGTGTGGATACTTAGGGACAGGCCTAAGCGTAACACAACACTGACATCGCGTTCTGATTACCCTTAGCCGTGGTAAGGGGGATGGAGTCGCCAGGCAATCAGATCACACAAAATAATCCAATTATCCGAAAGAAATATATTAAACGAAATAAAATCAGCAAATCGGTCGGAGCCTGTCTGCTTCGAAGTATGGTGCGAAGGGGGTCGCCGAAGTAAACCTTCGGCGTCTGGTGCGAAGTATCCCGCTGAAGGGTACCTTCGGTGTTCAGACTGATCTGATCGAAGATGAACCCCGAACGGATCTGGACACAACAATCACCTCCGAACGGTGGGGTTCGGCATGAAGTCTCCGATACGACAAAATATAGAATAATGACTCCAGCGCCGCACGCGGGCGTGACTTCATCCAGAGCGGAGTACGAGCGTGGCAAAGCCTGTCGTGATGAAGTGTGCTGGCGAAGCATGTAGTCGAAGCAGAATTTTCGACGAAGGGTGTCCTGGCGACCTCCGAAACCGATGTCTCAGCTCTGGACAACTCCAATGAAGTAGCTCCGAACGTGGAAACCTGCAACAAAGAGGATTCAAAGTACTAATTCGGCCTGAGGACCAAATTCTGCTAAGTGTTGCACTAGTAGCGAAGGTAACAATCTGTTATGCAGATTAGCGGATACTTCACAAGCGAAGTAACAAGGTGATAGCAATCTATTACGTAGATTAACGGATACTTCACAAGCGAAGTAACAAGGATTACCAGTTTTCCGAAGTGGCCGGCGGAGTGCTTCCAGGCAAACCCATGAAGAGGTACAAAAAGGTAAAGGTAAATAAATGCGATCAAAGCTAGGGCTTCGTGTTTGATTTGTGTTGGGGGGCCTCTAAGCTGGCCTCGCCTCTCTATTTATAGGGGCTAAACTTCTGATCTAATCTGCTATAATTCGGCTTGGATAGAGATAAATACTTAGCCGGAATTGTATCCAACTCTATCTCTGCTGAAGTGGGCTTCGGCTAGGCCCGTCGAAGCTTGTTCCTCGGGCCCAAGCTTCGGCGGTGTGGGCCTCTGAAGGCTTCCTGTCCAAAGGCCGTGGGCTGGCCTGAAGCTTTCGGAGCCCATAGACCAATGGACCTTCGGCCCTATAGGGCTTCGGCCTGCCCCGAGACATGTGTATTTTCGGCCCAAATTACCAAAATTGATATTTTGACAATCTCAGCCATTGATGCCATTTTTTTCTATCAACACATGGCTTCAGCCCAAAAGAGCCTAGGAGTCCTATGCTCATCGAGCATCATCCTAGCCATCTCGACTAGCGTGTGGTTCTTTCGTTCGACAACGCCATTCTATGGGGGAGTGTAAGGAGCAGAAAACTAATGATCAAGACCCTAATAACTACAAAAGCTGATGAACTGAGAGTTCTTGAACTCAGAGCCGTTGTTAGAGTGAATTGCTCATATCCGACCATTGTTCTCGTTCTTCAGCTTTAAAATCAGGTCATGGACAAACTGAAAAGTCTCATCCTTAGACTCCAAGAAGAAAACCCACGAGAATCGAGAAAAATCATCAACTATCAAAAGCGCGTACCACTTCCCACCGACTGAGCGTACCCAAGCTGGACCAACAGTGTCCATGTGTAACAGCTCTCCCGGATATGAAGTCATCTCCTGACTCACAAGTGCGTGAGAAGCGGCAACCATTTTCCTGTGATGACAGGGATGGCAAACTAGATCCTTCTCCATCTTAAGCTTGGGCAATCTTCGGATGAGGTCCATAGAGCTCAATCTGACTAGCAGATCAAAGCTCAAATGACCTAACCTCCTATGCCACTTCTAGAGCTCAGAGGAGGATCCAGCAATCAAACAGCGAGAAGGGCCAAAAGAACTAGAGAAATCAATCCGAATAACCTTACCGAAGGGTAAGATCTGGCAAACCAAAGATCCTCTAGAATCAACCACAGAAGACATGCCCTTCTTAAATCGAACCTTCAAACCATCCTCAAGAAGTTACGAAACAGAGATCAAATTTAAATTCAAATTTCCAACCAAAGCAACATTCTTCAAGGAGAAATGATCAGAGATGCAAATTGAGCCAATGTAATCTACATTCCCTTGACCACTGTTCCCGAAAGTGATGTACTCTTTGGAGTTCGGGGAAGTGAGGCTAGAGAACCATTTGCGATGTCCCGTCATGTGGCGAGAGCATCTTGAATCCATGATCCACACGTACTCCAGTCCTTGATACTGCACGATCAGTGGTCATAAGTGGGAGCAAATGGCCTGGCACTAGGTTTAGCAAAAGAGCTAAACCAGTGTCGAACCATCTGCTCAAAAGAAGGAAAGTAGAAAGAGACATAAGTGTCTGGAGATCTATCGGAGCGAACACCACCCTCCAGAGCACGGGCTTGAAAGCCATCTCCTCTACCACCACCTACACGACGTGGCCTGGACTCTAGCCTCTCCTCGCGTCGAGGGACTCTCAGTCTACCACCCTGCTGGTAGAACTGCTCCTGCCCACCACGAGCTCTCTCTGCTCTCTCACCCCGCTTCCTCATGAAGAAAAACTCCTCAAGGTGCCCGTCTCTCTGACAGTACTCATAGTGGTAGGTGGGATTCTTGGGATGTGGTTGAGGCTTGGGGTTCTTGGGCTTGGTGGTGTTTGGTGTAGACTCTTTGGTGTAAGAGGGTCCAGGTAGACATTCTATAGACGTGTGGAGATGTTTGGGCTTTGGGACCCAGATGGGCTTCTTGAGTGGAGCTTTAGGCTGTTCTTGAAACACTCCATCCTTGGGCTGACTAGCCTGGAAAGACTCAGTGGAGTAAGTTTTGGAATATCTCTGTTCAGGAGTCATCTTACTCCACTCCATTGCTCAGCTAATGGAACTCTTAAAATAAGCCTTGGTATAGGTGTAACCTGCCCCAAACCCATCTTACCTCTTGAACTGCTGGATCATCATGCCGAGTTGTGGCTCTCTGGCACTCACCCAACTCAGTATCCGACGGAGGTAAAAGTTCTCATTCTGAACATCAGCTAGCTCCTCTCTTAAGGAAGCTAGCACCTCCACTTGAGACAAGCAGGACTCACACTCTGTATCGACTTGGATAGACTTCTTATCTTTCAGCTTGATCAACTCCAATCTAAGAGACAAGCAGTTCTCACAAACAGTGGGTGGAATTGACAATGTCTCAAGCTCTAGCCTAGTCTGCTCTAGCTCAGCTCTGACTCTCTCCAACTTGCCCAACTGCTCATCACTCTTGGCTCTCAGCTCAACTAAACTAGCTAGGTGGGATGGGCAGTCAACATAGGGCACGATGATAGTGGCATGAGCATCTTTCAGCTCCAGCTGAGCGCTCTCAAGCTCAGTGGACAAAGCGTCCCTCCCATCTACCCTCTCTGTGTACCTAGACTTTAGAGTCATCAGGTCACACAACAGCACCTCGTAGTTAGGGCACTCACTGCTACCACCCAAACAAGGGGAAGACTCTATCAGATGGGCTTCTTGAGTGGAGCTTTAGGCTATTCTTGAAACACTCCATCCTTGGGCTGACTAGCCTGGAATGACTCAGTGGAGTAAGTCTTGGGATATCTCTGTTCAGGAGTCATCTTACTCCACTCCATTGCTCAGCTAATGGAACTCTTAAAATAAGCCTTGGTATAGGTGTAACCTGCCCCAAACCCATCTTACCTCTTGGACTGCTGGATCATCATGCCGAGTTGTGGCTCTCTGGCACTCACCCAACTCAGTATCCGACAGAGGTAAAAGTTCTCATTCTGAACATCAGCTAGCTCCTTTCTCAAGGAAGCTAGCACCTCCACCTAAGACAAGCAGGTCTCACACTCTCTATCGACTTGGACAGACTTCTCAGCTTTCAGCTTGATCAACTCCAATCTAAGAGACAAGCAGTTCTCACAAACAGTGGGTGGAATTGACAATGTCTCAAGCTCTAGCCTAGTCTGCTCCAGCTCAGCTCTGACTCTCTCCAACTCGCCCAACTGCTCATCACTCTTGGCTCTCAGCTCAGCTAAACTAGCTAGGTGGGATGGCAGTCAACATAGGGCACGACGATAGTGGCATGATCATCTTTTAGCTCCAGCTGAGCGCTCTCAAGCTCAGTGGACAAAGCGTCCCTCCCATCTACCCTCTCTGTGTACCTGGACTTTAGAGTCGTCAGGTCACACAACAACACCTCGCAGTTAGGGCACTCACTGCTACCACCCAAACAAGGGGAAGAAGATAAACTCTCAATCCTATCGTTGGCCATGACAAGCTCACTCTCAAGCTCGTCTACCCTCTTCTTAGCCCCTCTAAGCAGTTTCTCCCGATACCTCAACTCCTGACAGTTCTCTTTAAGTAAATCAACAACTTCTTGTTCATAGGAGAATACCTTTTCATCGTCGTCATCGTCGAAGTTGTCGGGGGAGCCCTTCTCTTCCTTATCCCCAAGAGCCATTGAGCAGAAGCTCTTGCGGGATCTTCGGCGGTGATGTGAGCAGCTCTTCAGCCTGTCCGCGAAGGCCATGAAGCAGAGGCTCGCCGGATTGTCCTTTTCCATCCCCTTCTTGATCACGATCTCCTCATCGCTTGAGCTTGATGAAGAGGAAGAAGACGAAGGCCTTGTCTCACTTCTTGTTCTCACAAAGGTAGTCCTTCAGGGCCTTTCGGAAGAATCTTGTCTTGGGCTTACCCTTGGTGAAGGTGGAGCTGTCGTGCTTGCCAGAGTCGTAGGAGCCACCACCAGTACCCTTCTTGTGACCATTGCGCTTGGGGTAGTCGGTGATGAAATGACCTGGATCACCACACTCAAAGCATCCGGATTTTGTGTCATGTCTTTTGAACATTCTCTTATCATAGACACGACACACCCGGTTGTTAAATAGAAACAGATCATCATCTCCTAGAGACTCAAGCTAGTCATTAGTGATAGACATCAAGGAGAACCCAACACAGCTCACAGAAGAGGAGTCAGCAGAAGGTGTCGCAAGGGCCAGGGTTTTTGATCCAGAGCTAGTGAGATTTGATCTCAACTGGATATCAACCTCTGTGGCCTTGAGCTTGCTGAACAGCTCTGAAATTGTCAAGGTATCATAAGAGGTGCTCTCAATGATAGAGGATACCTTGATCTCCCAGATCTTAGGGTCCAAGGTATGAAGAACCTTGAGCGCTTGCTCATGATCTGAGACCAGCTGAACTCCCTCGGCCTTGTTGTCCCGAAGCTTGTTGATGATCGATTGAAAATGACCAAACAAGGCTTCAACAGATTCACCCAAATTCTATGTGAAATCTTCATATTCACGTCGGTAGGTCTGATAGAGCTGAGCCTTGACCTAGGCTGTCCCCTCATGGTGTGCCTAGAGGGTAGCCCAGATCTCTCTAGTATTGCTGAGATGGCTCACACACTCAAATTCAGTGAGACCTAAACTAGAAAACAAAATGTTCACCGCTTTGTTGTTGTTCTGATGCTGGGCAATTATCTCGAGGGATGTACGCTCAGAAACAGGCAATATGGTGAATGTAGCGTGAACACAAACGTCAAAAATGTCCGAGCTCTAGCTCATGAGATAGGCTCACATGCGAGTCTTCCAATAAGTATAGCCAAAAGCTTCCAGGGACGGGACCTTTCCAGAAGAAGTCATGATCACTACCTAGGTTTAGAACCGGTTAAGGTATGGAAAAACCCTAACCAGGCTCTGATACCACTTGTAGGACCGAAAGTACCGACCAGAGGGGGGTGAATGGGCGCCTAAAAATTCTTGCGAATCAATAGTCTTCTCCCAACACTCAACGCACCTCAACATACAACTAACAGAAACAACAACAGTTCACAAGTCCAAAAATAATCTAGCCTAAAACCGGTGTCCTAATCGAAAAGACACCAACACAGTGCTTAAAGGCAGATAAAAAAGGGTATTCAATTCACTGTTATTTCAATCATTATAGAAACAGACATCTCAGGCAGTTTAAAGTCATTCATGTAACAACTAGCAACTCCACAAGGATAAATGACATGTGATAAAATAGTTTAGCACAAACTGATCATGCAGTAGTATTAAATAACTAGTAAAATATTCATAATAGATCAATTCTAGTGCCTAGATTCTAGCCGAAATAAGAATAAAAGAAGTACTAAATACTGCAATTGAATAACTACAGAAAACTATACCATAGCTATTTTAATGTGGCTAACTATTGAATCAAACACATAGACATGATTTTCGAGGAGAAACTAATTGATTTAATCCTAATCATGTTGCTACAGTACTCACTATTTTGCGTGCGCAGATTTCTGTCCTCATGGAAGCTGCCGCTCGGTTCTTGACGTCTCCGCCCAGACAAAAAATCCAAGCCGTCAGCTTGCGTGATGATCAACCACCAGCAAGTGTAGTGAGCTGCACGACTGCTGCTCGCCGTGCGTAGCGTGGCTTGCTTGTGCGCTGCACGCCTTGGCTAGGACCTAGCGCTAGCTGCCTAGGTTGCTAGCTGCGCTGCTGTAGCCATAGACGCTAGGACGCCTAGCTGCAGCAAGTAGCTGCTGCATAGGAGCAGGCAGCTAGGCACGTGCTCGAGAGACTTCACCGGAGGAAGGAAAAAAAAGAACGCGGCGGCGGCGAGAAAAACGACGGCGGCGGCGATAAAAACTCAAAGATGAACACGATGGAAAAAGTGACCAAAATTTTGGAATTGGTAAAGTGTTTTCTGAAAATGGGTAACCCTAACCCTAGGGTTTTGGGGCCCTTTTATAGGCAGCCCAATAAATGGGAAAATGTAAAAATACTCCTAGGGTTTTTACAGACGCTGAAATAAAAATGGAAAAGACTGAAATGCCCTTAGTGTTTTTTATAGACTCGACTGACAAACTATGGGCCTAAAGGCAAAATAGTAAAAACCTAAATAAAGATAACTTGTTCTAATGCGGAGCTTTCGTAGCAGCTACGGCTTCGCCTAAGAACGGTCAGATTCGAGATCAGCGGTCAGTTTTGCACCGAAACTGACATAGTGTCCACCGTCTTCGCACTGGGTACCCAGATTGGGCCGGCCCGATTCCGCAGCTCCCTCAGCCCAGCAATCGCTCGCCGCCCATGTACCTGAGTCAATCCCGATCAACATACTAGTGGGTCCTCTACTACTCCTAGCCCATGTACTTGGATTGGGCCAGCCCGACTTTGCGGCCCCTCTACCCGACAGTCGCTCACTGCCCGTGTACCTGAGTCACATGTGGCCGAGACATAACAGGTCTTCTCTTCATGTCCTCTTTGACTTCCGTTGACAATCACTCATTACATCTGGAGCCATGAGGCCCATGCTCTTCAACATGGATCCTCAATCCCCACAAGGGAATGGGGGGCAAAACTAATAAGTCTGCCAAAGGCCAAATTAGGTGAAGAGAGATTCGACGCTTAGTCCCCTACTTCAGGAATTTATATTGAGTTATGCAAATCATCCTCAAAAATTCAGATTTTCTAAGTCATAAGATGGACAATTTGGTTGATGAACAAACAACGAGTATTTCTTAAGGGCCCAATAAAGCACTTGAGATTGTATGGCCGATAGTAGTGATCGTCCTTATCCCTAAGAGATTTTTCTTTTGGCTCGCAAGTTCGCTAAAAGGCAGGGTGCATGTGTTGACACCCAAATTTGGTAATAATGGCTAAAATTGTCAAAATTGGTAATTTGGTTGAAAATGTGTATTTTTCCTAGCACAGGACGATCTGACCGGCCACAATTCGGTCTGACCGGCCCCATAACGTCAGTCTAACCGACATGTTCGAGTTCGAGCCAATTATGATTAATCTCGGGATATATTATCTCTAATTGATTTTTAACGACTTGGACTCATCTCATAATAAATTAGAGTAGGGGTTTAGCCCAGGGATGACAAGACCACCACCTATTAATATAGGGGCAAGGCTGATTCAAAGGGAGATCACAATCCAATCCAATCTACTCGATGAAATCATTCTTTTATTTCAATCTACTATTTCCTCTCTGCCTTTTTCCCTAGCATTATTCCTTTACTCTAGTAGTATCCCTTTGTCAGTTTGATTCGCAAATTGTCCGTATTTTTCCACATTATCATGAGTTCTTTGTGGGTTTGATCCGAAAACCTTCTGTTTCACCTCCGTAACGGGTTTTTTATCAGTTACTTTCGGTAATTCAGTCTCTAGGCCGAATTGCTATTGATATTTGGCATTTTGCAGGAGCCAAAGGATTCATCTTCGTCATCAAGGACTTCTGCACAATGCCATCACCAACAAGACGGTCGACGAAGTCATATGATCGTCTTTGCCCTAATTGTCGGTCTGACCGATGGCTATCCGTTGGTCTGACTGGACCGTGCCGGTAGCATCATCGCGTGTACCGTCAACTCAAGGTGACCAACGTCCATCACTTTGGTCTGACCGACAGTACAACTATAATTGGTCGGTTTGACCGCCGGCTTGCAGTCTGCCTGACTACGTCTTCTTCATTCCCCGATGGTCTAACCGCCGGTCTATCCCCGGTCTGACCGGCCTGCCTTGGCCGGTCCGGCCGCCCCCTTCCACTTCGGTTAATTGGATCGCATTCCAGTAGTGTGGTTTAATTGTCTGGCGACTCTACCCCTATATCCCCATTGTCACGGTCAATAGTGGCACATGATCCATATTCATTAAAACTCCTTGTGAGCTTTGACATCACTGGTAGAAGCTAGGTGACATAGGTAAGCAATGCTTTCCTAATCACATCATATCTGACTCTTGTCATTGGAGAAGCATCCAATGCTCAATGCCAACTCTATGCCCCAAGGCCCAAAACTGTTTTGATAGTATCGTTAAGCAAACCAATACTATGCGTGCGGAAGTCTAACTTCCACCTCAACTGGTCCAGATAAAAGACAACACTCTGCTTTGGCAGACCTACTATCGATGATCAAGATCCTTAGTGGGTTCAGCTATAGGAAAGAGCATCAATACTTAATTTTCTGAGTGAAAACTTTTCTAGCAAGGTTATGCCCCTAGCGCGCACGAAACATGCAAGAATAGTATAACAGAAATGTAAGAAAGCATCACAGACAATCATTTTAAATATGACATAGCATGACCCTCTTCACATGGCGATCTCCATATCCATGACTCCCGTCATTGAGTGTGTGCTTCCAGCCCCCAAGAACTGTACTAGTCTATCACTAGCACCTATACTAGTTACATGAGCCAAAGAATATATTCTCGACTCATAGGTCACAAATCTACACCAGCCTTGGCTGTAAATAACATTGACATATAGGCCATATTTAATTTACATTCATTGCATGCATCTCATACATCACATTTAACAAGGCCATACCAGTCACAACATTCTCTGCAAAACTAAGTTAGGGTGAAGAATCTAAAAGTGACTGAACAGGATCGGAACTTTTGATTCCAAATCGGAACTTCCGACTGCAATATTGCTCTCTTTATTGATTAAAAACCGATATCAGAACTTCCGATCCACCGGAACTTTTGATCAATATCGGAACTCCTAACAGCAAAACTTCTCTCTATATTGAATCATATTCAATATCGGAACATCCGATCTGGCATCGAAACTTCCGATACGACAAACATCAGAACTTTTGATTTTATTCGGATAGAAAATAGATCCAATATGTTTTTCCACCATGTATCACCATACATGATGGATCCAGATTGAACTCTACGCACGCAGGATCTGATACCATTATTGGGTAATCGGGAAGCTACGCTAGCCGGCAATTTCAAAAAATTTACCCCAAAGCCCAAGAATCATTCGTGTGAGGGATCATAGATCGGTATCATCTAGCACAAGATGTGTTAGGTGTAGCAGAAGAAGATGTTGGGGAACCGCATCCTTGCTTATCCTCACCTCGCTCCGGCCATTCCCCGATGATCCCATCGATGAAGACAACGACGATGTTCACATGAAGAAGCCCACGAGCGCCTCTATTGGTGCAGCACCTACACGGTGTCCACATGTATAGGGATGAGATCCTTCCCATGTCGGCGTGCTAGCACTGCTCGTGAGAAACGGGAGAAGCCTAAATCTCAACTATTGAGATCAAGAAAGGGAGAGGAGGAGTTCTTGGTGGTTAGGGTTTAGATCTAATATAAACTATCAATAACTTGATTTCCAAGACCTCCTTCTCCTCTCTTTATATACAGGTGAGAGCCCTTGTCTCAAAAAATTTGAGACCTAATAGATCCAATCTATATTACACCTAGCTCGGAACTTCTGATCAGGGTTCTCAGACTACAATTCTGGAAATCATCAGAACTTCCTATACCCCTATCAAAACATCTGATCAGTGCAATTTTTCCTAATACGCATCGGGACTTTTAGTTTCAACTCTCTGTCTTTAAATTTCCGATTTGAGCTCTCTGTTTCACAAACAATATGTTATTGGAACTTCCGATGCCATATCAAAACATCCAATTTGAGCTCCCTATTTCCAATTCAGAAAATAATCGGAATTTCGGATTCCAAATCGGAACTTCCGATCCAACCTAAATTTTCTTGGGCATTGTTCCTTCACTACAGTCTTAGAGAAAAGGGTTCTGAGCATGCCAATCAGTTTAACCGTACAACTGATAAGGGACAAAGAAAATGATATTAGTAGCAAAGATGATCAGTTACCGAGCTAATGACTACGGTGAGGATAAAATAATCGTTAGTAAATGCATCGATTGTCCATAGGGCCGATGACCATGGCAACGCTATCGGGCAGAGCACACCATAAGCCGATAGGATAAAGTCCTTGTGCATAAAGGCGATTGTTGGAACGACGGATCGGACCAGCAGGTTTTCTTGATGGAAATGAGAGTACTGTATTCAATGCTCCTTGAGCCCGTGTCTTGCAACTACAGTTGACGGGTATTTATAAGGCACCCCGTCCAGAGGGCCAAGCGCCTCTGGACAACCAACGGATACACGGTCAACCGTCGGTCGACAGTACATACAAAACGGGCTATACATAGTACAGACAGGAAGATTCGACTCTGGCAACGTATCAGCCGTGTCGGGCGCTGCCTACGCCGCCCGACACGGTTCACAGGATCGCGATCATGTCCCCCGGTGTACTTGTCCAATCCTTTTCCCGCCAGCACTCCCCTTGGGTTCGCTACTACGGACCGAGGGAGGACCTCCGGCAATCCCCCCTCGGAGGGCAGCCTCCGGCATGCTTCTCCCAGAGGGTGGCTTTCGGTGTCCTTCTGCTGGAGGGAGGCCTCTGACATCCTTCTCCCGGAGGGTTGCCTCCGGCATCCTTCTCTCGGAGGGTGGCCTCTGGCGTCCTTCTGCCGGGGGGTGGCCTCCAGCGTCCTTCAGCCGGAGGGTGGCCTCCGGCGTCCTTCTGCTGGGGGGTGGCCTCCGTCTCTAGGCTTCGGACCCCCTGTTTGTTGGCCCCCCTTCATCCATCGGGATTATCTCCCCCAACAGTAGCCCCTCGCTTCTTTCCTCTCAGGAGCCCTGCATTAAGAGAGGGTGGAAGCGCATATGATAATTCCGATAACCTTCATAAGGGCGTAACTTACATTGAGGTGGCGAGTCAGGCCGCAGCGCGGCCCTCTTTGACGGACACGGAGAAGCTCCGAAGCAGGGAGGCGCGACTGGACCCGGAGGCTGAGGGCCGCTCTGAATCCTCTCTCCGACGGGTCGAGAGGAGTTTGACCGGGCTCGCGGGATGCACGCGCACCTTGACCGGGGTCCTCTGGCCCCGAGGCGGGCAGCCCGGCGCCGCCGGGAGCAGTTAATGCATGCGCAAACGGCATCGGGGAGGCGAACCGTCAGGGAGCAGACGCGCCCCGATGCGCCGGTTGGTCTTAAATGCGGTGCCATGCAACCGCCGTGTTCACACGCCGATCAAATCGGAAGAGGGACCGACGGCCTTGCGCTTAAATATAGCCCGCCGAGCGGCCTCCTCCCCCTTCTTCATCTTGTTGCGCTCATTCTAGCCACTTCAGCCACCATTCGTCTCACTTCCAGAGCTCTAGGCCCCCTCTCGTTTCCTTGAGCAATGGTGAGGAGCGCCATCCCGGCAATGGCAATGGATCCGCGCTTCTTGCAACGCCAGATGGTGGCGGCGGCGGCGATAGCGACGGACTCGTCGGAGGCGCGCGGCGCGCGCGAGCTCCGCCCCGCCTCAGAGCGGTTTCGGGAGCAGACCCTGGAGCTCAGGTCGTCCGCGTGCACAGAGGTGTCGATCGAGCAAGCAACCAGGGCCCGCCTTGGCCCTGAGACGCCGGTGAGGAAGCCTGGTCGAGAGACGGCCCCGCAGCCGCGAGAAGGCGAGGTCATCATTTTTGAAGCTTTCTTCGACGCGGGGCTGGGGTTCCCCGCTTCGGAGCTCCTCGCCGGAGTGCTGGACGCGTTCCACCTGGAGCTCCCGCAGTTATCTCCCAACGCCGTGGCCCGCCTCGCCATTTTCGAGTGGGCCATGCACGCCGAAGGCTGCGAAGGGAGGGCGGAAGTCTTCGCGGAGATGCACGAAGCCCTCTGCGAGCCGAAGAAGAAAGGAGGCCAGATACTGGCCTTCGGGAGCATCAACTTCCAGCTCCGAAGGAAGTACACGGACTCCTTCCCGGCGAAGGCCACCAACGAAAGGTGGTACTCGAAGTGGGTGAACCGGTGGTTTTACGTCCGCGTGGGGCTCAGCTCCGGCCTCGCCGGAATCCCGCGCCATATTTGGTTCCGGAGGGAAGCGTGCATCGAGACCAACGCCGGATCGATCTCTGCGAGGGTCCAGCTTCTTCAGATCGTTGCCCGCCGAATGAGTATACGGGACTTGGTGGAGGAGTTCGTGGCCCTCGAGATCCCTCCGCTGAAGGAGGAGTGGCCGGTGTCGCACCGGAGCAGCCGAGACGAGTCGATGCCAGCGGAGCTCTCCCACCGGCTTGGTGAGTGTCCGCTTCCGTCATTTTTGTTCCTGTCTTTCGTGCTCGAAGGGTGCTCCGGCCCTGATGATCGAATGCAGGATCGCTCGTCGCCCGAACCCCCGAGGAGGTGGCCCGTTTGACGGAAAGGATTCTCGAAGTCCCTACCGCGGCCGAGCGCACCCGGCGAATGGAGTTGGTGGGCTCTTGGGAGCGCTCCAACAGGGTGTGGGGGGTGCTCAAGCTCTCGCCCCCGCCCCTTCTAGAGGGCGAGGTCCTCCGGGACGTTTCGAAGAGGAAGGTAAACGACGCCGATGGTGGCCTCTCTCCGCGCCACCCCAAGAAGAAGAAGATAGTGAAGGGGCCAAGGCAACTGTCTCCGGGACGCTCTTCCGCCTCCCACTCCGAGTGCGGGGATTCTAGTGACGGGGCCCAGTCGGAGTCGGGAGACCCCTTGATAATTCTGGACCCGACCCCGTCGGTTCAGCCGGGTGCCAGAAGGAGCGAAGACGCTCCCCCTCGCTTGGGTCCGACGGAGCCTGCGCCCGGGGCTAGGGAGGAGGCGCCTGTCATCGGAGCGACGCCGCATCCCGAGACCGCTACCTCGCGTGGACTGGTTTCGGAGGGGGGCTCCGTCGGCTCCCACGGGAGTAGGGCTACGGATAGCTTGGACCGCGGGGGGATGGTCGACCCACTCGGCGCCATCGAGAAGAGCGCCGACATAGAGGCTGAGCTCGCCGCGGTGCCCCGGTGAATTCCATCGACATCCTCTTCTACCGCCCGAGCCCGTCGGAGCCCATCCAGCCTCCGGAGGGCCCTACCGATGCTGCGGACGAAGGTACAATAGCTTATCCATACTTCCTCAAACGTTAGGGCCTTCTCGACCTTAGCTCTTGCTCGCCTGCACAGGCACATCGGCCCGAGGCATCGAACCAGTCGCCCCGTTCCCCGATGACGCTCCGGACGCGAGGTCCGGAGCCCCTGTCGATGCGAGGGGGGCCCCGGGTCAGCAGGGCGAGACGGAGTCCGGAAACTCCGAAATGGCCCCTCCGGAGGCCGTCGAAGACGTTGATGTCCGGCTTCAGCCCCCTCCTGATCGTCGAGGCACGCGCTGCATCGTGCCCCTCCTGCGCCCCTTCTTGGCGGACGGCGAGGACTTCGCGTCCAGGGTGGCCCCGGTCCATGATTATTATTTGCGGCTGCGCGAGGCCCCGGTGATAGACGAACTGGGGCTATCAGACGGCCTAGACCTTGGGAGGGCCTTCGAGACGGCAGCGGGTCAGGTACCTTCTTTGAGTGTATTCGATGGATCCTTAGCTCTTCTTCTGACCATCTTCTTTGCACGCAGGTGGTTGCATTGGCGCAGGGGCAGCTGATTGCTCTGCTCTCCGAACGCCAACGCCACAAGGCAGACGCCGCGGAACTCACGGCCTGGGTGGCTACCGCGGAGAGGCTGGCTCGCGAATGGTCATCGGAGGTTGAGGCCCTCCGGCTCCGGGCAGCAAGGGTCGAAGCGCTCGAGGCCCGAGTGGCGGAGATGGACTCCCTCAAGGCCCGCGTCGCGGAGTTGGAGGGGCTCCGCGCTTTGGCCGCCCGAGCTGACGAGCTGGAAGCGGAGATTGACGCCCTCCGAGCCCGAGCTGCCGAAGCGGAGGGGCTTCGATCCCGAGCTGTGGAAGCGGAGCGGCTCGAAGGGGAGGTGTCCCAGCTCCGGACCCAAGCCTCAGAGGCGGCAGCTAAGGTCGAAGCCCTCGAGACCCGGGTGGCCCAGATGGAGCAGGTAGTGGTGGACCTCAACGCCCGGAACGGGGAGGTCACCGAGGCGCTTGCCGAGGCCGGGAAGATGGCGGCTGACGCCGCAGAGTACCTCCGGAAGGTGCTGGGGCGCTACGGCACTGGCTGCGACATGTTTGACATCGCCTGGAGCCCCTGGTCCGTCGGGTGAAGTTCATCCAGGCCGCCATCCAGCAAATACACCTTACCATGGCGCAGTACGGTGAGGTGTCCGCTTGGGTGGCCGCTTATGGGATCCTTCGGCATCTCGAGGCATCTGGGCTTCCGCTTCCTTCATCTTCGAGCCTGCATCCGGTCGCCTTCGTGCGGGATCACCTCCGGACGCCGAGCCTTGCGCTGAACCAGTGCTGGAGGGTGATCAAGGCGGTCTGGTAGACCGAGGGTCCTGAAGCGATCAAGGCTTGGCTGGAGGAGGCGCTCCGCACACGTGGTCCTCCGGCTCCCTCGAATCCTTCGGCCTCGGCCCGTTCGCCGGACCCGAAGGTGTAGCTTCTTCAAAGTCTATCGCTGTCTTAGCCTGTAATAGCTTAGTAAACTTAATCATATATTAATAAAGAGTACTTTCTAGGGCTCACTCAGCGTGTCCGTGGTTGCGACTGTGACGTCGAAGTGCTTGATTTTGACGACGCCCTTCGACATCGATGGGCTATCTTCGAGGCTCTGAGAGCGAACCAGCCCGCGCGCTTCGTTCTTCCCCGTAGTAGTGACGGGCGCGTGGACCCCGACGTCCTCCGAGGGGTTCTGAACCATGTCAAGGAAGAAGAAAGAGGGCCCCGCTCCCTGTCTTCGTCTCCCGAATCGGTTGACTGGTCTGATGCGGAAGCCGGTTTAGACGAAGTGCCCCCCGGGGGGGCGATCTGCGTAGCTGGGCCCAACTTCAAGAAGACCAGACGGCCTTTCGCGCCCAGAAGAAGGAGGAGGAGCGAAGGAGGAGAAAGGAGAGGTCCGCGCGAACCGCGCCCGGGCGTTCGACCGAAGCGTGTTCTGGCTCGGGTGGCCCCTCCGACCGAGGGGGCCTTCGGTTCTTGCTTGGCTTGGATGAGAACTTCTCTTGATTCCCTTTTTTCTATCTTTGATTTGTAACAAACACTGTACGCCCTCCATGTTTCCAATATGTGCGGGTAAAGTCTTTCGCCTTGCTCCTTCCCTTCCCCCTTGTTGAAGTCCTTCGCCTTGCTCCTTCCCTTCCCCCCTCCTTAGCGGGTAGTCGGTTTGCCGGCTGGGCGCTAACCAGCTAGGAGGAAGGCGCGGTGAATGCATCTCGCGGATGAGGGCGGCATACTTCGTACTGGACCTAGGAATCCGAGTGCAAGGGTGTGTCGAACTGGAGTTCGGAACTCAATATCGAGGGTGCTTCGGGCCGAGGCTCGGAACCTGGTAGTGAGGGTGCTTCGAGCCAGAGCTCGGAACCCGATAGTGAGGGTGCGTCGAGCCGGAGCTCGGAACCCGATAGTGAGGGTGCGTTGAGCCAGAACTCGGAACCCGATGGTGAGGGTGCGTCGAGCTGGAGCTCGGAACCCGATAGGGGGGGTGCGTCGAGCCGGAGCTCGGAACCCGATAGTGAGGGTGCGTCGAGCCGGAGCTCGGAACCCGATAGCGAGGGTGCATCGAGCCGGAGCTCGGAACCCAGTAATGAGGGTGTGTCGAGCCGGAGCTCGGAACCCGGATGCTTCGGTGAAGCGAGATTCTTAGAGCCGTTACGCATTTTGTTCGGGGCGAAAACACTTGTCTAGCGACTTTATTACGTACTTTGGATACAAAAGCGGGTACTATCGGCCGCTATTGGAATGTACGGATGATACTACGGAAAATAACGCTTCAGGTGCTCCGCGTGCCAAGTATGCTTCAGCTCGTCGCCTTCTAGGGTGGCGAGCCGATACGAGCCTGGTCTCCCGGACCTTGTTACAATATACGGCCCTTCCCATTTGTTGCCCAACTTGGTGGGAGTGACCACCATGCGAAGGACGAGGTGCCCTGGTTGGAACTCAGTGCGCTTGACCCTGGGGTCGTACCATGCCTTGGTCTCCTTCTGATACTGAGAGAGGTTGGCGACGGCTCGGAGCCGTGTCTCTTCGGCCAGGTCGAGGGAGACGTTGCGCTCGTCGTTGGCCTTGGGCGCTGTGACGCGTAGCGAACCGGCTCGGAGCTCCGTTGGGGTCATTGCTTCGTCGCCGAACAAGAGGTGGAATGGAGTGAAGCCGGTGGCCCGCGAAGTGGTTGTTCGGATGGACCACAAGATCTTCGGCAGCTCGTCGGGCCATAACCCTTTGGCTAAGCCGACGATGCATTTATTGAGGCCTGAGAGGATGTGCCCATTAGCTCGCTCCATGGCCCCGTTAGACTGGGGATGCCGCACGGCGGCGAAGCAGAGCTGGACTCCCATTTCGTCGCAGAATGCCCGGAAAGTTCCAGCATCGAACTGCGTTCCGTTGTCCAATGTGAGCTGCCTGGGTACTCCGAAACGGCACACGATGTTCTGCTAGAAGAATTTCTGGATGCTTCGGGATGTGATGGAGGTCAATCGCTCCGCTTCGACCCACTTGGAGAAATACTCGACGGTGACAACGGCAAAGCGCAGTGTTGAGGGAAAATATCTCATCTTCGGGGTTATTGCCGAAGCAACATAAAGGCAGTCATCAGGTTCGAAGGTTCTCAGAAGATCATCTTCGAAGACACCCGGAACCCCGTTCGAAGCACAAGATAGGCATTGGTTCGGAGTATGTCTTCGAACTAAAGCCCTTCAAGATCTTTTCTGCCAGCTAAGATGGAGGACTTGTCTTCTTTCTTATTAGATTAGTCTTTTACCATTTTAGCCCTATTAAGGAAACTGAATAGTTTCCTTAATGTCGGTTGTAATAGAGGGGTAAATAGGTCTTTTCCTTAATGTTTGGGCCTATAAATACCCCCCATTTCACCTTGTAATAGGGACCGAATACAAGTTATTCAATACACACTTTCGAACTATTCTAAGTTATTATCCTTTCGGAGGCTTAGAACAGTTTGCTTCACAAACACTTCGTTTGTTAGTTTCTTTTCTACAGAAACCTGTTAGCGTAATCTTTTACGCCAACAGTTGGCGCCGTCCGTGGGGAACCTAGTCCGAAAAACTTCGTTCTCTACCAACTTCTTACATCATGCCTCCTAAGCAGAGCGCACCTCGCAATCCCACTCGGAGGTCCTCTCGGATCTCCGGAGAGATACCCTTCGACACAGTTGAAGTCGGAGGGTCTTCGGCCTTCCCTCCACAAACTCCGGAAGGGGCTTCTATCCCTCGAGGATACGAAGCCTCTCCGCCAACCCCTTCCATACTCCGACAGCCCGGAGTCACTTCTCCACCCTCCATTCCGATTCGAACTGATCCTATCAGTTCTCAAGACCCGGAAGGTCCTCCTGGAGGAGATGAAGATAGCCTTGGAGATATGGCCACTCAAATGGCCAACCTTCAAGCTGAGGTAGCAAGATGGCGACAAGAAGCTGCGGACAGGCTTCGCTCTCAAGCCATCCCAACTATCCCAGAAGTGCCCGAAGACGACGATCTTGATTATCCCGAAGCCCCGGAGAACGCCTCTTACGACAATGAATCTCCGTTGCATCCTGAGCTGCAGAAGGTTCGCTTTGATCCAAAGTTTAAAACTTCGAAGCTCTGCAAGTATGCCGGAGATGAAGATCCCGGAGAGTTCGCGCGTTCTTATGCCCTAGCGATTGAGGCTAGTGGTGGAGTCAGAGACACTATGGCGAAGTGCTTCCCGTTAGCTCTTCAAGGAGTGGCGTTGAGATGGTTCTGGTCTTTAAAACCAGGATCAATCAATTCGTGGTCGCAGTTGAAGAGGAAGTTTATAAGTAACTTTCAGGGCACCTTCGTGCCTCCTATGTCAACAGGAAGCCTTTTCCAGGTGAAACAGCTCCCCGGACGAAACCCTACTCCTATATCTTGCAGCTACAGGTTCAGCTGTCAGCGCAGTCCTTGTCAGAGAAGTGAATTTCAATGGGAAGTTGGTCCAAAATCCTGTCTATTTTGTATCCGAAGCATTGTCAGGAGCGAAGACAAGATACTCCGAACTTGAGAAGTTCGTTTATGCTCTGATAATGGCTTCGAGGAAGCTAAGGCATTATTTTTTGGCTCACAATGTAATTGTACCAACTTCGTATCCCTTAGGAGATATGCTTCGAAGCAAAGATTCCACTGGGAGGATTGGAAAGTGGGCAGTCGAGCTAGCACCCTTCGGCATATCTTTCTTGGCAAGGACAGCTATCAAATCCCAAGTCCTAGCAAACTTCGTAGCAGAGTGGACTCCACCTGCGAATTTGACTCCGGAGAAATCAAATGACGGAGTTTGGACTGTTTACTCCGATGGGGCTTTCCAAGCATCCAGAGCAGGCATTGGGGCAGTGTTGATTTCACCGTCAGGGGCAAAGAGCAATGTACTCCACAAGACTCAACTTTAAGTCTACCAATAATATAGCGGAGTACGAAGGGATTTTATTGGGACTCCGGAAAGCACGTGCTCTAGGGGCTACAAGAATAATTATAAAGACAGATTCTCAGATAGTAGCAGGGCACGTAGACAAAAGTTTTCAAGTTCGGCATCCACAGCTTGCCAAGTACTTAGAAGAAATTCGCAAGATTGAAGCACACTTCAAGGGTATTTCCATTCGGAGTATACCAAGAGCTGAAAACGTGCAAGCGGACATTTTAGCGAAGGCTGCAGCCGGAGCTGTGGATGTGCCTGAAGAAGCTTTCTATGAGGAGCTCAATATACCTTCGGTGCCACAAATTGCCTCTACGGAGATTCTTTGCATTCCTAATGCAGATTGGAAAGATTCGATCATACAACTCTTGCAAGGAGGAACAAATTTGCCCGAAGAGCCCCAGTTGTCAAGATTAAAGCTCAGAGCCAGAAACTATCAGTTAATCAACGGTATATTATACAAGGTCGGAGTATGTTCCCCTCTACTCCGATGTATATCTCAAGCCGAAGGCCAAGAAATTCTTCGAGAAATTCACGAAGGCCTTTGTGGAAGCCATTTAGCCCCTAGAGCTCTGGTAGGAAAAACACTTCGCCAGGGGCTTTATTGGCCCACAATAACAGCTGATGCGGAGAGCTTGGTCCGCATTTGTCAAGGATGCCAGTGGATGGGTCGACGGAGTCATCGCCCACCAACAGCTCTTCAAGTCATTGCTCCGGTATGGCCCATGGCCAGATCGGGTATGGATCTAATTGGTCCCTTTCCGTTAGCAAAGGGAAATCTGAAGTTTGCAGTGGTAGCTATTGAATATTTTTCTAAGTGGGTAGAAGCAGAGCCCTTAACAGCTATCACTTCGAACAATGTACAGAAATTCTTCTGGAAGAACATTATTTGCCGGTTCGGAGTGCCTAGATATCTCACAGTTGATAATGGAACACAGTTCGATGCAGAACCCTTCAGGAAGTTTTGCGAAGACCTAGGCATTCAACTATGTTTTGCTGCAGTGAGACATCCTCAGTCGAATGGAGCCGTAGAGAGAGCCAATGGAAATATTTTATCAGGGCTAAATCGAAGAATAGTAGGATTATCAAAGGGACTGTGGACCGAAGAGCTTCCGAAGATTCTGTGGTCCATTCGGACTACGCAAACAAGGTCCACAGGTTTTCCTCCGTTCAGACTACTATTCGGAGATGAAGCTATGACTCCAACGGAGCTCAAAGGGGGATCATTTTGCAGCACCGAACCGGACATTGAAGAAGAAAGACAAGCTTCGTTAGATTTGTCAGAAGAAACAAGACTTCGGGCTGTAGCTAATTTATCAAAGTATCATCAGCAGACGAAGACTTGGTATGACCCGAAGGTTAAGCTCAGTGAGTTAAGGCCGGGTCATCTTGTTCTATGAAGCATTATAGTACCAGGGAAGTTAGGCAATAAATGGGAAGGTCCATATCTAATTGTCCGCTCAGGGCGCCCTGGTTCATTTAAATTAGCTAATTTAGAAGGTGAAGAGTTAGCACATACTTGGCATGCGGAGCACCTAAAGCGATACTTCGCATAAGGGCTCCTTGTAATTCGCTTGTAATCACCTCTAAATTAATAAAGCATATGACCCTGATAGTTGCCTTCCCCTCATAGACTTCCAGCTTCCGAGTGGACGCACTGGAACCGCGGGGTCGACCGAGAGGGAAGTGTCATTAAGCTGGGTTGTATTTTCGGACTTCGAACCCATAAAGTTCGAAGCCTCCGACGTGGTGGCTGACATAATCCGGAGCCCAGGCCAACGGCTTGTAGGCATCCGTAAAAGAGCCCAAAACCACATTCTACGGAGTCCAAGCCATTGGCTGGTAGACTTCCGTAAAAAGAGCCGAAGGTGGCCAAAATCTACGGAGTCCAAGCTGCAGCTTGCAGACTTCCGTAAAAAGAGCCGAAGGTGGCCAAAATCTGCGAAGTCCAAGCCACTGGCTGGTAGACTTCTGCAAAAACAGCCGAAGGTGGCTAAATTATACGGAGTCCAAGCCATTGTCTGGTAGACATCCGTAAAAAGAGTCCAAAGAGACCATTGCAAACTCCGAACCATTGGTTCGTCAAAGATCGCAAAGACAAGCCAAAGGTGGCTAAAGCAAAACAGCATTTGAGCCATGAGCTTCGAATGTCTGTTAACATAAGTCCAAAGTGACAAATTTCTTAAGACACTAAAGTGTCCTGAAAGTTATCTCAATTGATTTCTTTCGTAAAACAAAGGTATTAAGTTACCATTCTACTGACTGCAAAAAGTCGAAGACATTTCATAAGATTTCAAAAGATCTTTAAATGACAGAGGGGCTCCGAACCCCCAAAAAATTCTACTCCGAAGTTTTTCTTTGCGCATAACCATCTTTGAATACATTTCGAAGTTGCTTATACCCAAAGAGGGGCTAGTAAATATGGAGACAATTTTAAATCGGCATTCATTATTGAAATAAATGTGTTTACAAATTACACTATGAAAAATTGGTATCTATACCAAGAAGGAATCGGAGACCTCTTCGGTCCCGAGAGCTAGGGGTGGAACAACTAGTTCCAACATCGGAAGTCCTAATAACTTTACGTTTAACTCTCTTCCTCCCCTTCGAAGCTCTAAAATCCTTCTGCTCTTGTTGAAGCTCGGCCCAAGTTCGAAGCCGCTCGGGGCTTCTTTCCCAGCTTCTAAGATCTTCAGATCTTTTATTTCGAGCTTCACCTTCGTCTTCAGACCAATTAGTGTCTTCAGAAGACGAGGCGTTTGCGTCAACTTCTTTATCTTCCTCTTTAATATAAGACAATACATCTTTGATTACTTCGGGCGCAATTACGCCGGAGTCATCCCGAGGAATAAGAAATCGAGGACGCTTATAACTCTTTAGAAGTTCGAAGGTGTTCCACAATGAGCGAAGTTCGTTGTTAAGCTCTAACACTTCGATATCTTCCATAAGAGGTAAAGCCTAAAAATATGACAAACAAGACTTTCATTGATAAATGTTTACAAGCATGAGCTTTACATAATCAAAAAATCCTAAATAATTCCTAAACCTGCGGGTTCGGAGGAGGTTGACTGCTCGAAGCTTGACTCCGAACTTGCTTCTGACGTTGGCCTTCATCGATCCAAGCCTTGATCGCAGAACGACCTTCGGCTCTCCATGAAGTTTGAAAGGCTCGCCAGGCGGCAGTCACGCCTTCGAAAGGATTCAAAAGCCACTCGTCGTCGAAGGTAATGGAACCCTCTGCGCTCGGAGTGATTGTTCGGCCCAAATCCTCGTAGTAACGAAGTAATCCGAGGGTAGACACTTGTCCGGAGAGTTCTCCATAACGCATGCCTGCCGTCTTCATTTGCTTCGCTGCTTCTTGGATCCTCTTTAACCGGCGCAGCAGAGTCACATTGTCATCCGAAGGAAGTGATCCAGTATTACCGAAGTACTCCAGAACACCTAGCATCTGTTCGATGACCTCCGTAGCCACCTTTTCCGACTTGAGCTTTTCTTCAATTAGTGCATCCTTGCTTGAAGTCGTTTCTGCCAAAACTCCGGAAATCCTAGCATTCTCCGTAATTAGATCTTTCTTCTGGTTTAGGAGTTGGCTAGTTTCCTCTTGGAGCCTTACAAGTTCGGACCCAGCACTAGCATGCTCCAGTCGCATCTTTTCAATTTCAGCCCGAAGCACAATTCTTTCTGCTTCGAACTCTTTATTAACAGCCTCCAAGCCCTGTCTGGCCCTACGCTCCGCCGAAATCACATTATCCATTTGAAGTACTCTAGCTTCGGAGAAAGATAAGTTGCGTTTAAGGGCTTCATTTTCTTCCCGAAGCTGAGCAATTTCATTTTCGTTCGATAAAGCTGCAGCGCGGGCCAGGACCGCTTGCTAAGAAGAGAAAAAACTGAAGTAAGAAATTATTCATTTATAATTTGCTGCTGGTTCGAAGATGTACTTCGAACCCAATATGATTCGCTAAAAAATATCAGTTCGAAGGTGCTCCGTACCTGGTAGGCTGCTCGTTCTAAAGCAACGTTGAGCTCCGAATTCTTCGCCTTGCTTAATTTTGCTACCAGCTCTGTCTCCCCAACTTCCCGACTCACTCGACCTAAAGGTTTGAGCAAAGTCCGAAGTCCTCTTCTTTGCTCCAAAAAAGGAGTTAAAAGAGGGAGCAGAGCCGAAGCCTTTTGGTCTTCCCTGTTTGGCGAAGCTCCGGAGTGTTCTCCTGAGGTCCTTGGAACTTCCGAAGATGGCCCCCCCTCAGTTGATTCACTTTCATCTGTTGATTCAGACGAAGTTGATCCTTGAGTAGGGAGAGGCTCTATGTGCCTTTTACCCCTTCCAGGCCCCTGTTGAGTAATCTCCGGGTGTGGCTCCGAAGTTGTCGAAGGCCTTTGAATTATGTCTTCGTGATGTACTTCTACAGCAGGAGGCTCTGCAAAAACAAAAATATTATACATTGTATAATTTTGCAGAAAATGATAAAGAATTATGCGAAATTTACCTTCGACATTCTGCGGGAGATCGAGCACTGGACTGCTCGGAGGATCGAAGGTGAAGTCATCATCTGAATCCACAGTTAAATTTTCTACTACCGGAGCATCTCCGTGAGCAGTCCTTTCCTCCACAACTGAAGTTGCAGGAACTTCGACTTCATCTTCACCCATAGGGGCTTCGATTTGCTCCTCTTGAGTATCCGGAGCTCTTACTTCTTCAATGTTAGCTTGGGGCTCCGGTATACCTGCAGTATCTTCAATGTGAATATTTCGTTGAGCTGCATCTTCATCAATCAATCTCACTAATAATATACCTTCATCTTCTTTAGAACCAGAGATTGAGGTTCTTGAGCTCGAAGGCGCAGGATTCGAATTTGCGAGATTTTTTGGCTTCCGAGCCACCTTCTTCACCGGAGTCCTTGCGGAGCTTGAAGTTTCGGCTTCAGCCATTCTTTTCTTGGGTCCTTTCTCCAGAGGCACCCAGTCCATCAGAGGGGGCAGAGTTAACTCCAACATTCCCCATACTCTGTTAAACCTTTCCCAACTTCCGACCAATTTAATTCGCCATTCTTTTTCAGTCAGAGTTGGGGCACCCAAAATCTTCTCCGAAGCCCTTACAATTTGCTCTGAAGTAATAGGGGCTGAAGAAGCTAAAAAATAATTTAAGTTAGTCTTTCTTCGAAGTAAATATGTACAATGCATGTTGGTTTCGAAGTTACCTGCAGGGCTCGAAGTAAAATTGATCTTGCGAAGACCGCCTTCCGAGTCATCCTCGAAGACGATAGGCCAGTTGGCCATCAGCGGAGGAATTTGCAGTCCGAGGAATTCTTCGGCTAAGTCCCGCATGCTTAACCTTCTGCTAATTTTCTGAAGCAGGTTAAGACGAGCTTCGAGCTGGCCTTCGTCAGGCTGCACTAAGGCTTCTTTCCGGAATTGAATTTCTTTGAGGGGCCCAGCCAGAGGACTGCTCGCTCCAACTTCGGCATAGAACCACCTCAGGACCCAATCAGTGTACCATCTAGCATTGATGGCCTTGGCAGGAAACTAAAGGGCATATTCGTCCCGAAGCCTAAAGTTGATAGAGCCGAAGGATACTACTACTTTTTCACCTCCGGAGCCTACGAAGGTCTTCGGCTGACAAGTTGCTCTATGAAGTGCAGCGAAGATTTCTGCCCTCCCCTCACAACCTTCGGCTCTCAGCGCCCATTCAAAGATAGCTAACCTAGCTACTGCATTCAGAGATAATTGAGGGAGGATTACATGAAACAGATCCAATACCTCCGCCAGGAAGTCTACAGCAGGAAGGCCCAAGCCAGCTTCGAAGAAAGCTTCGAATACTACTACTTCTCCGGGTCTTGGTGATGGAATCGATTCTTTGCCCGGCTTCCGAATCATAACTCCATTACTAATTTTTCCCCCTGCTGTGATTGCCAAAGACTCTCTCTTGCAGGTAGAAGGCCCCAACTCAAAAGATTGATCCAAATACTTGGTCGATGGCGGGCACAGACCTTGGTCATCGGCGATTTGGGGATTTCTCCCCCCTGCCGCCATGAATGTCGCCGTCGGCATCGGAGGTGCCGCCACCAACGCTGCCGCTGCTGCCGCTGCGGCTGCCTGTTGCCGAGCCAAGGCCGAAGGAGGTGCAGATCCCTTGGTCTTCACCATCGCGATCGCCGGATTGCTCTGAGGAAATGGAGGCTAGGGCTCAAGAACTCAAAGGCTAGGGCTCAAGAACTCAAAGGGCTCAAAAGTTTTTGATTGCTAGAATGCGGTGAAAAGGTAACCGGGTAACTTCTAGGCCCTTTATTTATAGCCTAGACTTCACTTTCTTACCGTTAATCCATGTCGTTTCGCATTCCTGCCGTTACTTCTTTTACAAAATTAACGCCTGCTACAGTTTCCGTTGGAAACAGAAACTAACGGCTATTTCTTCTAAGTCTAAAAAGACTTTCGAACTTCCTAAGTCAGTTCTAAGATAGTTCGAAAAGTAATTACCTTAAGACTGATTCGGAGTTCATATCTTCATGCATTTCGGAGATAAAATAAAAACCAATAACCCCTATGATTGGTTATCTTTTCCTTTCGTATACTGCTTTCCTAACGTTACAGGCCAACGGAGAAGCGTATTCGAGGGGCTACTGTTGGGGGAAAATATCTCATCTTCGGGGTTATTGCCGAAGCAACATAAAGGCAGTCATCAGGTTCGAAGGTTCTTAGAAGATCGTCTTCGAAGACACCCGAAACCCCGTTCGAAGCACAAGATAGGCATTGGTTCGGAGTATGTCTTCGAACTAAAGCCCTTCAAGATCTTTTCTGCCAGCTAAGATGGAGGACTTATCTTCTTTCTTATTAGATTAGTCTTTTACCATTTTAGCCCTATTAAGGAAACCGAATAGTTTCCATAATGTCGGTTGTAATAGAGGGGTAAATAGGTCTTTTCCTTAATGTTTGGGCCTATAAATACCCCCCATTTCACCTTGTAATAGGGACCGAATACAAGTTATTCAATACACACTTTCGAACTATTCTAAGTTATTATCCTTTCGGAGGCTTAGAACAGTTTGCTTCACAAACACTTCGTTTGTTAGTTTCTTTTCTACAGAAACCTGTTAGCGTAATCTTTTACGCCAACACGCAGGTTTCCTTTCGCTCTGGGGAGTGGCCTGATGAGGTCCATGCCCCAGCGGGCCAGAGGCCACATAGGGGGGATGGGTAGCAGGCTTGCTGGAGGTCGGTGACTGCGCCGCCCCATCCACTGACAACCCTGGTAGGTGCGGACGAGTTCTTCGGCATCGGCAATGATAGTGGGGCCAGTATACGCCCTGCCGGAGAGCCTTGCCTGCGAGGGCCCGTGGTGCCAGGTGGCTCCCGCACAGCCCCCCATGGATTTCTCGGAGCATGGCAGCTCCGTCCGAGTGTGAGATGCAGCGGAGTAACGGGGAGCATACTCCGGACTTGTATAGAATGCCATTGATAACCTCGAATGACCTCGCACGGAGCTAGAGGCGAGCTTGGCCTGGGCTAGGATGATCATCTTCGCTGCCTGCGAGCGTGCGCAGGATGGGCTCCCGCCAATCGGTATTGACCGTACACAGGACTGGAGCTGGCCGGGGTGGCGGCGGGGGGCGCGTCCGAGGGGGCCTCGCTGCGAGGAGGCGCCGAAGGTTGGGTGATTTCCTCGAAAAAAGCCCCTGGCGGCAAGGCTTGAGCTCCTGCCCCGGCTTTGGCGAGGGCGTCAGCTTGGCCGTTTTCGGCTCGCGGGATGTTTTGGATGGATATACCCTTGAAGGATGCCTCGAACTTGCGGATGGAGTCGAGGTAGGAGGCAAGGTCTGGATGCTTAGCCCGGAAACTCTTGTCGATGTGCTCGGCGACTACTTGGGAATCGGTATTGACGACCACACGCGCGGCTCCCAGCGCATGCGCCTTGCGGAGACCCAAGAGGACCCCTTCGTACTCGGCGATATTGTTCGTGGCCTTGAAGCTTAGCCAAGCAGAATACAGGGCCTGCTGGCCGGATGGGGAGACGATGACTGCTCCGGCCCCAGCCCCTGAAGCCTGGTAAGCACCATCCAAAAAGACGGTCCAAACCCCCTCGCTTGCTTCGGCGCCTGCGGGCTCGGAAGTAGTGTCGGAGCTTCCGGGAGGCCATGACGAGGGCATAGGCCACCTTTTCGAGCTCGGAGTACCTAGCCTTGGCTCCGACGAGGGCTTCGGAAATGAAGTAGATGGGGCGTTGGATCAGCCTCCCGCCGAGTTCCTCCTCTTGGACTAAAGCCGCACTCGCTGCATTGCCGGAGGTGGCGAGGTAGACCAATAAAGGGCTGTCGGCCTAGGGTGTGGCGAGGGCCACGAGGCCGGAGAGATATTCCTTGATTTGCTGGAAACAGTCCTGACACTCGGGGGTCCACTCGAAATGCTTAGAACCTCGGAGCGCCTTGAAGATGGGCAAATTTGCTCTGCTGATTTTGCCAAAAATCGCCCGAGGGCCGCCAACCGCCCGGCCAGCTTTTGTGCTTGCTTCAGGTTCTGAGGGGGGGCCATGTTCTGCAACGCGTGAACTTGCGTTGGACTGGCTTCGATGCCCCGGCTAGAAATGAGGTACCCAAGCAGCTTCCCTGCGCATGCTCCGAAGACACATTTGTCCGGATTGAGCCGGATTCCACACCGCCGGAGGCTGTCGAAGGTCTCAGCTATGTCCGAGCCGTGGTGGCTCTTGGTGGCGCTTTTGATGACGATGTCGTCCATGTATGCTTCCACATTGCGCCCTAACTGATGGCCCATGGCTTTGGAGATTAGTCTTGAAAAGGTGGCCCCGACATTGCGAAGGCCGAAGGGCATCCGGAGGTAGCAGAATACTCCGGCTGGGGTGACAAAACTTGTTTTCACATGGTCCTCGGGCCTTAGCCAGATCTGGTGGTATCCAGAATAAGCGTCGAGGAAACTGAGGAGTTCTGCTCCGGCGGTGGAGTCAACTAGTTGGTCAATGCGAGGCAGGGGGTAGGGGTCACGGGGGCAAGCTTTATTCAGAGAAGTAAAGTCGATACACTGGGTTAGACAACAAGTCGGTATGACTCACTTCCCGGATGACCCCTGCTCGAAGCAGCTTCTCCGTCTCAGCCTTGGCGAGCTCGGCCCGTTCTGTGGAAAGTCTCCAGAGCCCCTGGCGAACCGGTCGTGCCTTCGGGTCGACGGCCAGCGAGTGCTCGATGATCGAGCGGTCGACGCCGGTAATGTCTTCGTCGGACCATGCGAAGATGTCGAGGTTGCCGCGGATGATGGCTTCGAGCTCTGCTGACACCTCCAGATCCAGACCCCCTCCGAACTTGATCGGGTACTCCTTCCCTCCTTGGGTCAAGGTCTTGGTGATGATTTCCCCTTCCGGGAGAGGCTTGGCGGGGCGGCCCTTCTGCCCGGGGTCCCCGCTTCCTGTGAGGCCGGGTCCTTCGGCGCCTTCGCGGACACTGTGAATCTGCCGCGGCTCCAACGGCGCTGAATGGCCGTACTCGACCCGGCGGGCTGCGGCCTGGTCACCCAGGACCGACAACACGACCCCAGGAGTCGGCATCTTGAGGCAGAGGTAGTTGTGGTGGGCGATGGCTCCGAAGCGATTGAGTATCCCCCTTCCGAAGATAGCATTGTAGGCGTACGGATCGTCGACTACGTCGAACAGGATCTCTTCACGGCGCTGGAGGGGGGAGTCGCCGAAGGTCACCTCCAGCAGGACCTGGCCCAGGGCGTCGAGCGGGGGGCCTGCGAAGCCTTGGAGCGGGCGCGAAGCTGGTAGTAGGTGCTTGCGCGACAGGCACAGCTGATCGAAGGCCTGCACGAAGATGATGTCAGCGGAACTCCCCCCGTCGACCAGTATGCGACGCACCTCAGCTCCGGCGATGTCTGTTGAAATGACGAGGGGGTCGGCGTGCGGGAATTTGACTCCGGAGGCATCTTCAGCGGTGAAGGTGATGGGGACATGAGACCACTCCGGGAGGGTCGAGGGGCCGGACGTGCCGATATGTCCGACCTCCCGAACGTAGTCTCGGCGCTGCCGCTTAGAAAGAGCCCCCAGGGCTCCCCCTCCAGATATGGGGAGGACCACTCCCTTCCCTCGATCCGGGGCACCCTCGAGCTTGGGGGCCGGGACCCCGCCGAACTCCGAGACCGGGATCAAGGCTTCTGGCTCCTCACGGCGCCCAACTACCTGGACCGCTTCTGGGGGAGGGGTAGGGACCCCCCTGTCGGTGGAGCCACGATCGGCATTGCGCTCGAGGTAGTCGCTGTGAAGGGCGAGTATGGTCCGATAGGAGTCGGTGTCGTGGCTCCGGTTATCGCCGTGGACGCTGCAGTAGAAGGCTTCTCCGGAAGGCGCTCGGGGCGGAGGCTTGGTTCCGACTAGGCGGCTTCCGCCGAGCGTGTGCAAATGCTTGGCAGGGGCTCAGGGGGTAATGCTGAGGACTTCCCCCCGAAGGTGCTTTCGGCCCCGTCGAGAGTCCCGATGGACGGAATCCTGCCGACCGGGCTCCTTGCGGCGGAAGTCAGAAGCGTGGCGCGCGCCCCGGCTGGGGTCCGGGCGGGGTTCATATGTCCTGGCGCTCGGGGCTCGGACGGGCACTATCATCGCTTGCCGGCGCATCTAGCCCTCTTCGGACTAGGCGTACTCCTCGAAGTACATCATGAGTTGTGCCACCGAAGAGATGGGCTTCCGGTGGAGTTTGTCGAGGAGGCCTGGATGGGTGACGCCTTCTCGGGCCGCATCGATGACGGAGGAAGCCGAGAGCCCCTTGATCTGAGCCTTGGTGTGTGCGAAGCGTTGGGAGTACTGCCGCAATGTTTCCTCGGGCTGCTGCTTCACTTGGAAGAGGCTCCCGGTGGACATGGGGGCCACGAAGGTCCCCTGGAAATTGTTGACGAACTTCTTCCTCAGCTGCTCCCATGAATGAATGGTCCCGGGTCGGAGCGACCAGAACCACTGGAGGGCGATCCCTTCGAGCGCCAGGGGGAAGCATTTAGCCATGGTGTCCCGGGTCCCCCCGGACGCTTCTATTGCCAGGGCGTAGGAACGGGAGAACTCCCCAGGGTTGGAGTCCCCGGAGTACTTGGGAAGCTTGGCGGCGCGAAACTTCGAGCCGAAGCGCACCCTCTGAAGATCTGGATGCAAGGGGGATTCCTCGTCATATGACGGGTTCTCTTCGTCCGCTGGATCTTCGTCATCGCTCAGCGCCACGGCCATAGCTTTCGCGGCGCGGAGGGGCTCTGGAGGGCGGAGCGATGCCTCCTGGCGCCACAAGGCTAGTTCTGCCTTCAGCCGAGCGTTCTCAGCGGCCAGGGCGTCGGCTTGGCTCCCGCTTCCTCTTGAGGCGGTGTCGGGGTCCCGTGAGCGGGCGTAGTCGGTCCGAAGGGACACCACCGGGGGTCCGCTTGGAGCATGCTGCTCCGGCGGTTCCTCCGGCAACCCCGCCAGGTTGACGGAGGTCGGCTCAGGTATGCCGGTAGGGCCTCCGGCCTCGGGTGTCCCTTCCGGCGCCTGGGTTGGCTCCAGGGAGGGCGCCCCGACCGGCGCAACAGCAGGGACCGACCCCGGCGGTGCGGGCTGACCAGCGTGGGGGAACCGCGCTTGCTCCCTTTCGACTTGACATGCTTTGGTGAGTGGGTGTAGAGTACGCTAGCTTCTTGGACTAAGGTCCCCACGGACGGCGCCAACTGTTGGAGTGACGGATCGGACCAACAGGTTTTCTTGGTGGAAATGAGAGTAATGTATTCAATACTCCTTGAGCCCGTGTCTTGCAACTACAGTTGAGGGGTATTTATAAGGCGCCCCGTCCAGAGGGCCAAGCGCCTCTGGACCACCAACGGATACACGGTCAACCGTCGGTCGACAGTATAGACAAAACGGGCTATACATAGTACAGACAGGAAGATTCGACTCTGGCAACGTATCAGCCATGTCGGTCGCTGCCTACGCCATTCGACACGGTTCACAGGATCGCGATCCTGTCCCCCGGTGTACTTGTCCAGTCCTTTTCCTTCCAGCACTCCCCTTGGGTTCGCAACTGCGGACCGAGGGAGGACCTCCGGCAATCCCCCCTCGGAGGGCAGCCTCCGGCATGCTTCTCCCGGAGGGTGGCTTCCGGTGTCCTTCTACCGGAGGGAGCCCTCCGACATCCTTCTCCCGGAGGGTGGCCTCCGGCATCCTTCTCTCGGAGGGTGGCCTCCGGCGTCCTTCTGCCGGGGGGTGGCCTCCGGCGTCCTTCAGCCGAAGGGTGGCCTCCGGCGTCCTTCAGCCAGAGGGTGGCCTCCGGCGTCCTTCTGCTGGGGGTGGCCTCCGTCTCTAGGCTTCGGACCCCCTGTTTGTGGGCCCCCCTTCAGCCATCGGGATTATCTCCACCAACAGCGATGAGCACTGTAGGACCGAAAGTAGCGACCATAGGGGGGTGAATGGGCGCCTAAAAATTATTTCGAATCAATGGCCTGCTCCCAACACCCAACGCTCTTCAAAAGACTTAACAGAAAACTGTGAACAGATCGTCAAATCCTAAAAGTATCTAGCCTATAAATGACCGGTGTTCTAGACAAAGAAACACCAACACAGTGCTAATAGGTAGAATAACAAAGCATTTAAAACATGAGCAGATCAAGGTTCACACAAATAAACCATCACAGCAAATTATCTGAATGTACGTAAAACGAGATGAGTGGTTACTGTTCAAAACTTGTCTCCCATTTGAAACCTGACAAAGCCTGTGTGGTGCGATGCCTGTGGGGTGTCGAAGTTGGCTTTGGAGTACACAGTGTCGAAGCCTGAGCAGCAACTGCCGAAGCCTGTCCGAAGTATGCAGTACTGAAGGTTGTTGATGTTGAGCCGAGGTGTGCTTCGGTGTTGTTGTGCGAAGGTATAAACAGCGAAGCTAGCTTCGAAACAGAACAAAAACAGCGGACAGTACTTCGAACAAGCAGATACTCCGAACACTGTCAGCGAAGTACCTTTGATAATTCCGGTCCTCAGCAATTTCTCCACCTACAGCTTGGCGAGGTCTGCCCTCTCTGCTGATAACTTACGAAGCCCCTAGCGCACTGGCCTAGCCTTTGGGTTGACAAGCAAACTGTGCTCGATGATGCTCCGGTCAACTCCGGGGATTTCTTCGTCAGTCCAGGAGAAGATATCTATGTTTTCTTTAACTACTTCCTCCAGCGAAGTAGCTATTTCAAAAGGTAGCCCCTTGCCGAATTGTATTGGGTACTCCTTGCCATCTTTAAGGAACATCTTCATGATCACATCACCTTCCGGGCTTGGCTTTAGGGAAGGGCCCTTCGAGGAGCCTGAAGACTCCGAAGCCTCCTCCGTGTGCTCCGACACACTATTCACCTCCCGAGGGTCCAAAGGTGGACCATGGTCGTACTCCGCTCTTCAGGCTGCAGCTTGGTCTTCTGAGATAGTGAGGACTCCACCTTGCGTGGGCATTTTGAGACACAAATAGTTATGATGTGCTATAGCTCCGAAGTGGTTCAGCATTCCCCGCCCAAAAATTGCATTATAGGCATACGGGGCGTCGACGATGTCGAAGATAACATCCTCCACCCTGGCCAGGGGACCCTCTTCGAAGGCAACCTCGAGGCCTATTTGGCCAAGGGCATCGAGAGGAGGACTTGCGAAGCCTTGGAGTGGGCGAACTGCCGGAAGTAGGTGTCTCTAGGGACTGCACATCTGGTCGAAGGCCTGGATGAAGAGTATATCTGCGGAGCTCCCGTCATCCACTAGTATCCTTCGGACTTCAAATCCCGCTATATCGGCTGAAATAATAAGGTGGTCAGCATGAGGGAATTTCACCCTTGCAGCATCATTGGTGTTGGAACAATTGTGTTAGTTCCAGCAGATTTTTATGTGGTGGAGTGTGATGTGGATAATGAACCTCGAGGGGTTCTAACAGAGGGAGAAAAGGGGTTATACTGGTTCGGGCCTCTCCCGAGAGATAATAACCCTACATCCAGTTGTGGTGGATTTGGCATGGTATACCCTAGTATGGAGTAATGATTTCGGGGTCTCTTGGCCCCCTGGAGCGTGTGCCCTGCTACAAGGTCTTGGCCCTGCTTATATAGGCACGCAGGCCTTAAGGAAAAGACCAAGATACCCTCTACAAGCCCCTAGGCTTATAGGGGTAGACAGGGAAAGGGAGCTAGCTACTGTACAAAGGTACCAGACAGCTTTACATCTTTACAGACGTGTCAGGCTATGCCAGGCTTTGACCAGCTAAACGACACACCGAAGGCGGAGGCTGGGGGGAAGGCTTCGGAGTGTACCTCGGAGGGGGGGCTTCGAAGCATGCCCGGAAGGCGGCCTCCGAACTTGGCTCCGGAGGGCGGCCTCTGGACTGGGCTCCCGGAAGGCAGCCTCCGGACTAGGCTCCCGGAGGGCAGCCTCTGGACTGGGCTCCCGGAGGGCGGCCTCCAAGCTGGGCTCCCGGAGGGCAGCCTCCGGACTGGGCTCCGGAGGGCGGCCTCCGGACTGGGCTCCGGAGGGCGGCCTCCGGACTTGGCTCCGGAGGGCGGCCTCCGAGCTGGGCTCCTGGAGGGCGGCCTCCGAGCTGGGCTCCCGGAGGGCGGCCTCCGGACTTGGCTCCGGAGGGCGGCCTCCGGACTGGGCTCGCCTCCGGACTGGGCTCCTTGGGACCTGAAAACAACACTTAGAGAAAACAGGCTCCGACAGTGCTGGGCTCTGTGCCGAAGGCTGTCGGAGGCTGACGTCATTTGGCCCCTGTTTAAGGGAAATATATTCCCCCAACAATTGGCAGTAAAAGAAATAGGAACATGAGACCACTCGGGCATTTCTGCCGCCAAATTCGAGGTCCCTATGTGCCCTACTTCACAGACATATTCTCTTCGCTGCCTTTTTGACATGTTATCAATGGTCCCCCATCTGGAGATGGGAAGGACCACTCGCTTGCCGCGATCTTGGGGATCCTCCTGCTTCGGTGGTGGCATAATGTTGGCCACCGGGAGTTGCATCAGTGCTTCAAGGTTGTTGGCTCCAGCCATGGCTTGTACTGGCTCCGAACGCACTGCTGCTGGGGCTCAGTCCGAAGTACCTCACCCTGAGCTTCGTCCTAAGTACTCACCCCAAAGGGTCAATACGGACTTACAATCTTTCGTGTCATGGCTTCTATTTTCTCCATGCACACAACAGAAGAAGCTTTGGCGCTTGCTACCCACTCTCTCTTGGGGCTTCGAGGTACCAGCCTTGAAACCTTGTGCCTGTTGAAAGTTGACAGGCATCTTCGGGGCGGAGGGCACAATATTTAACACCTCAGAGCGGAAGTGTTTCTTTCCCCGCCTATGATCATTGAAGCGATTATCAAGGGGGGCTTGCAGAGAGGTTGGGACTTCAGGCTCCATCTTTACTTCTAGAAGGACTGGTGCAGGTGTCACGGTTCTTCGGAGGCAGCCTTCCTCTGCCTTGGCATACTGTTCGAAGTATGCCATCAGCTGTGCTACAAACAACACTAGCTTCTAGTGAAGTTTGCTGAGGAGATCTGGGTTCAACAACCCTTTGCGCGCCATATCAACTACCGAAGAGGTTGACAAGATTTTGATCTGACACTTGGTGTGGGCGAAGCGTGTAAAATATTCCCGAAGCATCTCCCCCGCTCGCTGCTTCACCTGGAACAGACTTTCGGTTGACATCAGGGCTACAAACATACCCTGGAAGTTACTTACGATCCTAGAGGTACCTCTTCATCTGCTCCCATGACTTGATCGATCCTGGCTTTAGAGACCACAACCATCGGAGAGCCACACCTTCCAAAGTGAGGGGGAAACACTTCGCCATAGTGTTACGCACCCCTCCGCTGTCTTTTATCACCAAAGCATACGAATGAGAGAATTATATGGGGTCAGACCCACCAGAGTATTTGTGCAGCTTCGAGGCCTTGAATCTGGGTCGAAGGGCACTTTCTGCAGGTCCGGATGCAACGGAGACTCGTCGTCGAAGGATGCATTCTCGGCTTCCTCCAAGACTTGAAGATCTTCGGGATGATTACTACGATCGTCGTCTCGGGGCGCCTCCTGATCATGAGTGAAGGCTTGAGAGCGAAGTCTATCTGCCGCTTCTTGCCTCCACCTTGCTACTTCTTCCTGAAGCCGCGCTACATGGGCAGCCGGGTCCTCAGGAAGGTCTTCATCTCCTCCGGAGGGGATCTCCGGGTCTTGGGAACTGAGGTAATCAGTTCGGATCACCGAGGGAGCTGCTCGGGGACCTCTGGGTATTCGAGGTCTGGGGACCCCATCGGGGGTTGGTGGAATGACTGAGGGTCCTGCACCGTTGGTCCGAGGGGACCTTCGCGGAGGATCGATGGTTAGGCTCCGCTTTGGAGGCATGGCTAACAAAGTTAAGGTCTGAAGACCGAAGACTTCGACTAGTTTGGGAAGGCGAGGAAAGGCCATCTAACTGCACTAGGAAGCCCTTACCGAAGGGTGCGCGGAATGCTGAGACTCCAAAGCTCCCTCCACAAGTGCTCTTCGAAGTGCAGTCAGCAGTGGAGAACTAGCTTTTAGAACTAAGTTCCCCATGGACGGCGCCAACTGTTGGCGTAAAAGATTACGCTAACAGGTTCTCTAAGATTAAGAACTAACAAACAATGAGTTTGTGAAGTGAACTATCTCAAGCCTCCAAATAGGATAATAGCTCGAAGTAGTTCAAAGTTGTGTATTGAATATCTGAGTATTCGATGCCTATTACAGGGTCAGAAGGGGGGTATTTATAGGTAAAAACTCTAAGGAAAAGACCTTTTTACCCCTCAATTATAACCGACATAGTGGAAACTATTCGGTACCCCGAATAGGGCTAAAATAGTAAAATGTATTCGAAGAAGATAGATAAGGCAGACGTCCCGTCAGTCTTGCTGTTTCCCACTATAGAGACGGAGTCTTCGGAGGGTACTTTCGAACTGGGGTTCGGAGGACCCTTCAGCTCGGAACTTCATCAACTTTGGGGCAAGCTTCTATCCTAAAGCTGCATAAATTGTCTTTGCCTTTTAATCTTAATGGCCCTAGGGATGAAGTAATTCCCCCCCAACACTCACTATCGGAACTTCCGATCCATTGATTTTTCTTGGGCATAACCTTCAATCTCCCACTTGCACAAGATCCAATTCTTTGTATGTTTTAATCCATCCCCTTAAGTGTGTGACCCAATAGGTTCGTACACTAATGATTGTTCATCGGAAACCATTTCCGACTCATTGATCAATAGCGGTACCTAGCAACACATATTGACCACCGAAAGTGTACAAAATCAAATTTTCATGAACCTTGATATACGCATGTACTAGTCCCTTTACCACACACCGTTAGTCAAGCCCAAGGCGAGATACGTGCCACCCTTGTTGGTTAACTTGATATTTTCACTCAATCCAGTATCGGATTTAAATCATGACTAACTCCTTAGTCATAGTGGCATGGCCATGCACTTTTCCAATCCAATACCTCGAGGGGCCTAGATGATGAGGACATCACTTCACATGATACACACATGGAGCCTCCACCTACAATTCAGTTACTAGGACGAATCACACGCGCCCGTGCCCATCGCTTGAACCATGAGGTTAATTCTTTCCTTAGCAACTATGTCAATATTTGTTTGGACGGGATGCTACTAAATACTAGTGATATTTTGTTGCTTAGGAACATGGGAGATGGAATAGAAGAGTTGGAGCTGAAGACGGAGTCGCACGGATGTTTTGAAGTCAAGATTTCGCTGGTTCGGACTACATCAACCACCCTGCACCAAAATGGGCATAACTTCCTCATACGAAGTCCGATTGGCGCGTTCTTTGACTTTTTGGAAAGCTGAGGAGAAGACGGATCGTTTGCCGTTGGTTTCACCTCATTTGGAGTCTCGAGTCGTTCTGTGTGATTTAAACCGTCCTGCATGACAGAACTGGGCCGTGTTGGCCCATAGTCCAAGTCTGTTCGTCTTCTAGCCCACAGCCCGTGTCTGTTCGCCTTCCACAGGCTGCCGCCCTATATATTCTCACGCCAGCCACCTCTAGGGTTAGGTTTTGCTTTGTTTGCATCTACACTGTTGTGTTTAGATCCCGCCTCTTGCACCGGACCGATTGGCTGCTGCATTGGCGTTTGTGAAACCTCACCTTATCATTGTTTGTCTGTGATTTGGCATTTGACTTGTATCCTTCCTGTTCTTGCTTGTGTTCTTGGGTTCGCTTGCAGGAATTAGCCTTCGTGGCGAGGTCAATCGCGTTCTGCGTGGTTGATAACCAACGGAGACAGTGGTGTAACGATTGCAAGGTTTTGATCCGCCGGACCGGAGCCTTGGATCGCCAACGTCGAGATTCTCCACCAACCCAAGTTATCCTTTACCTAACGGAAGATCGGGACCAGTCCCCCATCAGTTGGTATCAGAGCTCAGATTTCCCGTTAGGTAATCTCGATCTGCTTTTGTTTTACCTACAGTCCAGAAAACCGCACCAAAAAAAATCCCACCGAGAACCCCTTTGTGCCTTGCGATTTTAATTTCAGTTTTAACTTTGTTGAGTTCGTGTTCTTGGTCGAGTCTTGTTGCTGGTTTAGTCATCCCTCTGTGTCATTGAGTAGTAGTTGTTCTTGTGTCTCAAAAAAATTCCCCACCGAAACCCCCCCCTTCTGCAACCCTATTTCGTTTTCCACATCCAATCTTTGTGACCCCCCTTCAGTAAAACAGGCATAACTTTTCGCTCGTTTGGCAGAAAAATCTGAAATTTTTTGAGCGTGTTCCTGACCCAATTTGGGTGGGTACCCTAACATGGTTCCCCTGTTAGCCCTCAACAAAATCGCCAAAAAAAATCAGGAAGATAAAGAAAAAAATTGGTCAAAGTTTTTGCTCGCCGTTCAGCGAACTTGTGGAATTTCTGTGAGCCACATCCCACCTCAGTTGCAGTTGCCAATTTTTGTGGTTGTATCTCTTGTAATCCTTGTTCAAAAAAAATAGAGTGAAAAAAGGAAAAAAATATATATATATAAAAAAAGAAGCGGTCCTGTTTGTTGCTTGTCCGATCTCTTGTCCGAACTCCTGTCCGAACTCTTGTCCGATCTGAGGCAGGCATTGGCAGCTATTGCTTGTCCGATCTCTTGTCCGAACTCTTGTCCGAACTCTTGTCCGATCTGAGGCAGGCATTGGCAGCTATTGCTTGTCCGATCTCTTGTCCATACCCTTGTCCGATCCCTTGTCCGATCCCTTGTCCGATCTGTAGAGAGCTGAATTTGGCCTGTTTTTGCTTCCTTTTCATTTTTGGGCACATAGTTTCCCTCTTTTGCTTGAACTTTCACTTTGGGAGCACTAAGGTCAGCAACTTTGACGAGTACTAGAGAATACTTATTGAACTTGGTTTAACTGTTATTACTATCGCTAATCCTTGCTACTCACTTTGCCTTCCAAGCTACACCTTTCTCTTGGTCAGGACAGGATCAATTCTTGCAATTGCACACCACCTCCACTTGGTTCATCACCTGTAGGCCGGTGACCTCACTGCGGCGTGGTAAGAACACTTGCAAACGTGGGTAAGGTGCTTGACGGATTGCTTCCACCACCCCACCTAGCTGTTTTCCATAAGGATTATTCTTTGTTGTGTTGTCTTTCACTAACATGGCAGATCACAGCGGTACCCCTCCATCTGATTTTAATGACTGTGTCTCAAGACGTGCTCTACTAGAGTCTCAGCGGCAGACCCAACATTCCATCGAACGTCTCGCGCGTACTGTGGCTGACCTAGTGGACCGAATGACTGCCTTGGAAACACGTTTGCCTGCTGCACGAGCCAACGATGACCATGTTGAAGAGGAAGACGACTGTTGGCGTAAAAGATTACGCTAACAGGTTTCTGTAGAAAAGAAACTAACAAACGAAGTGTTTGTGAAGCAAACTGTTCTAAGCCTCCGAAAGGATAATAACTTAGAATAGTTCGAAAGTGTGTATTGAATAACTTGTATTCGGTCCCTATTACAGGGTGAATTGGGGGGTATTTATAGGCTCAAACATTAAGGAAAAGACCTATTTACCCCTCTATTACAACCGACATAGTGGAAACTATTCGGTTCCCTTAATAGGGCTAAAATTGTAAAAGACTAATCTAATGAGAAAAAAGATAAGTCTTCCATATTAGCTGGCAGAAAAGATCTTGAAGGGCTTTAGTTCGAAGATATACTCCGAACCGATGCCAATCTTCGTGCTTCGAACCAGGTTCCGAGCATCTTCGAAGATGGTCTTCTGGGAACCTTCGAACTGGCTGACTGCCTTTATGTTGCTTCGGCAATAACCCCGAAGATGAGATATTTTCCCCCAACAGTAGCCCCTCGAATACGCTTCTCCGTTGACCTGTAACGTTAGGAAAGCAGTATACGAAAGGAAAAGATAACCAATCATAGGGGTTATTGGTTTTTATTTTATCTCCGAAATGCATGAAGATATGAACTCCGAATTAGTCTTAAGGTAATTACTTTTCGAACTATCTTAGAACTGACATAGGAAGTTCGAAAGTCTTTTTAGACTTAGAAGAAATAGCCGTTAGTTTCTGTTTCCAACGGAAACTGTAGCAGGCGTTAATTTCGTAAAAGAAGTAACGGCAGGAATGCGAAACGACATGGATTAACGGTAAGA
The DNA here is from genome assembly GCA_019279435.1 of Zizania palustris. Lineage (NCBI taxonomy): Eukaryota > Viridiplantae > Streptophyta > Magnoliopsida > Poales > Poaceae > Zizania > Zizania palustris. The sequence continues at coordinate 114,218,294 of JAAALK010000283.1, read as the reverse complement.
AAGTGAAGTCTAGGCTATAAATAAAGGGCCTAGAAGTTACCCGGTTACCTTTTCACCGCATTCTAGCAATCAAAAACTTTTGAGCCCTTTGAGTTCTTGAACCCTAGCCTTTGAGTTCTTGAGCCCTAGCCTCCATTTCCTCAGAGCAATCCAGCAATCGTGATGGTGAAGACCAAGGGATCTGCGCCTCCTTCGGCCTTGGCTCGGCAACAGGCGGCCGCAGCGGCAACGGCGGCAGCGTTGGCGGCGGCACCTCCGATGCAGGCGGCAACATCCATGGCGGCAGGGGGGAGAAATCCCCAAATCGCCAATGACCAAGGTCTGTGCCCGCCATCAACCAATTATTTGGATCAGTCTTTTGAGTTGGGGCCTTCTACCTGCAAGAGAGAGTCTTTGGCAATCACAGCAGGGGGAAAAATTAGTAATGGAGTTATGATTCGGAAGCCGGGCAAAGAATCGATTCCATCACCAAGACCCGGAGAAGTAGTAGTATTCGAAGCTTTCTTCGAAGCTGGCTTGGGCCTTCCTGCTGTAGACTTCTTGGCGGAGGTATTGGATCTGTTTCATGTAACCCTCCCCCAATTATCTCCGAATGCAGTAGCTAGGTTAGCTATCTTTGAATGGGCGCTGAGAGCCGAAGGTTGTGAGGGGAGGGCAGAAATCTTCGCTGCACTTCATAGAGCAACTTGCCAGCCGAAGACCTTCGTAGGCTCCGGAGGTGAAAAAGTGGTAGTATCCTTCGACTCTATCAACTTTAGGCTTCGAGATGAATATGCTCTTCAGTTTCCTGCCAAGGCCATCAATGCTAGATGGTATATTGATTGGGTCCTGAGGTGGTTCTATGCCGAAGTTGGAGCGAACAGTCCTCTGACTGGGCCCCTCAAAGAAATTCAATTCCGGAAAGAAGCCTTAGTGCAGCCTGACGAAGGCCAGCTCGAAGCTCGTCTTAACCTGCTTCAGAAAATTAGCCGAAGGTTAAGCATGCGAGACTTAGCCGAAGAATTCCTCGGACTGCAAATTCCTCCGCTGATGGCCAACTGGCCTATCGTCTTCGAGGATGACTCGGAAGGCGGTCTTCGCAAGATCAATTTTACTTCGAGCCCTGCAGGTAACTTCGAAACTAATATGCATTGTACATATTTACTTCGAAGAAAGACTAACTTGAATTATTTTTTAGCTTCTTCAGCCCCTATTACTTCAGAGCAAATTGTAAGGGCTTCGGAGAAGATTTTGGGTGCCCCAACTCCGACTGAAAAAGAATGGCGAATTAAATTGGTCGGGAGTTGGGAAAGGTTTAACAGAGTATGGGGAATGTTGGAGTTAACTCCACCCCCTCTGATGGATTGGGTGCCTCTGGAGAAAGGACCCAAGAAAAGAATGGCTGAAGCCGGAGCTTCAAGCTCCGCAAGGACTCCGGTGAAGAAGGTGGCTCGGAAGCCAAAAAATCTCGCACCTTTGAATCCTGCGCCTTCGAGCTCAAGAACCTCAATCTCTGGTTCTAAAGAAGATGAAGGTATATTATTAGTGAGATTGATTGATGAAGATGCAGCTCAACGAAATATTCACATTGAAGATACTGCAGGTATCCTGGAGCCCCAAGCCAACATTGAAGAAGTAAGAGCTCCGGATACCCAAGAGGAGCAAATCGAAGCCCCTATGGGTGAAGATGAAGTCGAAGTTCCTGCAACTTCAGTTGTGGAGGAAAGGACTGCTCACGGAGATGCTCCGACAGCGGAAAATTTAACTGTGGATTCAGATGATGACTTCACTTTTGATCCTCCGAGCAGTCCAGTGCTCGATCTTCCGGAGAATGTCGAAGGTAAATTTCGCATAATTCTTATCAATTTCTGCAAAATTATACAATGTATAATATTTTTGTTTTTGCAGAGCCTCCTGTTGTAGAAGTACATCACGAAGACACAATTCAAAGGCCTTCGACAACTTCGGAGCCACACCCGGAGGTTACTCAACAGGGGCCTGGAAGGGGTAAAAGACACATAGAGTCTCTCCCTACTCAAGGATCGACTTCGTCTGAGTCAACAGATGAAAGTGAATCAACTGAGGGGGGGCCATCTTCAGAAGTTCCAAGGACCTCAGGAGAACACTCCGGAGCTTCGCCAAGCAGGGAAGATCAAAAGGCTTCGGCTCTGCTCCCTCTTTTAACTCGTTTTTTGGAGCAAAGAAGAGGGCTTCGGACTTTGCTCAAACCTTTAGGTCGAGTGAGTCGGGAAGTCGGGGAGACAGAGCTAGTAGCAAAATTAAGCAAGGCGAAGAATTCGGAGCTTAATGTTGCTTTGGAATGAGCAGCTTATCAGGTACGGAGCACCTTCGAACCGATATCTTTAGCAAATTATATTGGGTTCGAAGTACATCTTCGAACCAGTAGCAAATTATAAATGAATAATTTCTTACTTCAGTTTTTTCTCTTCTTAGCAAGCGGTCTTGGCCCGCGCTGCAGCCTTATCGAACGAAAATGAAATTACTCAGCTTCGGGAAGAAAATGAAGCTCTAAAACGCAACTTATCTTTCTCCGAAGCTAGAGTACTTCAAATGGACAATGTAATTTCAGCGGAGCGCAGGGCCAGACAGGGCTTGGAGGCTGTTAATAAGGAGCTCGAAGCAGAAAGAATCGTGCTTCGGGCCGAAATTGAAAAGGTGAGGTCGGAGCATGCTAGTGCTGGGTCCGAACTTGTAAGGCTCCAAGAGGAAACTAGCCAACTCCTAAACCAGAAGAAAGATTTAATTACGGAGAACGCTAGGATTTCCGGAGTTTTGGCAGAAACGACTTCGAGCAAGGATGCGCTAATTGAAGAAAAGCTTAAGTCGGAGAAGGTGGCTACGGAGGTCATCGAACAGATGCTAAGTGTTCTGGAGTACTTCGGTACTACTGGATCACTTCCTTCGGATGACAATGTGACTCTGCTGCGCCGGTTAAAGAGGATCCAAGGAGCAGCGAAGCAAATGAAGATGGCGGGCATGCGTTATGGAGAACTCTCCGGACAAGTGTCTGCCCTTGGATTACTTCGTTACTATGAGGATTTGGGCCGAATAATTACTCTGAGCGCAGAGGGCTCCATTACCTTCGAGGACGAGAGACTTTTGAATCCTTCCGAAGGCGTGACTGCCGCCTAGCGAGCCTTTCAAACTTCATGGAGAGCCGAAGGTCGTTCTGCGATCAAGGCTTGGATTGATGAAGGCCAACGCCAGAAGCAAGTTCGGAGCCAAGCTTCGAGCAGTCAGCCTCCTCCGAACCCGCATGTTTAGGAATTATTTAGGATTTTTTGATTATGTAAAGCTCATGCTTGTAAACATTTATCAATGAAAGTCTTGTTTGTCATATTTTTAGGCTTTGCCTCTTATGGAAGATATCGAAGTGTTAGAGCTTAACAGCGAACTTCGCTCATTGTGGAACACCTTCGAACTTCTAAAGAGTTATAAGCGTCCTCGATTTCTTATTCCTCGAGATGACTCCGGCGTAATTGCGCCCGAAGTAGTCAAAGACGTATTGTCTTATATTAAAGAGGAAGATAAAGAGATTGACGCAAACACCTCGTCTTCTGAAGACACTAATTGGTCTGAAGACGAAGGTGAAGCCCAAAATAAAAGATCTGAAGATCTTAGAAGCTGGGAAAGAAGCCCCGAGCGGCTTCGAACTTGGGCCGAGCTTCAACAAGAGCAGAAGGATTTTAGAGCTTCGAGGGGGAGGAAGAGAGTTAAACGTAAAGTTCTTAGAACTTCTGATGTTGGAACTAGTCGTTCCACCCCTAGCTCTCGGTACCGAAGAGGTCTCCGATTCCTTCTTGGTATAGATACTAATTTTTCATAGTGTAATCTGTAAACACATTTATTTCAATAATGAATGCCGATTTAAAATTGTCTCCATATTTACTAGCCCCTCTTTGGGTATAAGCAACTTCGAAATGTATTCAAAGATGGTTATGCGCAAAGAAAAAACTTCGGAGTACAATTTTTTGGGGGTTCGGAGCCCCTCTGTCATTTAAAGATCTTTTGAAATCTTATGAAATGTCTTCGACTTTTTGCAGTCAGAAGAATGGTAACTTAGTACCTTTGTTTTACGAAAGAAATCAATTGAGATAACTTCCAGGACACTTTAGTGTCTTAAAAAATTTGTCACTTTGGACTTATGTTAACAGACATTCGAAGCTCATGGCTCAAATGCTGTTTTGCTTTAGCCACCTTCGGCTTGTCTTTGCGATCTCTGACGAACCAATGGTTCGGAGTTTGCAATGGTCTCTTTGGACTCTTTTTACGGATGTCTACCAGCCAATGGCTTGGACTCCGTATAATTTAGCCACCTTCGGCTGTTTTTGCAGAAGTCTACCAGCCAATGGCTTGGACTTCGCAGATTTTGGCCACCTTGGGCTCTTTTTACGGAAGTCTGCAAGCTGCAGCTTGGACTCCGTAGATTTTGGCCACCTTCGGCTCTTTTTACGGAAGTCTACCAGCCAATGGCTTGGACTCCGTAGAATGTGGTTTTGGGCTCTTTTACGGATGCCTACAAGCCGTTGGCCTGGGCTCCGGATTATGTCAGCCACCACGTCGGAGGCTTCAAACTTTATGGGTTCGAAGTCCGAAAATACAACCCAGCTTAATGACACTTCCCTCTCGGTCGACCCCGCGGTTCCAGTGCGTCCACTCGGAAGCTAGAAGTCTATGAGGGGAAGGCAACTATCAGGGTCATATGCTTTATTAATTTAGAGGTGATTACAAGCGAATTACAAGGAGCCCTTATGCGAAGTATCGCTTTAGGTGCTCCGCATGCCAAGTATGTGCTAACTCTTCACCTTCTAAATTAGCTAATTTAAATGAACCAGGGCGCCCCGAGCGGACAATTAGATATGGACCTTCCCATTTATTGCCTAACTTCCCTGGTGCTATAATGCTTCGTAGAACAAGATGACCTGGCCTTAACTCACTGAGCTTAACCTTCGGGTCATACCAAGTCTTTGTCTGCTGATGATACTTTGATAAATTAGCTACAGCCCGAAGTCTTGTTTCTTCTGACAAATCTAACGAAGCTTGTCTTTCTTCTTCAATGTCCGGTTCGGTGCTGCGAAATGATCCCCCTTTGAGCTCCGTTGGAGTCATAGCTTCATCTCCGAATAGTAGTCTGAACGGAGTAAAACCTATGGACCTTGTTTGCGTAGTCCGAATGGACCACAGAATCTTCGGAAGCTCTTCGGTCCACAGTCCCTTTGATAATCCTACTATTCTTCGATTTAGCCCTGATAAAATATTCCCATTGGCTCGCTCTACGGCTCCATTCGACTGAGGATGTCTCACTGCAGCAAAACATAGTTGAATGCCTAGGTCTTCGCAAAACTTCCTGAAGGGTTCTGCGTCGAACTGTGTTCCATTATCAACTGTGAGATATCTAGGCACTCCGAACCGGCAAATAATGTTCTTCCAGAAGAATTTCTGTACATTGTTCGAAGTGATAGCTGTTAAGGGCTCTGCTTCTACCCACTTAGAAAAATATTCAATAGCTACCACTGCGAACTTCAGATTTCCCTTTGCTAACGGAAAGGGACCAATTAGATCCATACCCCATCTGGCCATAGGCCATACCGGAGCAATGACTTGAAGAGCTGTTGGTGGGCGATGACTCCGTCGACCCATCCACTGGCATCCTTGACAAGTGCGGACCAAGCTCTCCGCATCAGCTGTTATTGTGGGCCAATAAAGCCCCTGGCGAAGTGTTTTTCCTGCCAGAGCTCTAGGGGCTAAATGGCTTCCACAAAGGCCTTCGTGAATTTCTCGAAGAATTTCTTGGCCTTCGGCTTGAGATATACATCGGAGTAGAGGGGAACATACTCCGGCCTTGTATAATATACCGTTGATTAACTGATAGCTTCTGGCTCTGAGCTTTAATCTGGACAACTGGGGCTCTTCGGGCAAATTTGTTCCTCCTTGCAAGAGTTCTATGATCAAATCTTTCCAATCTGCACTAGGAATGCAAAGAATCTCCGCAGAGGCAATTTGTGGCACCGAAGGTATATTGAGCTCCTCATAGAAAGCTTCTTCAGGCACATCCACAGCTCCGGCTGCAGCCTTCGCTAAAATGTCCGCTTGCACGTTTTCAGCTCTTGGTATACTCCGAATGGAAATACCCTTGAAGTGTGCTTCGATTTTGCAGATTTCTTCCAAATACTTTGCAAGCTGTGGATGTCGAACCTGAAAACTTTTGTCTACGTGTCCTGCTACTATCTGAGAATCTGTCTTTATAATTATTCTTGTAGCCCCTAGAGCACGTGCTTTCCGGAGTCCCAACAAAATCCCTTCGTACTCCGCTATATTATTGGTAGACTTAAAGTTGAGTCTTGTGGAGTACATTGCTCTTTGCCCTGACGGTGAAATCAACACTGCCCCAATGCCTGCTCCGGATGCTTGGAAAGCCCCATCGGAGTAAACAGTCCAAACTCCGTCATTTGATTTCTCCGGAGTCAAATTCGCAGGTGGAGTCCACTCTGCTACGATTGGGATTTGATAGTTGTCCTTGCCAGGAAAGATATGCCGAAGGGTGCTAGCTCTACTGCCCACTTTCCAATCCTTCCAGTGGAATCTTTGCTTCGGAGCATATCTCCTAAGGGATACGAAGTTGGTACAATTACATTGTGAGCCAAAAAATAATGTCTTAGCTTTCTCGAAGGCATTATCAGAGCATAAACGAACTTCTCAAGTTCGGAATATCTTGTCTTTGCTCCTGATAATGCTTCGGATACAAAATAGACAGGATTTTGGACCAACTTCCCATTGAAATCCACTTCTCTGACAAGGACTGCGCTGACAGCTGAACCTGTAGCTGCAAGATACAGGAGTAGGGTTTCGTCCGCAATAAGCACCGTGAGTGTAGCAAGATTGCTGAGATAATCTTTAATATCTTCGAAGCTTTTCTGACACTCCGGTGTCCATGCAAAATCTTCGGACCCTTTCAAAGCTTTAAATATTGGCAAGCTCCTCTCCGCAGACCTTGATAAAAACCTGCTAAGTGCGGCCAGACGTCCAGTCAGCTTTTGCACTTGCTTTAAATTCTCCGGAGGAGCCATCTTCTGCAGCGCAGTTATTTGAGTAGGGCTAGCTTCAATTCCCCTGCTTGAAACTAAATACCCTAACAACTTTCCAGCCTTAGCTCCGAATATACATTTTTCGGGGTTAAGACGGATCCCACATGCCCGAAGGCTATTGAATGTTTCTGCTAAGTCTAGGCTATGTTGGTGCTTTAAAGCACTCTTTATTACAATATCATCCATATAGGCCTCCACATTGCGACCTAGTTGATGACCTAGAGCCTTAGCAACTAATCTTGAAAAAGTAGCCCCGGCATTTCTTAGGCCGAAGGGCATTCTTACATAGCAGAAGACTCCCGAAGGAGTTACAAAGCTTGTCTTGATTTCATCTTCGCGCTTCAACCATATTTGATGATAACCAGAATACGCGTCAAGGAAGCTTAATAACTCCGAACCTGCAGTGGAGTCAACCAGTTGATCAATTCGGGGCATGGGGTAGGGGTCACGTGGGCACGCTTTATTCAGAGATGTGAAATCAATGCACATGCGCCACTTCCCGGAAGACTTCTTCCTGACGAAGACTGGGTTGGCTAACCATTCTGTGTGAGCCACTTCTCTGATAATCCCAGCCTTCAACAGTTTTTCAACTTCGTCCTTAGCTAGAGCAGCTTTCTCTGTGGACATCTTCCGGAGTCCTTGTCGAACAGGCCGGGCCTTCGGGTTTACAAGTAAACTGTGCTCAATGATATCCCGATCGACTCCGGTGATATCTTCGTCAGACCAAGCGAAGACATCCAAATTTTCTTCCACGACCTTTTCCAAGGAGGTTGCAACTTCAGGAGGTAAATCTTTACCAAATTGAAAAGTGTATTCTTTACCATCTTTAACAATGATCTTTGTTGCAATCTCTCCTTCGGGACTTGGTCTCGGGAAAGACTTCTTCGAAGCTTCGGAGGAGGCTGAAAAAATTTCTTCATTATCCTGCACACTGTTTACTTGCCTCGGATCAAGAGGGGGACCGTGACCATATTCTGCCCTCCGAGCAATGGCTTGATCTCCGAAGATTGTTAAGACTCCTGCTTGAGTGGGCATCTTCATGCACAAGTAGTTGTGATGCGCCACAGCTCCGAACTGATTCAACATGCCCCGTCCGAAGATGACATTATAAGCATATGGGGCATCTACCACATCAAAGATAACTTCTTCAGTTCGAGCTAATAAACCTTCTCCGAAGGTAACTTCCAGGCCTATCTGGCCTAGTGCATCAAGCGGAGGTCCTGCGAAGCCTTGCAGAGGACGAGCCGCTGGGAGGAGATGCTTCCTGGAAATGCATAACTGATCGAAGGCTTGCACAAAAATGATATCTGCCGAACTACCTCCGTCAATTAGCACCCTTCGGACTTCAGTCCCTGCAATATCAGCAGTGATAACCAATGGATCTGCATGCGGGAACTTAATACCAGCTGCATCCTCCGCAGAGAAAGATATCGGAACATGAGACCACTCCGGCATAGCAGCTGCAGATGACGAAGTCCCAATATGACCTACTTCCCGAACGTACTCTCTTCGCTGTCTCTTGGACATGCTTCCGAGGGTACCTCCTCCGGAGATAGGGAGAACTACTCTTTTTCCTCTATCTTGCCCTTCCTCTTGCTTCGGAGGTGGCATAACATTGGCCACCGGAGGGTGCCTTGCAGCATCAAAATTTTCTATCCGCGCCACAGCCTGGACCGGGTCTGGGCGCGTTGCTGCTGGACTTCGGTCGGTACTGCCTCGACCCGAAGTTCTCTCCAAGTACTCTCCCCTTAGGGTAAGGATAGCCTTGCAAGTGTCAGTTGCATGGCTTCAATTTTCTCCATGAATACAGCAAAAAAGGGTCTGGCCTTTGCCAGCCGTTTTCCCTGGCGGCCTCCAGCCGCTGGCCTTGTTCCCCGTAGACTGTGGAGCTCTTGGTGCAAACTTCGGAGGGGGTGCAATATTCAAGACTTCAGAGCGAGGGTGCTTTTGCCCTCTTCTCCGATCATGTTGCACTTCGAAGACTGGTTCCTGCGGCTGTGCCGAAGTCTTCACTTCTGCTTTGACTTCTTGCAATACAGTCGAAGTAGCAGCAGTCCTCCGAAGCCAACCCTCTTCTGACCTCGCATACTCCTCGAAATATGACATCAACTGTGACACTGAGGAGATGCTCTTCTGATGCAGTTTATCCAAAAGGCCTTGATGACTGACGCCTTCCCGAGTCGCATCAACCACTGAGGATGTGGACAGCCCCCGAATTTGCGACTTCGTATGAGCGAAGCGCTTGAAGTACTGCCTCAATGTTTCTCCGGGGAGCTGTTTCACTTGGAAAAGGCTTCCTGTTGACATAGGAGGCACGAAGGTGCCCTGAAAGTTACTTATAAACTTCCTCTTCAACTGTGACCACGAATTGATTGATCCTGGCTTTAAAGACCAGAACCATCTCAACGCCACTCCTTGAAGAGCTAACGGGAAGCACTTCGCCATAGTGTCTCTGACTCCGCCGCTAGCCTCAATCGCTAGGGCATAAGAACGCGCGAACTCTCCGGGATCTTCATCTCCGGCATACTTGCAGAGCTTCGAAGTTTTAAACTTTGGATCAAAGCGAACCTTCTGCAGCTCAGGATGCAACGGAGATTCATTGTCGTAAGAGGCGTTCTCCAGGGCTTCGGGATAATCAAAATCGTCGTCTTCGGGCACTTCTGGGATAGTTGGGATGGCTTGAGAGCGAAGCCTGTCCGCAGCTTCTTGTCGCCATCTCGCTACCTCAGCTTGAAGGTTGGCCATTTGAGTGGCCATGTCTCCAAGGCTATCTTCATCTCCTCCGGAAGGACCTTCCGGGTCTTGAGAACTGGTAGGATCAGTTCGAATCGGAATGGAGGGTGGAGAAGGGACTCCGGGCGGTCGGAGTATGGAAGGGGTTGGCGGAGAGGTTTCATATCCTCGAGTGATAGAAGCCCCTTCCGGAGTTTGAGGTGGAGGGAGAGTCGAAGACCCTCCGACTTCAACTGTGTCGAAGGGTATCTCTCCGGAGATCCGAGAGGACCTCCGAGTGGGATTGCGAGGTGCGCTCCGCTTAGGAGGCATGATGTAAGAAGTTGGTAGAGAACGAAGTTTTTCGGACTAGGTTCCCCACGGACGGCGCCAACTGTTGGCGTAAAAGATTACGCTAACAGGTTTCTGTAGAAAAGAAACTAACAAACGAAGTGTTTGTGAAGCAAACTGTTCTAAGCCTCCGAAAGGATAATAACTTAGAATAGTTCGAAAGTGTGTATTGAATAACTTGTATTCGGTCCCTATTACAGGGTGAATTGGGGGGTATTTATAGGCCCAAACATTAAGGAAAAGACCTATTTACCCCTCTATTACAACCGACATAGTGGAAACTATTCGGTTCCCTTAATAGGGCTAAAATGGTAAAAGACTAATCTAATGAGAAAAAAGATAAGTCTTCCATATTAGCTGGCAGAAAAGATCTTGAAGGGCTTTAGTTCGAAGATATACTCCGAACCGATGCCAATCTTCGTGCTTCGAACCAGGTTCCGAGCATCTTCGAAGATGGTCTTCTGGGAACCTTCGAACTGGCTGACTGCCTTTATGTTGCTTCCGCAATAACCCCGAAGATGAGATATTTTCCCCCAACAACGACCATATTGGAGAGGAAGACGACCTATCCTATGCCGCGAACAATGGCATTGACCCTGATGAGGCTGCACGTCATCGCTTTCAGTTCAACCGTCAAGGTATGGGCGGCCACCGCAACCGCCATCCACGAGGTAACAATGACAACCACAGCAACAATGATCATGATCCCTACTCTAAGGTAAAATTTTCAGTACCTCATTTTGCTGGCACCTATGATCCAGATGCATATTTAGATTGGGAGATGTCAGTCGAACAAAAATTTAATGCTCACATGGTTCCTACTATCCACCGCGTGCGCTTAGCTACTAGTGACTTCACTGGATATGCTCTTCTTTGGTGGACTGAAATAGTTCAGGTTGGCAATGAACCACAAACTTGGGATATGTTAAAACGGCAAATGCGTGGTAGATGGGTCCCTCCTTCATATAAACGTGATTTGAGAAAAAAATTGCAGCGCCTAAACCAAGGAAATAAATCGGTAGAGGAGTATTATCAGGAGTTGCAAATAGGTTGCATGCGTGCTGAAATTGAGGAGGACAATGAGGATAAAATGGCCCGTTTTATGGTGGTTTAAGACGTGAAATTCAGGATATCATTGATTATAAAGAATACAATACTATCACTCGTCTTTTCCACCTTGCTATGCTTGCAGAAAAAGAATTGCAGGGTCGCCAACAACCACAACGCAGCATGAGGACCAACATTGGTGGTTCTACTCCACGCTCAAGTGGGCAGCAACAACGACCACCACCACCACCTTCTCGACCGATGGCTACATCAGCACCTTCTACATCTACAGCCCAGGCTCAGAGCTCCAAGGCTGCAGCATCCAAGGCGCCAGCCAAGCCCACCTCCTCGGCGGCCTCTACTGCACGTTCGACGGCGATCCAGTGTCACCGATGCAAAGGATTCGGCCATGTCATGAAGGACTGCCCTAGTCAGCGGGCTTATATTGCTACGGAAGACGGTGGCTATGTAAGTGCTAGTGATGTTGAAGATGAATATGCGCTTGCTGCTAACATTGCAGGAGATGACGATACATTTGACGATGACGCTGTTTTTGCGCCGGATGCCTCTGCCGACCTTTAAGCACTTATTGTAAAACGCGTCTTGAGCACTCACATGGAGCAGGACGATCGGGCACAATGGAATAATCTGTTTCAGACCTTCTTCGTCGTCAATGACCGTCGTGTACGTGTCATCATCGACAGCGGTAGTTGCAACAATTTGGTGAGCCACGACATGGTAACGAAGCTTCAACTTCCCACACGTGCGCATCCACACCCTTACCATGTGCAATGGTTCAACAATAACGGTAAGGTCAAGGTAACACAAACTGCTCACATCAAATTTTCCATTGGTACATACTTTGGAGTTGCTAATTTTGATGTAGTACCAATGCAAGCATGTTCTCTGTTACTTGGTAGACCTTGGGAGTATGATACTGATGCTACACACCATGGTAGGAGCAATAAGTACACATTTATGTATAAAGGAAAGAAAGTTACATTGTTTCCTATGACTCCTGCTGAAATTGTGAAATTTGAACAAGAAAAACATGCTAGGGACGCACAAAAGAGCAAACAACCTTCTGAAAATCAGCAAGTAGCTAAGATGCTTTTGAGGCAACAGAAAGATAAAATTGCTTCTCCTTCTTCATCACAAGTTATAAATCTGAAAGGACGTGTCATGCATGCAACTAAAACTAACCTTGCAGTACGTAGTTTTCTTGGTCTTGCAGGTTTCTACCGGCGTTTTGTGAAAGATTTCAGCACCATAGCCAGCCCTTTACCTGAGTTGACCAAGAAGGGAGTTACTTCTACTTGGGAGCCAGCACAAGAACAAGCTTTGGCCACACTCAAGGATCGCCTTACACGTGCACCTCTACTTCAGCTACCCGACTCCAGTAAGCCTTTTGAGTTAGAATGTGATGCTAGTGATTTTGGAATAGGAGATGTGCTGCTACAAGGAGGTAAACCCGTGACCTATTTTAGTGAGAAATTGCATGGTCCACAGTTGAATTATTCCACCTATGATAAGGAATTATATGCCTTAGTGCGTGTGCTTGAAACTTGGCAACATTACCTTTTGCCTAAGGAGTTTTTTTTACATTCTGATCATGAAGCACTAAAATATTTGAGAGGGCAAGCTAAACTGAACCGTAGACATGTTAAATGGGTTGAATTTATTGAACCTTTCCCATACATTGTGAAATACAAGAATGGCAAAGAAAATGTGGTTGCTGATGCATTGTCTCGCATGGTTGTTCTTTTATCTCAACTTGATATTAACGTTCCAGATTTGGAAAGCTTGAAAGATTTGTATGTTGTAGATAAAGAATTTGCTGAACCATACACTAAATGTAATGATGGGAAAGGCTGGAAAAAATTTCATGTTTATGACGGTTTCTTGTCCCATGCTAACAAGCTATGTGTTCCAGATTCGTCCTTACGTTTGCTGTTGTTGCAGGAATCACATGGCGGTGGATTAATGGAGCATTTTGGGAGAGAAAAGACTTTGGCCCTGCTGTCCAATAATTTTTATTGGCTAAAGATGCGGAGAGATGTTGAACGATTTGTGCAGCGTTGTGCCACATACCATAAAGCTAAGTCCAAACATAACCCATATGGTTTGTATACTCCACTTCCTGTTTCTAGTGCACCTTGGGAAGAGATTAGCATGGACTTTATTGTGGGATTGCCTAGGACAAAGAGGGGGAGAGACTCCATATTTGTAAGAGTGGATAGGTTTTCTAAAATGGCACACTTTATTCCCTTTCACAAGACCAACGATGCTTCACATATTGCTGATTTATTTTTCAGGGAAATTGTGAGATTGCACGGGATGCCTAGAACCATTATTTCAGATCATGATGTGAAGTTTATGAGTTACTTTTGGAAGACAATGTGGGCCAAGCTTGGCACAAGATTGCTGTTTTCAACAACTTGTCACCCACAAACTGATGGTCAAACAGAGGTGGTAAACCGTACACTCTCCATGTTGCTGCGAACAATGATTAAGAAGAACTTGAAAGAATGGGAGGACTGTCTTCCACATGTTGAATTTGCATACAATAGAGCTGTCCACTCAACAACACAATTGTGTCCGTCTGAAGTGGTGTATGGTTTTAAGCCAATCACACCACTTGATTTGCTGTCATTTCCTTTTCAAGAGAGAGCAAACATGGAGGCAACTATGCGTGCAGAGTTTGTGAAAGCTATGCATCTGAAGACCAAGGAAGTTATAGAAAAGAAGGCACGCTATTTTTCTCAAAAGACAAATAAAGGAAGAAAGAAGATGTTTTTCAAACCAGGAGATCTTGTTTGGTTGTACTTGCGCAAGGATCGTTTTCCTGATTTGAGAAAGTTTAAATTGATGCCCCGTGCTGATGATTTAAAACCCTATTTGGTAGCTGACGATGAGCTTGAGTCGAGGACGACTCCAATTCAAGAGGGGGAGGATGATGAGGACATCACTTCACATGATACACACATGGAGCCTCCACCTACAATTCAGTTACTAGGACGAATCACACGCGTCCGTGCCCGTCGCTTGAACCATGAGGTTAATTCTTTCCTTAGCAACTATGTCAATATTTGTTTGGACGGGATGCTACTGAATACTAGTGATATTTTGTTGCTTAGGAACATGGGAGATGGAATAGAAGAGTTGGAGCTGAAGACGGAGTCGCACGGATGTTTTGAAGTCAAGATTTCGCTGGTTCGGACTACATCAACCACCCTACTCCAAAATGGGCATAACTTCCTCATACGAAGTCCGATTGGCGCGTTCTTTGACTTTTTGGAAAGCTGAGGAGAAGACGGATCGTTTGCCGTTGGTTTCACCTCATTTGGAGTCTCGAGTCGTTCTGTGTGATTTAAACCGTCCTGCATGACAGAACTGGGCCGTGTTGGCCCATAGTCCAAGTCTGTTCGTCTTCTAGCCCACAGCCCGTGTCTGTTCGCCTTCCACAGGCTGCCGCCCTATATATTCTCACGCCAGCCACCTCTAGGGTTAGGTTTTGCTTGGTTTGCATCTACACTGTTGTGTTTAGATCCCGCCTCTTGCACCGAACCGATTGGCTGCTGCATTGGCGTTTGTGAAACCTCACCTTATCATCGTTTGTCTGTGATTTGGCATTCGACTTGTATCCTTCGTGTTTTTGCTTGTGTTCTTGGGTTCGCTTGCAGGAATTAGCCTTCGTGGTGAGGTCAATCGCGTTCTGCGTGGTTGATAACCAACGGAGACAGTGGTGTAACGATTGCAAGATTTTGATCCGCCGGACCGGAGCCTTGGATCGCCAACGTCGAGATTCTCCACCAACCCAAGTTATCCTTTACCTAACGGAAGATCGAGACCAGTCCCCCATCACTAGAGATGACTCTCCCATTATTAGGAGGGATAAATTCCTTCTTGACTGCTCACATCCCAAGACATGTTTCATAACACACCTGAAAACAACCCTTATTACTACCCTGTTACGGAATAGCATTAGGATGCATCTAAGTGTGTCACTACGCATTCTAGAATCAAATGACGATCTCAGGTCCAAGGACTCTGCAGATACACCATTTGAGATGACAACTATTGGCACATTACAATCTCAGCAGTATCTCAAGTGGGTCTGTCCAACACCATGTTCACCAACATGTGTCCACGTCACTGATTTGACCTCTCTATGTCTATGATCTGTGAAACACAATAATCAATCAGTCGGATGTGCTAATCCATGTATCATCACTGTCCCACATGATGACAAGATTAGGGACCCTTTTGAACAACATCGTCATAAAGCAAAAAGTTTCACATAACAAGTCGTACTCATTAATTAAATGCAAACGATCTTTATTCAAGGAACAAGATAACAATTATCCTCATACATTAACATAGACTCTACTAGCATCTTCCACAAACACGTGACTCACTCACGCAAGTATCTAATACCCATGGAGCTCATATGCACCTCATGCTTGGGCTGTGAAAGAGGCTTCGTCAACGGATCCGCCATGTTCAAATCAGTGTGCACCTTGCAAATCTTCACATCACCTCTCTCAATGATCTCGCGGATCAGGTGATCTCGCCGAAGTATATGTTTGGATTTCTAGTGCAACCTAGGCTCCTTGGCTTGCGCAATGACACCACTATTATCACAATATAGGTCCATTGGACTGGACGCACTAGGAACAACACCCAACTCAGAAATAAACTTCCTGATTCAAATGTCCTCCTTCACCACTTCTGAAGCAGCGATATACTCAACTTCTGTTGTAGAATCAGCCACCATCTCTTGCTTGGAACTCTTCCAACTCACTGCACCACCATTTAGGCATAACACAAAGCCAGATTGTGATAGAGAATTATCTTTATCGGTTTGAAAGCTAGCATCCGTGTAACCCCTTACAACGAGATCCTCTTCACCACCGTAAACCAGGAACATTTCCTTAGTCATTCTCAAGTACTCGAGGATGCTCTTTACTACAGCCCAATGACTTTCACAGCATGGCATACATGATGGATCCAATTACGAAGGCATACAGGATCACACTCATCTTTTCTAGCTCATCATGTGTCACAACACACTGAGTCTTACTAAGATAAATACCATGTGACATCGGTAGAAATCCCTTCTTAGAGTTCTGCATTTCGAATTGTTTGAAAACCTTGTCAATGCACATACTTTGGTTTAATCCAATTAACCGTTTTGATCTATCTCTATAGATCTTTATGCCCAAAATGTATGCTGCCTCTCCAAGATCTTTGAGAAACCATGTTGAAGAGCATGGTTCTTATGCTCCAGATGTGATGAGTGATTGCCAACGGAAGTCAAGAAGAGACGTGAAGACCAGCCGTGTCTGGGCGCGTGTGACTCAAGTACACGGGCAGCGAGCGACAGCCGGGCAGAGGAGCCGCGGAATCGGGTTGGCCCAATCTGAGTACATGGGCTAGGAGCGGCAGAGGATCCACCGGTCTGTTGACCGAGTTTGACTGACGTACACGGGTGGCGAGCGATTGCCGGGCTAAGGAAGCTGCGGGGTCGGGTCGGCCCAATTCGGGTACCCGGTGCGAAGACGGTGGACGCTTTGCCAGTTTCAACGCAAAACTGACAATCGATGATTATTTTGATCTTAGGATATTAATATTTAGTTTTTAAGTCCAGAATATTTTTATTTGAGTCAGTTGATTTTTCTAAGGGTATTTTAGTATTTTCGGATTTTATTTTAGAGTCAGTGTAATTTACCCTAGGGGTAAATTAGTCTTTTAATGTATTAGGAGTCGCCTATAAATAGGCCCCTACCCCCTTAGGGATAGGGTGACTGTTAATTTTTTGTTCCCAAGATCAATCTACAGTCCAACCTTTTTCCGCCGCAGAAATCGTTTTTCTTTCCATTCTTCCAGCCGACATCAATTCTTCATCATGCATGGCGGCCGAGATGAGAGAAGCCGGATCTGCTTTTTCTTCTTCATGGCAGCCTGCAGATTAGCAGCCTGCACGATATTTTCAAATCGGCGTGCTGCAGGCATAATCGCGCGCACCCCACGGCAAAATTGATGCACGCGCTGCATCATCTACACGGCACGTGGCTCAAGCATTTTTATCCTGGCGCACGGCAGCAGGCAGCAGGCAGGCAACAGGCCAGGACTTTTGTGTCAAGCTGTGGGACCTGCCGGCAGTTAGGTGTTCCTTTCTTCGGCACGATGTTCGGCGCAGAACAAAGAAGCAGGCGTCGTGCGGTGCATTTCCGTGGGACCCACGCACATTTCTCGACGCACGAAAGCAACGCGCTAGAGGAGGTGTCACCCCGAGCCACGTGTAAATTTCTTTGGGAGCGGCGGACTGCAGACAGCTATTCTGTTGGCGCGTGGAAAGGCGTGACTTAGCCTTTGCAGCTTGTGTGTTAGAGGCCTTTTCGCCTCGGTTGCATGCAGCTGCAGCATCGGCGTGCGGCTACAACTTTAATTGTGAGCGGCAGTTTTTTCTACGTGCCCGGCACACGACATCCACGACGTCGGCCGGAGCTTTTGCGACGTGCGGCGAAGGAAACAGGGGATTCTTCAATGCTGGTAAGTAGTTTTTAATCTGCTATTTTTAGCTAGTTAATTAAATTAATAGTTATTTCTTTTAATTAGTAGTAAATTTGTTCTACTATTTTCGTAGATAATTTTTCTCTGCTAGACATTATTATTTAATCTGCTTATTAATTATCTCGTATTTTTATTTAAATATTTTTGTTTAATCTTCTCATATAAAAAGAAAAAAATATTATTAGTCGCAGTAATATTTTTAGTCTAGTTTTAACGTGCAATATTTTAAGTTTATTTCTAAATTAATTTTTGAATGATCCATGTTTTATTCATTTGATTAGTATTTTATTTCTAGACTACAATATAAATATTTCGTGAATTATCTAAGAGTTTTTATTTACCACAATATTTCTATTTAGCTTGTCTTTAATATCATTTTAATTAGGACACCAGTCATTTTTAGGCTAGATAGCTTTAGTTCCTTTATTTTGCTTTGCTAATATTTTTTGTCTGGTTAAGTTCGTTTGGGTGTTGGGATTAGATCGTAGTTTTGCAAGAATTTTTTAGGCGCCCATTCACCCCCTCTGGTCGCTACTTTCGGTCCTACAAGTGGTATCAGAGCGAGGTTAGGTTTTTCTTATACCTTAACCGGTTCTAAACCCAGGTAGTGATCATGACGTCTTCTGGTAAAATCCCATCCCTTGAAGCTTTTGGCTACACTTATTGGAAGACTCGCATGCGAGCCTATCTTATGAGCCAGAGCTCGGACATTTGGGATATTTGTGTTCATCCTACTTTCACCATAGTGCCTATTACTGAGGGTACTTCTGCTGATGTAATTGCCCAACATCAAAATAATAGTAAAGCGGTGAACATTTTATTCTCTGGCATAGGTCCTAGTGAGTTTGAGCATGTCAGCCATCTCAACACTGCTCGAGAGATCTGGGATACCCTCCAGGCACACCATGAGGGGACAGCTCAGGTCAAGGCTAGGCTGTATCAGACCAACCGGCGTGAGTATGAAAATTTCTCACAGAAGCCGGGTGAGACTATTGAGGCTTTGTTTGGTCGTTTTCAATCGATCATAAACAAGCTTCGGGTCAACAAGGCCGAGCGTGATCAGCTAGTCTCATATCATGAATAGGCACTCAAGGTTCTTCATACCTTGGACCCTAAGATCTGGGAGATCAAGGTTTCTTCTATTGTTGAGAGCGCTTCATATGATACCTTGGCTGTCGCAGAGCTATTTAGTAAGCTCAAGGCCTCAGAGGTCGATATCCAGTTGAGATCAAATCTCACTGGTTCTAGCTCAAAGACTCTGGCATTTGCAACACCATCTTCTGATCCTACTGCCTTGAGTTGTACTGCTTTTTCCTTGATGTCTATCTCCAAGGAACATCTTGATTCGCTAGGAGATGATGATCTGTGTTTGTTTAACAACTCAGTGCGACGTGTCTATGATAAATGAATGGTTAAAACACACAACACAAAGTCTGGATGCTTTGAGTGTGGTGATCCAGGTCATTTCATCGCCGACTGCCCCAAGCGGAAGAATTACAAGAAGGGAACCAGCGGCAACTCATACGACTCCGGCAAGTACGACAACTCCACTTCCACAAAGTGCAAGCCCAAGACAAGATTCATTCAAAAGGCTCTAAAGGACTACAGGTGTGAGAACAAGAAGCGAGACAAGGCCTTCTTCGCTGAGATGGAGAAGAGCTACTCCAAGAGATATTCGTCTTCCTCCTCATCTTCGAGCTCAAGTGATGAAGAGATTGTGATCAGGAAAGGGAAGGACAGGGACGATCAGGCGGGCCTCTGCTTCATGGCCTTTGGGGACAAGCCGAAGAGTCGCTCGTGTCACAGCCGAAGACACCACAAGAGCTTCTACTCAATGGCTCTTGGGGATAAGAAAGAAAAGGACTCCTCCGATGACTCCGATGACAACGACGATGAGAAGGTATTTTCCTATGAACAAGAAGTTGTTAATTTACTAGAACAGAACCATCAGGAGTTGAATTATCGGGAGAAACTGCTTAGAGGGGCTAAAAATAGGATAGATGAGCTTGAGAGTGAGCTTGCCATGGCGAATTGCAAGATTGAGAGTTTGTCTTATTCTCCTTGCTTGGGTGATAGTAGTGAGTGCCCTAACCATGAGGTGTTGTTGTGTGACCTGACGACTCTTAAGTCCAGGTAAACAGAGAGAGTAGATGAGAGAGATGCTATGGCCACTGAGCTTGAAAGCGCTCAGCTGGAGCTGAAAAATGCTCATGCCACTATTGTTGTATCCTGTGTAGTCTGCCCATCCCATTTAGCTAGTATAGCTGAGCTGAGAGCCAAGAGTGATGAGCAGTTGAGCGAGTTAGCTGGAGTGAGAGCTAAGTTGGAGCACACTAAAATAGAGCTTGAGACCTTGTCAGTTCCACCCACTATTTGTGAGAACTGCTTGTCCATTAGAATGGAGTTGATCAAGCTAAAAGCTGAGAAGTCTGTCAAAGTTGATAGAGAGTGTGTGATCTTCTTGTCTTAGGTGGAGGTGTTAGCTTCCTTGAGAGAGGAGCTAGCTGATGTTCAGAATGAGAACTTTTACCTCCGTCAGATCCTGAGTTGGATTAGTGCCAGAGAGCCACAGCTCGGCATGATGATCCAGTAGTTCAAGAGACAGGATGGGTTTGGGGTAGGCTATACCTATACCAAGGTTGATTTTTAGAGTGTCATTAGCCTAGCAGTGGAGTGGAGTAAGATGACTCCTGAACAAAGATATCCCAAGAATCACTCCACTGAGTCCTTTAAGGATAGTCAGCCCAAGGATGGAGTGTTCCAAGAACAACCTAAAGCTCCACCTAAGAAGCAAATTTGGGTTCCAAATCCTAAACCTCTCCATACTTCACTTGATTCTTTACCTGGACCCTCTCACACCAAAGATACTACACCCAACACAACCAATCCTAAGAATCCCAAGCCTCAACCACATCCCATGAAGCCTACCTATCACTATGAGTTTTGTCAGAGAGACGAGCATCTTGAGGAGTTCTGCTTCAGGAGGAAGTGGGTTGAGAGAGCAGAGAGCTCGAGGTGGGCAGGAGCAGTTCTACTAGCAGGGTGGTAGACAGAGAGTTCCTCGATGTAGAGAGAGGCTAGAGGCCAGGCCACGTCGTGTAGGTGGTGGTAGAGGAGACGGTTTTTACGACCGTGCTTCGGAGGGTGGTTTCTGTTCCGGCAGAGTTCTAGATCATTATGCATACGGTTTTGGACCTCGTGGCCGTGATTTTAGGCAGAACAGAGGACCGCGCTTTGAGCCACATTTTAGTCCAGACTCATATGATTCCTTATGCTTTCCTACTTACGAGAAGATGGCTCGACACTGGTTTAGCACCTTTGCTAAACCTGGCGTTCGACCGTTTGCTCCCACTCATGACCATTGATATTGTAGGATCGAGGACTGGAGGACGTGTAGATAATGGATTCAGGATGTTCTCGCCATATGACGGGATACCGCAGATGGTTCTCCAGCCTCTCTCCCCCGAGCTCCAAGGAATACATCACTTTCGGGAACAGTGGTCAAGGGAAGGTACAAGGTATTCGGTCGATTCACATCTCTAATTATTTCTCTTTAAAGAATGTTGCTTTAGTTGGAAATCTCAATTTTAATCTAATTTCTGTTTTGCAACTTCCTGAGGATGGTTTAGAGGTTCGCTTTAAGAAGGGCATGGCTTCTGTTGTTGATTTCTAGAGGATCTTTAGTTTGCTGGATCTTACCTTTCGGTAAGGTTTTTTGTATTGATTTCTCTAGTTCTTCTGGCCCTTCTCACTGTGTGATGGCCGGATCCTCAACTGAGATCTAGAAGTGGCATAGAAGGATCTAGTTTTTCATCCCTGTCATCATGGGAAAATTGTTGCCGCTTCTCACACACCTGCGACTCAGGTGATGACTTCGTACCTAGGAGAGCTGTTACACATGGATACAGTTTGTCCATTTCGTACCTAGGAGAGCTGTTACACATGGATACAGTTGGTCCATCTCGAGTACGCTCAGTCGGTGGGAAGTGGTACGCCCTTGTGATGGTTGACGATTTTTCTCGATTCTCGTGGGTTTACTTTCTAGATTATAAGGATGAGACTTTTCAGTATGTTTATGACCTGATTTTGAAGCTGAAGAACGAGAACAATGGTCTGATGTGAGCAATTCATTCGGACAACGACTCTGAGTTTAAGAACTCTCAGTTCATCAGCTTCTGTAGTGATTAGGGTCTTGATCATCAGTTCTCTGCCCCTTACACTCCCCCACAAAACGGCGTTGTGAAACAAAAGAACCGCACGCTAGTCGAGATGGCTAGAACGATGCTTGATGAGCATAAGACTCCTAGGCGTTTTTAGGTTGAGGCCATGAACACAACTTGCTATCTTGCCAACCGCATTTTTCTTAGAGCTTACTTAGGTAAGAAGTCATATGAGTTGCGGTTTGGCAGATAGCCCAAGGTGAGTCACTTGCGAGCTTTTGGATGCAAGTGCTTTGTACTTAAGAAGGGAGGACATTTGGACAAGTTTGAGTCTCGCTGCTGGGATGGAGTGTTTCTAGGTCATGCTTTGCATTCTAGAGGCTTTCGTGTTTGGAACCTAGACTCCCAGCTGCTTGTCGAGACTTGTGAGGTTTCTTTTGATGAGTCCATGCCTTCGTTAACTCCTTCTTTTGAGCTTTCTAGAGATGATGAGCTTGGAGAGTCCATCTTTGAGGAAGATGATGACACTCCTACTGATGATGAGGGTGGGCCCTCTACACCGCCCGCAGACCCCACACCTGTTGAGACTTCGACTAACGATGAGGACGGACCTCTAATCACTCCTTCTACTTTGATCGAGCCTCCTCAGCCGAGTCCAAAGGTGCCAGTTGCTAACTCCGGTGAGATGACTTCTCAGCTGAGTCCAGAGGAGCCAGTTGTTGACTCTGGTGAGGTGACTTCAGATAACCTAGGATCCCGAGCAGTTCAGTGTGATCACCCCTTAGAGCTCATCATCGGTGATCTTATTGAGAGATCCTTACATTCCTCAGTGGGTTCTCTTGCTATGTTTGCTGAGTCTGCTTTTATTGCTACTTTTGAGCCCAAAGACATTTCTCATGCTCTTTCTGATTCAAATTGGATAAACATCATGCAAGAAGAGTTTGAAAATTTTGTTCGCAATCGGGTTTGTACACTAGTTGAGCTACCACCTGGATGCAACACCATAGGCACCAAGTGGGTGTTTAAGAACAAACATGGAGAAGATGGTGTTGTGGTGCACAACAAAGCTCGATTAGTGGCACATGGTTTTTGCCAAAAAGAAGGTATTGATTTTGAAGAGACCTTCGCCCCTGTTTCTCGTCATGAGTCCATTCGTATTCTTTTGGCCTTTGCTGCTTCTAACGGTTTTAAGCTTTATCAAATGAATGTCAAGAGTGCGTTTCTAAACGGGTATATAGAGGAAGAGGTCTATGTTAAGCAACCCCCCGGTTTTGAGAACCCTAAGTTTCCTCGACATGTTTTCAAGTTGCAGAAGGCTTTATACGGTCTGAAGCAAGCCCCCAGAGCTTGGTATGATCTCCTGAAGCAGTTCTTGTTGCATAAAGGCTTTGTGATTGGTTCTGTGGACAAAACTCTTTTCTTGCTTAGAGATGGCTCAGACTTATTGGTTTGTCAGATTTACGTGGATGATATTTGAGAAACCAAGGGTTGGTTTCGGAGTCTGTGATGAGTGATTGACAGGCTTTTACCCTCTGTTTCGAAGGGGTCCCTCCGAAGGGGTTCGGAGGTTGGTTCTCCGAAGGGGACTTCGGAGGCTGTTTCACCGAAGGGTTCGGTGGGTTTGGTTGCTGCAGCTGTTGCAGCGGAGTGTGCCTGTCGGAGGGGTCCAACAGTACACGATGAATGGTTGTACCGAAGGTCTCGGTACTTTGGGCGGTACACCGAAGTGTGTGCCGAAGGTTGCTAACCCGGAGAGGTCTCCGGAGTACTGGAAACACTTGTCTGTTTGTCTGTGGTGCGCAGGGGACTTCAAAGGTGACGGACGGTTCGTAGCAGGTGAACCTGGGTCAAGCGGGAGGCTTGATGCCAGGGGAGTGGGCAGCTCTGTCATGAAGGCTGCGAAGGTGTGTAGGTCAGACCTCGGGTCGAGGTGCACTAGGAGAAGGCAGTAAGTGCGGAGCGTGGCTCCGGGTGAAGGTACTCTGGGACAAAGTCCTCGAGGCGAGGCACTTCGAAGGGTACTCCGGATGGAGTGACTTCGGAGTATGGTGGATCAAGTCCTCAGCAGAGGCAAGGTGTTCGAAGTGTGCTCCGGATGGAGACACTCGAAGGTACCCGACGAAGGTCTCAGAAGTCGAGGTGCATCGAAGGCATGGTCCGGGTGAGGCTTGTCGAGGAGTGTGCTCGGGGAGAGGCACTGGGACGAAGTGCTCATGGAATGCTTCATGCGGAGGCCTTGGACGAAGGAGGGACTTCGAAGGGTGGTACTCCGATGGTGGGGCATCGGAGTGAAGCAGGCTTCGGAGCAAGGCTGGCTCCAGAGTGAGGATGACTTGTGGTACTTCGGCCATGCATGGCTTCGGTACACGGACTAACGGAGTTCGAGCTGGGAGAAGCTGCGAGGCCGTGGTGGTCCACTCCGAAGGTGTTGGTGCGAAGGCCCAAGGGCTTTGATGGCTTCGTCTCAAAACCATCACTGTATCGGAGGCTAACTTCGGTGAAACGAAGGCCGTCAGGCTCAAGGCTTCTCACCAAAGCTACCGCACCCCTCGCGTGCGAAGGGGGGCTTCAGAAAAGTCAAAGACTATAAAGGTTGACAATGTCTGCTCTGCAAAAAGCTGACACTGTCCCCTCTGCAAAGCTGACAGAGAAGCCTCCAAATAAAGTTGACTACCTTTTGTACCCCTCAGTTTTGATGAGACAAAACCATTGTAAACCCTAGGGGTAAAGTAGTCAATTCACTTGGGTGAATAGTGGCTATAAATATGGGGGATGGGTAGGTAACATTTAACACTTTGAGCATTCACGGTTGAGCTCCTGTACCAGCCACCACACGTTGTAGTCATCCTGTGAGTTCATTTATTGTGTTCCTTGTTCAAGCAGCGAAGCCCTGCTTCTGTGTCAAGTTCCTGCTTGAGCTTGCTTGCATACCTCGCTAGTAGTAGTGCACCGAAGCCTATCTAGGCGAAGTGTGTATTGTGCGAAGTGTGCTTTTCAGTGTGCGATTCGCTCTGTGTAACTGGAGGCTAGACCTCGCTGTTTACTAGCGAAGCCCTGATCGTAGCCCGACTCTTTTCCCGTGTTGAACCTCCTAGCGAAGTCTGTTAGTGTGCGTTCAGTCCCTCGAAGTACGAAGCCCAGCACCAGTTGTTGTCGCTAAGTATTTGGTCGAAGTCCTCAGAGGATAGTCCAATTGTGCGAAGGGTGAAGTGCGAAGCCTGCTCGAAGCACCCTGTGTGCGGAGCCTGCACTGACTTAGCAGAGTTGTTTTTTCGGGGTTGTGGGTGGAGCGAAGTCTGCTTGACTTCGGACTTTCACTCCTTGCGAAGCCTGTGTTCGGAGCCATCAAATACCTCCGAACCTGAATTTCGAAGGTTGTGTCCGAAGCCTGTTCCGCAGTAGACTGAATTAAAGAAGAAGGCTATTTTTAGCCTGAAATTTTAAAAGCTCCCATTCACCCCCCCCCCCTCTGGTCGCCGTTTCCGGTCCAACAATTCGTATCAGAGCGGGTTAAGATCACCAGTTGACCTTAACCGGTTTTGTGATCTGTTGGCGACATGGACAGAGTTAGTAAAATTCCTCTGTTCGATGGGACTGACTTTGCATACTGGAAGGTGCGCATGGAGGCTTACTTGCTAAGCCAAGGAAATGCAATTTGGGAGATTGTGGACTCACAATACTCCATCCCTAATACTCGCACCTCTCAAACAGAGAAAGATCAGTATAATGCCAACTCCAAGGCTAGGAATATACTGTTCATTGGTTTGAGCCGGAGTGAGTTTGATAGGGTGCAGCACCTTAGGACTGCTAGGGAAATTTGGACCACTCTCACTATTTTTCATGAGGGCTCTACACAGATCAAGGCCAGGCACCAAAGCACATACAATCAACAGTATCAGCTATTTGTGCAGGCACCTGGTGAATCTATAGATGCCATGTTTTCTCGCTTTGATGCAATAGTGAGTAACTTGCGGTCCAACGGGACGCTTGCTTACAATGATCATGATAGGGCTATCAAGCTTCTCTATGCTCTTGATCGTAGCATATGGGAATGAAGATATCCAGCATTGAGGAGTCTGCAGGTTATGACACATTGACCTGTGATGAGCTATTCAGCAAGCTGAAGTCCACAGAGATTGCCAAGGCATCTCTTGCAGTGCACAGAATCTCCTTGCCACAACCATTGGCATTGGTTTCTAGCACTAGCCGTGGCACCGCTGCAGAACCAAGCACATCTGGTACTTCTGTTCTTGCAGATGGTTTTGCTTTGTCCTCCCTGGTCTCCGTCACAAAGGAGCAGGTGGACACTCTGGATGATGATGAGCTTGCTCTCATTGCCAGAAGGTTCACCCGTTTTTATCATGAGAGATGGGATCAGAGGAGAAGTGGTTTTAGTGGTTGCTTTGAATGTGGCGACACTTCTCATATCAAGGCCAATTTCCCTAAGCTCAAGAAGAGAGATGAGAGTGAGCGCCCTAAATACCACAAAAGGAGAGGAAGCCTTTTGTGAAGGGAAAGCGCGGCAAGGTGGCTAAGAGAGTATCCAAAGCCGCTTCCAGAGCATTTGTTGCTGCTCTCAGCGACATCGACACTTCCTCAACTGAGGAGTCGAGCTCTGAGGAGGAGGAGTCCCCAAGGAAGGAGGACAAGAAGGACAAGAAGGGACGAGATTTCACCGGCCTTTGCTTCATGGCCGACAATGATCACAGCGGCGATGAGCTTGACTCATCTGAGGTACCACTATCCTCTAACCAGGTGATAATTAAACTAGATGAGCTGAATGAAGTAGTTCTTGGTCAGGATAGATTACTTGTACAAGCCGCTAGAGAAAGAAAAGACCTTAGACTTAGGCTAGAATCTGTTTCTACTGATTATGCCATGCTTAAGTCTAAAGTTAATGATGCTGAATGTGAATCTTGTACTGTAGTCATGGGTGAGCTTGCTCAGTTGCGTTCTGTACATGCTCAAACTCTATTTGAGCTTGAGACTGCACAGAAGCAGCTTTTGGTGGTTGATTCTAGACCTCATGATATAATTGATTGCATGAACTGTTCTTTATTGCGCGAGAGCATTAATTTACGTGATAAAAATGTTCATGATTTAGAGGCTAGATTGGAGAGGGTCGGTAGTTCTAAGGATGTGCAGCCTGTTTGTAACACATGCATTACCCTCAAGGACTAGCTAGGCACTGTGAGAGAGCAAACTGAGAACCTCATGTCTAAAAATGAATACCTTCTTTCCGTGGTTAACAAATGCACTGAGGGAAAGGGTAGGATGGATTTGCTCTTGGCAAAGACCAAGATGTGTGCTGACAGAGCAGGGTTAGCTCTAGGTTTGGGTTTTGAGAGGATTCCTTCAGATAGTGGAAACAAAACTGTTTTTACCTCTCCTACTACCCTAGAGAAAGAGAGAGCTCTGTTAGACACTCCATCAGCCAAAAAGCCTACCCGAGCTCAAAAGAAAACCACTCCTCCTGCCAAGAAAATCCCTCCCAAGAAAACCACTTAGCAGAAGCCCAAGTAGCCTGTGAGAGTTGCTCCTGTGACCCATGAGAGTGCCCCTAGGAGAATTTTTCATTGTTCCTACTATCAGCGGGCGGGACATTTGGTTGGTTTCTGTTTTTGTCGCATCAAGGATGAGCGATGCTCTCAGGCGATGAGTTACCAGGACATGCATTACCCATCTTTAGGTATGCATGAGTCTGAGTTTTACTATCGTCCTGTTTTTGAGGCTCCTCATGCTTCTCGGAGAGGTTTTGCTCCTCGAGGTGTTCACCATATTCCATATGGTGGTAGACCCCGGGCGAGTAGCTTTGTACCTCGTAAGAGTAGGAGACCTCGTCATGTTGTTCGTTCGCAGCATGTAGGTAGACCTTGCACTTTGCATCATTCTGATTATCCTGTGCGTAGACAGTCTACTTTTACTGTGCCTACTACTTGTGTCACTCAGTGCTGGATGCCTCGTCATATTTTCACTCACCCCAGCACTGAGCGATCGAGATATTCTTATCATGTGTAGGCGACAGACCGAGGCTTGGAGGGCACGTGGATCATGGACTCCGGTTGTTCGCACCATATGACCGGATATGCAGCATGGTTCTCCAGCCTCAGCACAACCAAGCAAAGGGAACATATCACCTTCGGAAACAATCGAAGGAGTAGAGTGAAAGGTAAAGGTGTGGTAAGAATTAATTCGAATTTCACTCTCAAAGATGTTGCATTGGTTGAGAACCTGGGATACAATTTGCTTTCAGTATCTCAGTTGCTTGATGAGGGCTTCGAAGTGCGATTTCATTGCGATACTTCGCAAGTACTCAATTCTGATGGCGTTGTGGTGTGTAAGATCATTAGAGTTGGGAGAGTTTTTGGAGCTGATTTCTCTGAATCTTCTGGTTCTTCTCATTGTCTTGTTGCACATTCGACTTCTGAGCTTTGGAAGTGGCATAGGAGACTAGGGCATATGAGCTTTGAGTTGCTCGCTCGTCTGAGCGCCCTAGGTCTGATCCGAGGATTGCCCAAGCTCAAGTTTGAGAAGAATTTAGTTTGCGCTCCTTGTCGACATGGAAAAATGATTGCCACTTCGCATTCTCCAGTCACCACAGTGATGACTAAACAACCCGGAGAACTTCTCCACATGGACACTGTAGGTTCTTCTCGGGTTAGTTCTTTAGGCGGCAAGTGGTATGTATTAGTCATTGTCGATGATTTCTCTCGCTACTCTTGGGTCTTCTTTCTTGCCAGCAAGGATGAAGTGTTCTCACACTTTCGGAGCTTGGCTTTGAGACTTTTCACTGAACTCCCTGGTGCTTTGAAATTCATTCGAAGTGATAATGGCACTGAGTTCAAGAACAGTCTCTTTGTTGACTTTTGCATGGAGCATGGCATAGAACATCAATTCTCTGCTTCGCGGGTTCCTCAACAGAATGGTGTCGTTGAGAGGAAGAACCGCACTTTGGTTGAGATGGCTAGGACGATGCTTGATGAGCATAGGACTCCTAGAAAATTCTGGGCTGAGGCCATGAACACTGCATGTTACATCTCAAACCGAATATTCTTGCGCTCAATTTTAAACTTGACATCTTATGAGCTACGTTTTGGGAGACAGCCCAAGGTTACTCATCTTCGAGTTTTTGGCTATCGTTGCTTTATCCTAAAACGTGGAAATTTGGATAAATTTGAGTCGCGTTCTTCTGACGGGATCTTTTTGGGTTATACTACACATGGTCATTCTTATCGTGTTTATAATTTAGAGACTAACACTGTCATCGAGTCATGTGATGTGACTTTTGATGAATCAACCCCCTCTGTTAGTTCTGCTCTTGAACAGGCAAATGAACACGATATGGAACAGACCATCTTCGAAGAAGAAGATCCCAGAGATTTTGAGGATGAACTCCTACTACCCTCGACATCAACCCCCGAAGCCGACCTCGCTTCAACTACTTCGGCACAGGGTCCCGAAGCAACTACCTCGACATCGGTCATCTTGGACCACTCCAACGCACAAGCTGAGGGGGAGACTGCATCCCGCCGCGAGGCTCCACATCATGTTCAAAGGATGCATTCTCCCGAGCAGATCATTGGTGAGCTTGATCAAAGGGTAACACGTTCTCATGCTCATTTCATTGATTCTGCTTTTGTTGCCTCTTTCGAGCCCTTAGATGTTAGTCATGCACTTTCTGATTCTAGTTGGATCAATGTCATGCATGAGGAACTTGAAAATTTTGAGAGAAACCAAGTCTGGTTTTTAGTTGATCCTCCACCAAATGTTCATTTTATTGGAACAAAATGGATTTTCAAAAACAAACAAGGGGAGGATGGGACTATAGTTAGAAACAAGGCTAGACTTGTAGCTCAGGGTTATTCTCAACTAGAAGGGATTGATTTTACTGAAACTTTTGCACCTGTTGCTCGCCTTGAGGCCATTAGGATTTTGCTTGCCTTTGCGACATCCCGGGGATTCAAACTCTATCAAATGGATGTCAAAAGTGCTTTTCTTAATGGCTTCATAGGTGAAGATGTTTATGTAAAACAACCCCCTAGTTTTGAAAACCCCAAATACCCACATAAAGTCCTTAAACTTCAAAAGGCTCTTTATGGACTCAAGCAGGCCCCTCGGGCTTGGTATGACAGACTTAAGTCTTTTCTGCTTGACCGGGGGTATTTGATGGGCTCTGTTGATAAAACCCTGTTCACCCTCAAGCATGGAAAAGATTTCCTCCTAGTTCCTATTTATGTGGATGATATCATCTTTGGTGGCTCTTCTCATGCTTTGGTTGCCGAGTTTGCAGATGCCATGAGCAGGGAATTTGAAATATCCATGATGGGTGAACTCACTTTTTTCCTTGGTTTGCAAATCAAGCAAAGCAAACAAGGTACTTTCGTCCACCAGACGAAGTACACCAAGGACCTGCTCAAGAAATTCGACATGGTCGATGCGAAGCCTCTCGTCACTCCAATGGCTGCATCTATAGCATTGGATCCTGACGAAGATGGAGAAGTCGTAGATCAGAAGGAGTTCCAAAGCATGATCGGCTCCCTCCTCTACTTGACTGCTACGAGGCCGGACATACACTTCGCTGTGTGTCTGTGCGCTCGTTTTCAGGCTTCACCACGAGCTTCGCACCGTCAAGCGGTAAAACGCATTCTAAGGTATCTCAAACATACCCTTGAGTTTGGCATATGGTATTCAACGTCTTCCTCTTTATGTCTTCGAGGTTATTCCGATGCGGATTTTGCTGGGTGTAGGATTGATAGGAAGAGTACCTCTGGTACTTGTCATTTTCTGGGTACTTCTCTGGTTCGCTGGTCTTCCCGCAAACAGTCTAGTGTTGCACAATCGACGGCTGAAGCCAAATATGTTGCTGCAGCTAGCTGTTGCTCTCAGATTTTGTGGATGGCTTCCACTTTGCGGGATTTCGGGTTAGATTATAAGAGTGTTCCACTTTTTTGTGATAACACTAGTGCTATTTGTATTGCAAATAACCCGGTTCAGCACTCCAGAACCAAACACATTGATGTGCGATATCATTTTCTCAGAGATCACAATGAGAAGGGTGATATTGAACTTCAATATGTTGATACCCAACACCAGCTAGCCGATATTTTCACGAAACCCCTCGATGCTTCTCGATTTGCCTACTTGCACGGGGAACTTGGTATTTGTCACCCTTACGGCATTTTATGAGGGGGAGCTGATTTTAATTATCTTGCATATGCTCATCATGTGTGGAATTGCATTTACATCTGTTGCACTTATATGCCCAATTCTAATTCATGAAATCATGTCAGCTCAGCTCTTTTTAATTTATCTGAAACATTAATATGCATGATGTTTTCTTTCCAAACTCAAATCATGATCACTAAATCTTGTGTCTAGCATGTATAGGCAGGACTGCTTTAGCTATCTTTTATCTGCTTGATAGGAAGACACCTTTTCTCTGGATGCTAATTTGTGCAACTTGAAAAATTGTTCTACATATTCATGGATAATCATAAAATGCTAAACGAATTTTTCATTTAATCAAAATTCACAAATCCATGATTTACATGCTTCAAGTTAAAAGATCTAGGTGGGTTTGTTTGTCGCACTACTCTATTCTAGACCACTTACCATTGCACATTGGTCTGAACTAGAATAGTGTAGTGTCTGCCAAAATCATTGCCTTAAGCTTCTGATGGCTTTCGTGCCTAGGCTTGGCCTGATTGGAAAGTATAAGGTGAACAAACAAATAACCTCTGGCATTAAGAAAAGCACAACAAAATTCATTGATCATCAAGTTTGCTTTCATTGCTCCATTTGAACTGGACTTGTCTGTTTACAGTAGAAATTGACTAGCTTTGCGTAGTCCCTTCTTTTACTTGTCTAGTTATCTTAATTGAGTGGTGATGCTTTCATTTCAAAATGACAAAATCACATGCGGTCATCATGTTTTTGGAAAATGTTAAATTGAGCTGAGCACATGAAAAATTGGTATTAATGTTGGTATATTTTTTGATGAGGACATCACTTCACATGATACGCACATGGAGCCTCCACCTACAATTCAATTACTAGGACGAATCACACGCGCCCGTGCCCGTCGCTTGAACCATGAGGTTAATTCTTTCCTTAGCATCTATGTTAATATTTGTTTGGACGGGATGCTACTGAATACTAGTGATATTTTGTTGCTTAGGAACATGGGAGATGGAATAGAAGAGTTGGAGTTGAAGACGGAGTTGCACGGATGACTTGAAATCAAGAATTCGCTGGTTCGGACTACATCGACCACCTTGCACCAAAATGGGCATAACTTCCTCATACAAAGTCCGATTGGCGCGTTCTTGGACTTTTTGGAAAGCTAAGGAGAAGACGGATCGTTTGCCGTTGGTTTCGTCTCATTTGGAGTCTCGAGTCGACCTGTGTGTTTAAAACAGTCCTGCATGATAGAACTGGGCCGTGTTGGGCCATAGTCTGAGTCTGTTCGCCTTCTACTGAGTCTGTTCGCCTTCCACAGGCTGCCCACGCCCTATATAACTCACTCCAGACGCCTTTAGGGTGAGGTTTTGCTTTGTTTGCATCTACACTTGTGTGTTTAGATCCCGCCTCTTGCACCGGACCGATTGGCTGCTGCATTGGCGTTTGTGAAACCTCACCTTATCATCGTTTGTCTGTGATTTGGCATTCGACTTGTATCCTTCCTGTTCTTGCTTGTGTTCTTGGGTTCGCTTGCAGGAATTAGCCTTCGTGGCGAGGTCAATCGCGTCCTGCGTGGTTGATAACCAATGGAGACAGTGGTGTAACGATTGCAAGGTTTTGATCCGCCGGACCGGAGCCTTGGATCGCCAACGTCGAGATTCTCCACCAACCCAAGTTATCCTTTACCTAGCGGAAGATCGGGTCCAATCCCCCATCAGTTGGTATCAGAGCTCAGTTTTCCCGTTAGGTAATATCGATCTGCTTTTGTTTTTACCTAGAGTCCAGAAAACCGCACCAAAAAATATCCCCACCGAGAACCCCTTTGTGCCTTGCGATTTTAATTTCAGTTTTTAACCTTGTTGAGTTTGTGTTCTTGGTCGAGTCTTGTTGCTGGTTTAGTAATCCCTTTATGTCGTTTGAGTAGTAGTTGTTCTTGTGTCTCAAAAAATTCCCCACCCGAAACCCCCCCTTCCGCAACCCTATTTGTTTTCCACATCGAGTCTTTGTGACCCCCCTTCGGTAAAACAGGCATAACTTTTCGCTCATTTGGCAGAAAAATCTGAAATTTTTGCTCGCCTGTTAGCCCTCACCAAAATCGCCAAAAAAATCAGGAAGACAAAGAAAAAAATTGGTCAAAGTTTTTGCTCGCCGGTCAGCAAACTTGTTGAATTTTTGTGAGCCACATCCCACCTCAGTTGTAGGTGCCAATTTTTGTGGTTGCATCTCTGGTCATCCTTTTCAAAAAAAATAGAGTGAAAAAAAATAAGAGAGAAAAAAATCAAAAAAAGAGAAGAAGCGGTAGTAACAGAGTTATCAGCGGCAGTAACAGATTCTGCTTGTCCGAACTCTTGTCCGATCCCTTGTCCGAACTCTTGTCCGATCAGTGGCAGTAACAGAGTTATCAGCGGCAGTAACAGATTCTGCTTGTCCGATCTCTTGTCCGATCCCTTGTCCGATCTGCAGAGAGTTTAATTTGGCCTATTTTTGCTTCCATTTGAGTTTTGGGCACATAGTTTCCCTCTATTGCTTGAATTTTCACATTGGGAGCACTAAGACAAGCAACTTTGACGAGTACTAGGGAATACTTATTGAACTTGGTTTAACTGTTATTATTATCGCTAATCCTTGCTACTCACTTTGCCTTCCAAGCTACACCTTTCTCTTGTTCAGGACAGGATTCATTTCTTGCAATTGCACACCACCCTCCACTTGGTTCATCACCTGTAGGCCGGTGACCTCACTGCGGCGTGGTAAGAACACTTGCAAGCGTGGGTAAGGCGCTTGACGGATTGCTTCCACCACACACCCACCACCCCACCTAGTTGTTTTCCATAAGGATTATTCTTTCCTGTTTTGTCTTTTCACTAACATGGCAGCACTTATTGTACAACGTGACTTGAGCACTCACATGGACCAGGACGACCAGGCACAACGGAACAATCTATTTCAGACCTTCTTCCTCGTCAATAACCGTCGTGTGCGTGTCATCATCGACAGCAGTAGTTGCAACAATTTGGTGAGCCTCGACATGGTAACTAAGCTTCAACTTCCCACACGTGCACATCCACACCCTTACCACGTGCAATGGTTCAACGATAGCGGTAAGGTCAAGGTAACACAAACTGCTCACATCGAATTTTCCATTGGTACATACTTCGGAGTTGCTGATTTTGATGTAGTACCAATGCAAGCATGTTCTCTATTACTTGGTAGACCTTGGGTATATGATAGTGATGCTACACACCATGGTAGGAGCAATAAGTACACATTTATGTATAAAGGAAAGAAAGTTACATTGCTTCCTATGACTCCTGCTGAAATTGTGAAATTTGAACTAGAAAAACGTGCTAGGGACGCACAAAATCGCAAACAACCTTCTGAAAATCAGCAAGTGGCTGAAACACTTTCGAGGCAACAAAAAGATAAAGCTGTTTCTCCTTCTTCATCGCAAGCTATTAATCTGAAATGACGTGTCATGCTTGCAACTAAAACTAACCTTGCAGTACGTAGTTTTCTTGGTCTTGCAGGTTTCTACCGGCGTTTTGTGAAATATTTCAGCACCATAGCCGGTCCTTTGCATGAGTTGACCAAGAAGGGAGTTACTTTTACTTGGGAGCCAGCACATGAGCAAGCTTTTGCCACGCTCAAAGATCGTCTTACACATGCACCTCTACTTCAGCTACCCGACTTCAGTAAGCCTTTTGAGTTAGAATGTGATGCTAGTGTTTTGGATTAGGAGATGTGCTGCTACAAGGAGGTAAACCCGTGGCCCATTTTAGTGAAAAATTGCATGGTCCACAGTTGAATTATTCTACCTATGATAAGGAATTATATGCCTTAGTGCGTGTGCTTGAAACTTGGCAACATTACCTTTTGCCTAAGGAGTTTATTATACATTCTGATCATGAAGCACTAAAATATTTGAGAGGGCAAGCTAAACTGAACCGTAGACATGATAAATGGGTTGAATTTACTGAATCTTTCCCATACATTGTGAAATACACGAATGGCAAAGAAAATGTGGTTACTGATACATTGTCTCGTAGGATTGTTCTTTTATCTCAACTTGATATTAACGTTCCAGATTTGGAAAGTTTGAAAGATTTGTATGTTGTAGATAAAGAATTTGCTGAACCATACACTAAATGTAATGATGGGAAAGGCTGGAAAAGATTTTATGTTTATGACGGGTTCTTGTTCCATGCTAACAAGCTATGTGTTCCAGATTCGTCCGTACGTTTGCTGTTGTTGCACGAATCACATGGCGGTGGATTAATGTAACATTTTGGGAGAGAAAAGACTTTGGCCCTGCTGTCCAATAATTTTTATTGGCTCAAGATGCGGAGAGATGTTGAACGATTTGTGCAGCGTTGTGCCACATACCATAAAGCTAAGTCCAAACTTAACCCATATGGTTTGTATACTCCACTTTCTGTTTCTAGTGCACCTTGGGAAGATATTAGCATGGACTTTATTGTGGGATTGCCTAGGACAAAGAGGGGGAGAGACTCCATATTTGTAAGAGTGGATAGGTTTTCTAAAATGGCACACTTTATTCCCTATCACAAGACCAACGATGCTTCACATATTGCTGATTTATTTTTCAGAGAAATTGTGAGATTGCACGAGATGCCTAGAGCCATTGTTTCAGATCGTGATGTGAAGTTTATGAGTTACTTTTGGAAGACAATGTGGGCCAAGCTTGGCACCAAATTGCTACTTTCAACAACTTGTCACCCGCAAACGAATGGTCCAACAGAGGTGGTAAACCGTACACTCTCCATGTTGCTGCGAACAATGATTAAGAAGAACTTGAAGGAATGGGAGGACTGCCTTCCACATGTTGAATTTGCATACAATAGAGCTGTTCACTCAACAACACAATTGAGTCCGTCTGAAGTGGTGTATGGTTTTAAGCCAATCACACCACTTGATTTGCTGCCACTTCCTTTTCAAGAGAGAGCAAACATGGAGGCAACTAAGCGTGCAGAGTTTGTGAAAGCTATGCATCTGAAGACCAAGGAAGTTATAGAAAAGAAGGCATGCTATTTTGCTCAAAAGACAAATAAAGGAAGAAAGAAGATGTTTTTCAAACCAGGAGATCTTGTTTGGTTGTACTTGATCAAGGATCATTTTCCTGATTTGAGAAAGTTTAAATTGATGCCCCGTGCTGATGATTTAAAACCCTATTTGGGAGCTGACGATGAGCTTGAGTCGAGGACGACTCCAATTCAAGAGGGGGAGGATGATGAGGACATCACTTCACATGATACACACATGGAGCCTCCACCTACAATTCAATTACTAGGACGAATCACACGCGCCCGTGCCCGTCGCTTGAACCATGAGGTTAATTCTTTCCTTAGCAACTATGTTAATATTTGTTTGGACGGGATGCTACTGAATACTAGTGATATTTTGTTGCTTAGGAACATGGGAGATGGAATAGAAGAGTTGGAGTTGAAGACGGAGTCGCACGGATGACTTGAAGTCAAGAATTCGCTGGTTCGGACTACATCGACCACCTTGCACCAAAATGGGCATAACTTCCTCGTACGAAGTCCGATTGGCGCGTTCTTGGACTTTTTGGAAAGCTAAGGAGAAGAAGGATCGTTTGCCATTGTTTTCGTCTCATTTGGAGTCTCGAGTCGACCTGTGTGTTTAAAACAGTCCTGCATGACAGAACTGGGCCATGTTGGGCCATGGTCTGAGTCTGTTCGCCTTCTACTGAGTCTGTTCGCCTTCCACAGGCTGCCCACGCCCTATATAACTCACTCCAGCCGCCTTTAGGGTGAGGTTTTGCTTTGTTTGCATCTACACTTGTGTGTTTAGATCCCGCCTCTTGCACCAGACCGATTAGCTTCTGCATTGGCGTTTGTGAAACCTCACCTTATCATCGTTTGTCTGTGATTTGGCATTCGACTTGTATCCTTCCTGTTCTTGCTTGTGTTCTTGGGTTCGCTTGCAGAAATTAGCCTTCGTGGCGAGGTTAATCGCGTCCTGCGTGGTTAATAACCAACGGAGACAGTGGTGTAACGATTGCAAGGTTTTGATCCGCCGGACCGGAGCCTTGGATCGCCAACGTCGAGATTCTCCACCAACCCAAGTTATCCCTTACCTAACAGAAGATCGGGACCAATCCCCCATCATTTTTGCTCCATATGTCCTTGAAATTCTGCTCATTTCGAAGCTTTGCATCTTTTGACTGCTCCTTGATGCTTGCATTGCCAAAAGGGGAGAAATTTTTGAGTTCTCTACAGCAAGGGGGAAAAATTACTCAGGGGGAGTTTTTATGAGTTTTTACCTTGCAAAGGGGGAGGGCTTTTACTCTTTTGAAAAAGGGGGAGGAAAATTCTTTTATCAAGTGACATGATTTGGCTCGTTTCTGAGTTTTTATGGTCACTTGTGTGCTGAAATTCTTCAATTTTTCTTAAACTTGAATTTGGTTGTCAATGCACTCATCAAGGGGGAGATTGAGAAACCAAGGGTTGGTTTCGGAGTCTGTGATGAGTGATTGACAGGCTTTTACCCTCTGTTTCGAAGGGGTCCCTCCGAAGGGGTTCGGAGGTTGGTTCTCCGAAGGGGACTTCGAAGGCTGTTTCATCGAAGGATTCGGTGGGTTTGGTTGCTGCAGCTGTTACAGCGGAGTGTGCCTGTCGGAGGGGTCCGACAGTACACGATGAATGATTGTACCGAAGGTCTCGGTACTTCGGAGTATGGTGCATCAAGTCCTCAGCAGAGGCAAGGTGTTCGAAGTGTGCTCCGGATGGAGACACTCGAAGCTACCCGACGAAGGTCTCAGAAGTCGAGGTGCATCGAAGGCATGGTTCGGGTGAGGCTTGTCGAGGAGTGTGCTCGGGGAGAGGCACTGCGACGAAGTGCTCATGGAATGCTTCATGCGGAGGCCTTGGCCAAAGGAGGGACTTCGAATGGTGGTACTCCGAAGGTGGGGCTTCGGAGTGAAGCAGGCTTCGGAGCAAGGCTGGCTCTGGAGTGAGGATGACTTGTGGTACTTCGGCCATGCATGGCTTCGGTACACGGACTGACGGAGTTCGAGCTGGGAGAAGCTGCGAGGCTGTGGTGGTCCACTCTGAAGGTGTTGGTGCGAAGGCCCAAGGGCTTTGACGGCTTCGGCTCAAAACCGTCACTGTATCAGAGGCTAACTTCGGTGAAACGAAGGCCGTCAGGCTCAAGGCTTCTCACCGAAGCTACCGCACCCCTCACGTGCGGAGGGGGGCTTCAGAAAAGTCAAAGACTGTAAAGGCTGACAATGTCTGCTCTGCAAAAAGTTGACGCTGTCCCCTCTGCAAAGCTGACAGAGAAGCCTCCAAATAAAGTTGACTACCTTTCGTACCCCTCAGTTTTGATGAGACAAAACCATTGTAAACCCTAGGGGTAAAGTAGTCAATTCAGTTGGGTGAATAGTGGCTATAAATATGGGTGCTGGGTAGGTAACATTTAACACTTTGAGCATTCACGGTTGAGCTCCTGTACCAGCCACCACACGTTGTATTCATCCCGTGAGTTCATTTATTGTGTTCCTTGTTCAAGCAGTGAAGCCCTGCTTCTGTATCAAGTTCCTGCTTGAGCTTGCTTGCATACCTCGCTAGTAGTAGTGCACCGAAGCCTATCTAGGCGAAGTGTGTATTGTGCGAAGTGTGCTTTTCAGTGTGTGATTCGCTCTGTGTAACTGGAGGCTAGACCTCGCTGTTTACTAGCGAAGCCCTTATCGTAGCCTGGCTCTTTTCCCGTGTTGAACCTCCTAGCGAAGTCTGTTAGTGTGCGTTCAGTCCCTCGAAGTACGAAGCCCAGCACCAGTTGCTGTCGCTAAGTATTTGGTCGAAGTCCTTTGAGGATAGTCCACTTGAGCGAAGGGTGAAGTGCGAAGCCTGCTCGAAGCACCCTGTGTGCGGAGCCTGCACTGACTTAGCAGAGTTGTTTTTTCAGGGTTGTGGGTGGAGCGAAGTCTGCTTGACTTCGGACTTTCACTCCTTGCGAAGCCTGTGTTCGGAGCCATCAAATACCTCCGAACCTGAATTTCGAAGGTTGTGTCCGAAGCCTGTTCCGCAGTAGACTGAATTAAAACAGAAGGCTATTTTCAGCCTGAAATTTTAAAAGCTCCCATTCACCCCCCCCCTCTGGTCGCCATTTCCGGTTCAATAATATTATTTTTGGTGGTTCTACTAATGAGCTTGTGTCCAAGTTTTCTAAGCAGATGCATAGCGAGTTTGAGATGAGTCTCATGGGAGAACTCAAGTACTTTTTAGTGCTCAAGATCAAGTACATCACGGATGGCATTTTCATCCATCAGGGTAAGTACACATGGGATATGCTGAAGATGTTTGACTTTGGTGGAGAACTGAAGCTACAGATGACCCTAATGGGTACATCTGGAGGTCTGGACACGGACGAGAACAACGTCAAGGTAAATGAGAAAGAGTATCGAGGGATGATCGAATCGCTTCTATACTTGACTGCGATGAGACCGGATATTCAGTTTGTCGTGGGTGTGTGCGCGTGTTTTTAGACTTCACCACGCGCGTCTCACCGGCAGGCTGTCAAGCATATTTTCAGGTATCTTACTTATGCTGCTGATTTAGGTCTTTATTATTCTGCATCATCGTCTCTTGATTTAACTGGCTTTTCCGATGCTGATTTCGGTGGATGCCGGCTGAATCGCAAGTTGACTTCCGGTACTTGCCAGCTTCTTGGTTCTTCGCTTGTTTCTTGGTCTTCTTGAAAACAATCTAGAGTTGCATTTTCTTCTACTGAGACTAAGTATGTAGCTGCTACTAGCTGCTTCTCATAGTTAGTTTGGATGATTTCTACTTTGCGGGATTTTGGGTTGTTCTTCCCTTCGAGAGTTCCTTTGTTTTGTGATAGCACTAGTGCAATTAGTGTAGGGAAAAATTCATGTCTTCATTCAAAAACCAAATATATTGATGTGCGTTTTCACTTTCTGAGGGACCAATATGAGAAAGGGGTCATTGATCTTGTTCATGTTGATACTCATCAGCAGTTGGCTGATATTTTTACCAAACCCCTAGATCAGTCTACTTTTGAGCGTTTGCGAGGGGATTTGGGAGTTGTGTATCCTTTTTAGGATACTTTGAGTCAATTTTTTCTTTCTTCTTTTTTTATTGAGTCTTTTTGTGTGCGTTCATATCATGCATAATCATCAATCACATTTTGAGCTTGCTTCTGTTATATGATTAATCTTCTTTACTTACTCTAGCTAGTATATGTTTTTGATTATTTGTCGATGATCATGTTCTGCTTCAGTTCACATGATATATCTGATATTTTTCATATGCATGGCTTTTATGCTTTAAAATTGAAAAATGATCACCATTGCTTCTCGTAACTAGCATGTGTAGGTTGAATGCTTTTGCTATCTTTTACATGCATGGTAGCTAGTTCCTTACTTAGATGCAGATATGCAACTTGGACATCTATATGCTTTAAACATGAAAAATTTGCTATAAAAATGATAAAAATTTAGAAAAATGAAAAATTCATGCATTTTTATGATTATTTGAAAAGATCCAGGTGGGTTTGCTTTGTCGCATTGCATTGTTCTGGACTGCTTACCATAGGACCTTGGTATGAACTAGGACGGTGTAATGTATGCCAAGACCAATGTCTTAAGCTTCTGATTGTCCAGTTCTGGCCTAGGCTTGACTTGGTCGGTTAGCATAAGGTTTGACATGCAAATAACCCCTGACAGAAATGAAAAATAAAAAAAGGGAAAAAGAAAAAGTCTGAAAAATTTAAAAAGATGACAAGTTTGCCGAAGCACTTTGCTATGCACAGTGCTTATCTTGGTAGATATCAGTTAGCTTTTGCATCTCATGCCTTACTTTGCTTGTCAACTAGAAAATACGTGCTAATGACTCTCTTTAGATATCATCTGTTGCACTGATCATGTCATGTATCTTAGACAGTATATCTTTTGCTATACCTGTTAGATGTTGTAATTGCAGTTAATCATATCTGGGAAGCATGCTTTTTACATTCCATCTGCACCCCATTTGCATTCATGCATATTTTGAGGGGGAGCTGCGTTTCAGGGGGAGTTTGTGTCTATGTCTCTTTAGAGTGCATTTAGTCTCACTTGATGAGTCCAATTGTCAACAAGGGGGAGAAATTTTGGAGTTTAGGCGACATTTTTTGGCTTTCTCTAGGATTTATTTCAGGGGGAGTATTTTAGTCTTTTGCCTTTACTCTGTTATCCTTGTTGGTAGTTCTGAGATTGCACTTGTTTTTGAGTCTTTATTTTTGGTTAACCATAATGACCATTTTCTTGCTTCTGTTTAGCTTTTGGTCATTAGGGTTAAACTTTTATTTTCTTCCTTCTATTTTCTTTTCTTTTGTTTTTGTTTTTTTGTTTCCACATGTTTTTGCAGGTTCTGAAGAAGTGCTGAAGAGGGTGTTGACAATGCACTCATCAAGGGGGAGATTGAGAAACCATGTTGAAGAGCATGGTTCTTATGCTCCAGATGTGATGAGTGATTGTCAACGAAAGTTAAGAAGAGACATGAAGATTTGCCGTGTCTGGGGCGCGTGTGACTCAAGTACATGGGCAGCGAGCGACAGCTCGGCAGAGGAGCCACGGAGTCAGGCTGGCCCAATCCGAGTACATGGGCTAGGAGCAGCAGAGGATCCACCAGTCTGTTGACTGGGTTTGACTTAGGTACATGGGCGCGAGCGATTGCCTGGCTGAGGAAGCTACGGGGTCGTCCGGGTACCTGGTGCGAAGACGGTGGACGCTTTGTTAGTTTCGGTGCAAAACTGACAACCGATGATTATTTTGTTTTTAGGATATTAATATTTAGTTTTTAAGTCCAGAATATTTTTATTTGAGTCAGTTGATTTTTGTAAGGGTATTTTACTAATTTCGGATTTTATTTTAGAGTCATTGTAATTTACCCTAGGGGTAAATTAGTATTTTTCATGTATTAGGAGTCGCCTATAAATAGGCCCCTACCCCCTAGGGATAGGGTGACTGTTAATTTTTTGTTCCCGAGATCAATCTACAGTCCAACCTTTTTCCGCTGCAGCAATCGTTTTTCTTTCCGTTCTTCCAGACGGCAGCAATTCTTCATCACGCGCGGCGGCCAAGACGAGAGAAGTTGGATCTACTTTTTCTTCTTCACGGTAGCCTGCAGATCAGCAGTCTGCACGGTATTGTCAAATCTGCGTGCTGCAGGCGTCATCGTGTGCGCCCCACGGTGAAATTGTTGCACGCGCTGCATCATCTACACGACGCGTGGTTCAAGCATTTTTTTCCTAGCGCACGGCAGCAGGCAGGCAGCAGGCCTGGACTTTTGTGTCAAGCTATGCTACCCCCCGACGGTCAGGTGTTCCTTTCTTCAGCACGGTGTTCGGTGCAGAACAAAGCAGCAGGCGTCGTGCGGTGCATTTCCGTGGGACCCACGCACATTTCTCGGTGCACGAAAGCAACGCGCTGGAGGCGGTGTCACCCCGAGCCATGCATAAATTTCTTTGGCAGCGGCGGACTGTAGACAACTACTCTGTTGGCGTGTGGAAAGGCGTGACATATCCTTTGCATCTTGTGTGTCAGAGGCCTTTTCGCCTCTGTTGCGTGTAGCTGCAGCATCGACGTGCAGCTACGGCTTTAATTACGAGCGGCAGATTTTTCTGTGTGCACGGCACACGACATCCACGGCGTCGGCCGGAGCTTCTGCGACGGGCGGCGAAGTAAACAGGGGATTCTTCAATGTAGGTAAGTAGTTTTTAATCTGCTATTTTTTAGCTAGTTAATTAAATCAATAGTTATTTCTTTTAATTAGCACTAAATTTGTTCTAGTATGTTGTAGATAATTATTATTGTCTAGACATTATTATTTAATCTTCTTTTTAATTATCTCGTATTTTTATTTAAATACTTTTGTTTAATCTTCTCATATAAAAAGAAAAAAATATTATTAGTCGCAGTAATATTTTTAGTCTAGTTTTTACGTGCAATATTTTAAGATTATTTCTGAATTAATTTTTGAATGATCCATGTTTTATTCATTTGATTAATATTTTATTTTAGACTACAATATAAATATTTCGTGAATTATCTAGGAGTTTTTATTTACCGCAATATTTCTATTTAGCTTGTCTTTAATATCATTTTAATTAGGACATCAGTCATTTTTAGGCTAGACAGCTTTAGTTCCTTTATTTTGCTTTGCTAATATTTTTTGTCTGGTTAAGTTCGTTTGGGTGTTGGGATTAGATCGTAGTTTAGCAAGAATTTTTTAGGCGCCCATTCACCCCCCCTCTGGTCACTACATTCGGTCCTACAATCTTTCATCGAAAAACTATTTTCCAGTGAAGTCTTGACAGCATTCAACAAAGGAATGTCGTTTCCGATCAGCAATATGTCATCCACATATAAGACCAGAAACACAATTGAGCTCCCACTAGCCTTTTTGTAACCACAAGGTTCTTCTTCGTTCTTGATGAAGCCAAACCCATTGACTACCTCATCAAAGTGAAGATTCCAACTCCGAGAAGATGGACTTTAGCAACTTACAAACCTTCCCAGCATTCCCTGGACCATCAAGACCTTTAGGCTGTGTCATGTACACATCCTCACTTAGGTTTCCATTTAGGAAAGCTATCTTGACATCTATTTGCCATATCTCATAATCATAAAATGCAACAATAGCTAGGTTGATCCGAATAGACTTGAGCATAGCGACGGGCGAAAACGTTTCATCATAATCAACACCTTGAATCTGTCTTAAACCTTTC
Source organism: Zizania palustris (assembly GCA_019279435.1). Lineage (NCBI taxonomy): Eukaryota > Viridiplantae > Streptophyta > Magnoliopsida > Poales > Poaceae > Zizania > Zizania palustris. The sequence continues at coordinate 114,174,415 of JAAALK010000283.1, read as the reverse complement.
ACCACCAATCATGCCTTATAGATGTGAACATTTCCATCAACGTCTATATTTTTCTTGAAGATCCATTTACACTCAATAGTTTTTACAGCATCGGATGGATCAACCAAGTTCCAAACTTGATTGACACACATGGACTCCAACTAGAATCTAATGGCTCCAAGCTATTTCTTAGAGTCTCGTCCCATCAATGCTTTTGCATAGGTCTTGGGCTCATCGTTGTCCAACAACAACACGTTGCGATGCCCAGTGGTCAAGAACATGTACCTGTCTAGCGCATGAACTGCTCTCCTAGACCTTCATGGGGCTGGCACATCTTCAACAGGCTCCGCAACATTTTGCTCATCCTATTGTTGATCAGTGGGATCTAGAACACCTTCCAGCGGCTCTTGAACCTCTTCGAGATGCACCGTCCTCCCACTAACTCCTTTTGAGAGAAACTCTTTCTCAAGGAATACACCATTCCGAGTGACAAACACTTTGCCCTCCTCTCTATTATAGAAGTAGTATCCTTTGGTTTCCCTAGGATACCCCACAAAAAAGAACTTGTCAGACTTAGGACTGATCTTGTCAGACGTAATACGTTTGACATACGCCTCACATCCCCAAATATTTAGAAAAGACAAACTGGGATGCCTCCTAGACCACATCTACTGACTTGGATGGAATTCTATTAACACGAAAACGTGCCCCCGCACTTGGGCCAGTTCGATGATCGAAAAGCGTGTGGATACTTAAGGATGAGCCTAAGCATAACAGAACACAGACATCGCATTCCGACTACCCTCAATAGTAGCAAGGGGGTTGGATTCACTAGGTAATCAGGTCACAAATAAATAATCCAATTCGCCCAAATATATAGATAAAATAATCCAATCAGTCAAACAGAGCCAGATTGGTTCGGAGTGTATAGTTCGAAGGGTCACCAAAGGCGGTCCTCCAGTGTCTGGTGCAAAGGATGCACCGAAGGTAGCCTTCGGTGTTCGGATCGATCTGGCCGAAGATAGGCTCCGAACAGATCACGACGCGAAATCACCTCTGAACGACAGGGTTCAGTGTGAAGCCTCTAACACGACAAAATCCAATGTGGATTGCTGGCGCGATGAAATCTGGTGCGGAGCGCTGGCACGATGAAGTCTAGTGCGCAATGTTCTGATACGATGAAGTCCGATGCACCGCATGCTGGTGTGATTCTGGTGCAAAGTAACTCCGATGCGAAGTAGCTCCGGTGCATGGGACTTGACTAGACCGACAACAGCGTGACAGATCCGGCACAGATGGACGAAGCGAGGACTCGCCGATGGGTGCTCTAGCAGCCTTCGAAACCACCTTCCTAGCTCCAGAAACTTTCAGCGAGGGGGGTTCCGAACATAAAACCTGTAGCAGAATGAAGATCAAGTGCCAATTCGGCCTGGAGACCGAATTACCAAGTGTTGCAGCATACAAAATGAAGGGTAGCAATCTATTACGTAGATTAACGGATGGTTCACAAGCGAGCCAACAAGGTGATAGCAATCTGTTATGTAGATTAATGGATGATTCACAAGCGAACTAATAAGGCTTACCACAGTTACGGTGTGGCCGACAGAGGGCTTCCAGCGCAAACCCATGAAGTTATACTGATCTAATGTGGAAAGTAAAGGTATGGTTGAAACTAGCGTTTGAAGAGTTGATCTGTGTTGGGAGGGTCCTATGAACCGGCCTCACCCCTGTATTTATAGGGACTAGTCTTCTTATACCTAATTCTAATCAGATAAGATTCGTCCTAATCAAGATTAGTGATAAAAACAACATGAATCTGTATCAGACTCCTATCCGAAGCCTACCCGAAGCGGGCCTTCGGCAGGCCCGCCGAAGTGTGCTCCTCGGGTCGAAGCTTCGGCGAAGCAGGTCGCCGAAGGGCCTTCGGGCCGAAGCCAGCCTACGAAGCAGGCCGCTAAAAGTCTCCCGAGGCCCTATGCAGGTGGGCCTCCAACAGTTCATGGCTTCGACTTGTACCAAGAATTGTATATTTTCGGCCCAAAATTACCAAAATTGATATTTTGACAATTTCGATCATTAATGCCATTTTTTGCTATCAACAGATGCCCCTCCTTTTAGAAAACTAAGTCAGCTAAAAGCACAACGGGCTTACGGGCGATATACTCCATATCAGCCTTTTGACACTTCTAAGCGCTTTTCCACACACTTGGGAAGTACTTCTTCAAATACTTGCCATTTAAAGATCTTCAAAATCGCTCTCCTTATAGAGACTCTAACAAGTATGCATTACCTGGAGAGATTTTATCTACCTTAAAAGGACCATCCCAACTAGGTGACCATTTACCAAATTTGGGGCTCTAGTGTCTAAGAGCAAAATCTTCTTCCAAACCAAGTCACCAACTTGAAACGATTTTGGTTTGACTCTTTTTTTGTAGGCTTTAGCTACTCTCCTTTTATCTTTCTCTATAGCTTCTAGAGCCCTTAACCTCTTATCGGTCACTTCTTCCAAATTATCCTTCAAAAGAGTTTCATATTCATCGACCGATAAGCCATCTTTCTTAAGAAATCTTAAAGAGACAAGATCTATCTCCACTGGTAGAACGGCTTCTTGTCCATACACTAACTCATATGGACTAACTTTAGTAGCACCATCTTTGCGACTTTACAAGCCCATAATGCCTTAGAAAGCACTTTATGCCACCTTTTAGGGAACTCTTCAATTTTCTTCTCAATGAGCTTAATTATAGTTTTATTACTAGACTCGGCCTGATCGTTGGCCTGAGCATAGTATGGTGAAGAGTTTATCAACTTAATACCATAAAATTCGGCAAAGTCTCTCACTTCTTAAGCAATAAATGAAGTACCTTGATCTGTAGTGAGAGTTTGGGGAATACCGAATCTATGTAAATGTGCTTCAAGATGAAATCTGTTACCTCATAGTGAGTCATGTTCTTGAGAGGCACGACCTTGGTCCATTTGGTGAAGTAATCCGTTGCCATCTACACGAACTGATGCCCTTTAGATGAGAGAGGATGAATTTGGCTGATGAAGTCCAAACCCCAACCTCGAAACCACCATGGTTTGATAATAGGGTTAAGTAGCCACGCAGGAGCCAACTGAATATTACCAAACTTTTGACATGCCTCATACCCTCTATAATACTTAAAACAATCCTCAGTCATAGTTGGCCAATAAAAACCCGATCTTTTAGCATCCAACTCATTTTCTTGGCCGAGTGATGAGTGCCACAGAGTCCCTCATGAACTTCTATTGTAGCCACTCTAAATTGATTGGCATCTAAGCTCTTTAGAAGTACTCCGTCAATAGTTCGGCGATATAACACATCATCAAGCAACACAAATTTAAACGCCTATCGCTGATTTTTCCGATCAACCCTTTGACTGGGATCTTTTAGGTACTGGACGAGTGGAATTCTCCAATCATCCTTATCGATTCCTGGAGGGTTCGCCAATTCCTTTTCTGAAGTGGCGTCTAATTTGTAAACTCCAAAGTGCCCTCTGAGCCACTCATGTCCCTGCCGAGGGCCAGTCAGATCGGCTGTGCGGAGCCGATCGGACCGAAGCCTTTTGACAGAGCGGTACGGCACACGAAGGCCTCCAACGCTCGGAAGGCTTCAGTGCGAGGAGCCCGGTGTGCAGAGTACTTCAGCGGATGAAGTGGTCTGGCATGAGGGCTTCGGCGCACAACACCCTTTGGTGGGTGAAGGGGTCTGGTCCGGAGCGTCTGATGGGCCTCGCGTCCGCCTGAAGTCTCTGGCTTCGGTAAGGATTTCAATCATCGGCCTTCCCTGTACATAAAATTCTACTTTCCTGACCTGTTTGCTAGATGCTTGTTGAGCCAAATCATTTGCAATTGTATTGGCTTCTCTTGACAAATGAGAAATTTTGAAATCATCAAAAGTAGCAATTAAGTATAAACATTTATCCAAGTAAATATTTAGCAAACAATTAAAACATTGAGCAATTTTAGCTACTTGTTCTACAACTAATAGAGAATCACCATACGCATGAACATGTTTAACACCCATGGTTCCTAGCAATTCAAGTCCTAGCAATAAAGCTTCATACTCGGCTTGATTGTTAGTAGAAGAGAATTTTAAACGGGCTGAGGTCTCAAAGTGCATACCATTAGGGGATATGATAACCACTCCAATAACTTGACCACTCTTGCAAGACGAACCATCAAAATAAAGTTTCCACGGCACTACTTCAACTAGAGCAACGTTGCTACCCCAATTGACATCTACGTGGTGATCAACTATAAAGTTAGCGACGATTTGTCCTTTCATAGCTCTTAGAGGTTCATAAGACAAATCATATTCAATCAAAGCATATGCCTACTTTCCGATTCTATCACTTAGAATCGGCTTTTGTAACATGTATTTTATGACATCGGTTTGACAAGCAAAAATACATGTGCTAGGGAGAAGATAGTGGCGTAATTTGGTACATGCATAGTAAAGTGATAAACACAAGCACTCCACAAACACGTACCTTTTATTGGCGTCCAGCAGGTGGTGGCTGAAGAATGTGATGATGTACTCTTTTCCCTCCACCTCTTGTGTTAGCACGGCTCCTATCACGCTATCTTATGTAGCAATGTACAGCTAAAAAAGAATCCCGGCTTTTGGCGCTCTTACCACGGGCTGTGATGACAAGCACTCTTTAATCTTCTCGAAGGTGCCTTGCTGACTTGCCTCCCAAGTGAACTCATCTTCATTCTTTAGCCGGAGTATAGGGACAAAAGCATCGATCTTGCCAGACAAGTTAGATATGAAGCGACACAAATAATTCATCTTGCCTAGCAACATTTGCACATCTCTCTTGCATGTCAGCGCTTCAAAGATCCTAATCTTTTCAAGCCTCTTAGGATCAATCTCAATACCTCTTTCATGAATCATGAATCCTAAGAACATGACTGCCGACATGCCTAACGCACAAATGAGTGGGTTCATTTTTAATCCATACTGACACATTCTATCAAAAGCAACTCTAAAGTTGGCTAAATGGTTGCCCATAGCATCCGATTTGACTACAACGTCGTCTATATAGACCTCTATCTTAACTCCTAGAAAGTCATGAAAGATCAGGTTCATAGCACGTTGATATGTAGTGCTAGCATTCTTTAAGCCAAAAGTCATAACGATGCACTCAAACAAGCCAACAAAACCAGGGCATCGAAAGGCTATCTTGTAGACGTCCTCTTCGGCCATAAAGATTTTATTGTAACCAATATTGCCATCAAGAAAACTTAGTACCTTGTGTGCCGAAGCGTCATTGATCAACTTGTTGGCTATCGACATGGGATACTCATCCTTCGGAGTGGCCTTGTTTAGATCCTTGAAATCAATACAAACTCGTATTTTACCACTCCCTTTCTTTTCTACAGGCACAATGTTAGCGACCCATTTAGCATACCTGCATGGCCTAATAAATTCAGCCTTAAGTAACCGTTCTATATCCTCTTTAACTCGGTCATACACGGCCAAATTAAAGCTATGAGGGGCTGTTTATAAGGCCTAAACCCGGGTTTCATAGGCAGCCGATGCTCTACGAGCTCACGGCTTAGTCCGGTCATCTCACTATATTCCCATGCGAAACAATCAACGTACGACCGAAACAACTTTATCACTTCGGCCTTTTCATTAGCCTGTAAATGTTGGTTTACAAAAGTCGGCCTTGGAACACTACCATTGCCTATATCGACCTCTTCTAAAGGGTCGGCCGACGCGAAACCTTGTCCTAACTTTTCTACTTCGCTAAAATCTTCAATGGCTTTGGTAATACCGTCTTTAGAAGATCGATATTGCTCCACACGAGACTTTAGCCAATCGAGATTACTCTTACTAGACATGACTACTAGTTTAGAAATAGTTGTGCTACATTACTCGGCTTTACAGATGGGTACAAAACATCCCCCGGACACGCTAACAAAGTCATAATCCGAGAGGTCTCTTCCTGATAGACATTCTACCTTATGATGGACGGTGTCGATAGATACATCAGCCAATGCTACTTGGGCCGAAGTATCCGCTGGTACAACCTCTACATCATAGCCATCCCACTTCATTAGGCATTGGTGCAAAGTAGAAGGAATACCACAATTTGCATGAATCCAATCACGCCCAAGTAGCACACTGTAGGTACCTTGCACATCAACAACGAAGAATGCCGTCAGCAAAATCTTGTTGCCCACCGTCAACTCTTGGGAGAGTACGCTTGTTGCTTTAGATCTCTAGCCATTGAAGCCACTGAGCAGTAGGTTGGTTTTCTTCAAGTCCTCGTCCCTGCCGAGCTTCTTCAAAAGACAGTATGACATTAAAGTGATAGTGGCGCCACCATCAACAAGCATCCTAGAGATCGACTTCCCGTCAATGTGCCCCTTGATGTACAGGGGCTTTAGGTGATGAGCCATATCCTCATGCTTCTCGAAAATGGCATCTCGTGTGCCGAGGTTCAACTAAGCGACCTCGGTCTTGTCTCATGGTAATGCAAACTCAGCGGGAAGCATGAAAATGTTTATGTCCATTGCCTGAGGTGCAGGCCCCTCGGAGACGGGCGTGTAGTCGTCGTCAAGCATGTCATCATCATCGTCGCTTGGAACGAGAGCTGGGTTGTTCATCTCAACCAGCTTGGGCTTCCATACTTGCTTCACAACTGGCCGAGGGTGGATTTCCTCGAATATGGTGTCTCGCTCATCCTTGGCCTTCTTCTCACGCATCTCTTGAGACTGTAGGCATTGCAGGCGCCTCTTTTGTGATTTGGACATGCCTGGTGGTGCCCAAGATGGCTGTAGCTTAGTACCGGGCGCCACCAACTTGTTCCTATGATTTCTGGCTGAATGGGAATTACCCGGTTCGGCCTCGTTATGCTAATCGAATCGGGCTTCGGTGATGGCCTTAGCCGGACTAGGGGACTTACCTCCGTCGAGCTTTGGCGAGGGGCCTTCGGGATTGGGACCTCTTGAGACCCCACCTTGACTATGATGGCTTTGGACTCCCTCTCCCTTGCCTCTTCGCGCCCATCTCTATTGGCTTCGTCCTGCGTGAGTCGATTCAGAGGTACCAAAGACAGCTTGTGGAAAACCTTTCCCTTCGCCGTGTCCACTCATCCCTACCAACCATAACACTCCAAAGGAAAATAGAGGGCAACATTATACTGTGAAGGGTACTCCGGTGGTGAGGTGTGGTTTGGAGCCCACGAGAATCTCGCCCAGTAGTATGGAGGAGGCATCGGTGGTTCCAGCGGCTTCACCCACTATGAGCCGAACCCATTGCTTGTATGGGGGTTCAACCATGTCGAAGGTATTTCAGACCATATCAGCAAAGGGAACTGCCAAGCCAGAGGTATATTCGGCCACTAGGGTTCAAACTCACTCAGCGGAGGGTTTGGCCATTAGGGCACGAACTCACTATGCGGAGGGTTTGACCATTGGGGTCCGAACTCGCTATGCGGAGGTTCGGCCATTGGCCCTCAAACTTGCTATGCGGAGGGTTTGGCCATTGGGGTCCGAACTGACTATGCGGAGGGTTCGACCATTGGGGTATGAAGTCACTATGCGGAGGGTTCGACCATTGGGGTCCGAACTGAACCTTCGGGGGTTCGGCTAATGGGGTCCGAACTCCTTCTCCGAAGGGTTTGGTTGTCTTGGCATTTTTGGCCGGACACCCCTACTTTAGGGTTCTTTGGTATGAGTGTGCGTGTGCGTGATTCTCCAATACTAACCACTTTCCCCTTAGATGACTCGGCATGTTCCGGTGTTCACAGGAAAGGGGTCTTTGTCCAGCTTCATCTTCTGACTAGAATCTATTTTACATCATCCTTCTTCTATGGCCGAATGAATGTGCCAACAGAAAACATCGTAGTCATTAGTATAATGAGATTGCGAATTGTGCCACTTACAGTAGGGGCGCTTCTTTAGCTCATCAGTGGTCGGGATAACCTAGCCCTTGGGAACGTGAGAAGTTGGCTCTTTAAGAGGAAATCGAATATTTTATTGCATTTAGTTATGTCGAAGGAGTATTTAACTTCGTTGGGCCGACTCTTAGTGGGAGACGGCCATAGCTCAGAACAAGTGACAAGCTTGCTCTTAGTGTTCCAAGCCCATTCGGCCGCATACATGTTGGCCGAATCTTCTTCTTCCTCTGACATTTCCTCATCGGAGTGTTCCATGATGTGAACTTCATCTCTACGCTTGTTAAACGTTTTAATGAATTTTTTATCCTTGGCTCGGACTTCTTGGACCAGAGCCTGATGTAGGACTTGACTGGCTTCTAAAAAGTTTTGATTATCTAGCATTTTTTAATTTCTAAATGCAATCTATTAAAAGCCAGATCCGCCAAATCTCTTTCTGAAATATTGAGACTAAAACATCGGTTCCCGGTGTCTCTAAAGCGCTTGACGTACTCAGAGACACTTTCGCTAGATTTCTGTTTGACCGACGTTAAGTGTGAAAGCCTAAGTTCTGTCTCACCGGCATAAAAATAGTCATGGAACTTCTGTTCTAATTCGGCCCATGTTTGGACGGAGTTCGGCGGCAGTGCTGAAAACCATGTGAAGGCGGTGCCGGATAGCGAAAGAGAAAACAATATAAGTTTTAATGCGTATGACCCACTAGCTTCTCCACACTGTGCTAAGAATTGGGTGACATGCTCTAGTGTGGTCTAGTTACCGTCACTGTCGAATTTGGTGAATTCAGGGACTCTATAGCCATGAGGGTAGGGTATGGTATCGAAGTGATCGTGGTACGACTTTCGGTAAATCCTAGCCTAATCCTAAGGCGCGAAGCCAGTACACTCTCTAAATAGTGCGCGGATCCGCTCCTCAATGTCGTCTTGGCCTCCTACCTGTGCACATCTCTCATGCGGGGACGGGACATGCGGTGGTATGTCGGCATGTCGGCTGCGGGGCTCCTCCTCCCATGTTAGCTCATGGTATATGAGAAACCAAGGGTGGTTTCGGTGTATGTGATGAGTGATTGACAGGATTATTTACCCTCTGTTCGAAGGGTACCTCCGGAGGGGCTTCGGAGGTGGTACCTCCGAAGGGTGTTCGGAGGTGTGTCACCGGAGTGTGTTCGGTGTTTGCTTGCTGCAGCTGTGCAGCGGAGTGTACCTGTCGGAGGGGTCCGACAGTACGCGATGACTGGGTTCGTACCGAGGGCTTCGGTACTTTGGGCGGTACACCGGAGTGTGTGCCGGAGGTTGCTAACCCGGAGAGGTCTCCGGAGTACTAGATACACTTGTTTGCTTGTCGGTGGTGCGCAGGGACTTCGGAGGCGACGGACAGGGTTCGAGCCAGGTGAACCTGGGTCAAGCGGGTGGCTTGATGCCAGGGGAGCGGGGAGCTCCGTCACGGTGGCTGCGAAGGTGGTCTGGGTCGGTCCTCGGGTCGAGGCGTGCCAGGTGAAGGCAGAGAGTGCGGAGCGTGGCTCCGGCTGAAGGTACTCCGAGACAAAGTCCTCGGAGGTGAGGCACTTCGGAGGTACTCCGAATGGAGTGACTTCGGAGTTGGTGGATCAAGTCCTCTGCGGAGGCAAGGAATTCGAAGTGTGCTCCGGAGGGAGACACTCGAAGGTTACCCGACGAAGGTCTCAGAAGTCGAGGCGCATCGAAGGCATGGTCCGGATGAGGCTCGTCGAGGAGTGTGCTCAGAGTGAGGCACTGCGACGGAGTGCTCATGGAATGCTTCATGCGGAGGCCTTGGACGAAGGAGGGACTTCGAAGGGTGGTACTCCGAAGGTGGGGCTTCGGAGTGAGGATGACTTGTGGTGCTTCGGCCATGCATGGCTTCGGTACACGGACGGACGGTGTTCGAGCTCGGAGTAGCTGCGAAGCCGTGGTGATCCACTCCGGAGGTGGTGGTGCGAAGGCCCAAGGGCTTTGACGGCTTCGGCTTAAAACCGTCACTGTATCGAAGGACTTCTTCGGCGAAGCGAAGGCCAACAGGCTGCAGGCTTCTCGCCGAAGCTACCGCACCCTCCGGTGCGAAGGGAGGTTCTAGAAGTCAACACTGTAAAGGCTGACACTGTCTGTTCTGAAAAAGGCTGACACTGTCCCCTCTGCAGCTGACAGAGAAGCCTCCAAAATAAAGGTGGACTACCTTTTGTACCCCTTAGTTCTATAGAGACAAATCTGTTGTAAACCCTAGGGGTAAAGTAGTCACTTCCTTAGGATGAAGCCGTGGGCTATAAATATGGGGGCTCGGTAGGTAACATTTAACACTTTGAGCATTTACTGTTGAGCTCCTGTAGACAGACCTCGCTGTATTCATTCTGAGTTCAATTTATTTCAGTGTTCCTTGTTCAAGCGGCGAAGCCCTGGTTTCCTGTGCTTTTGCTTGAGCTCGCTTTGCATACCTCGCCTGTGGTTGTGTACCGAAGCCTGTCGAGGCGAAGGTTGTTTTTCGTGCGAGGTGTGTTTTGTCAGTGTGCGTTCGCTCTGTGTAACACGAGGCTAGACCTCGCTGCTTACTAGCGTAGCCTTGACCGAGGCCCGTTTTGCTTCTTGTGTCGAAGCCCTTAGCGTAGTCCATTTGCGTGTGCGTGTAGACCTTCGGGTACGAAGCCCAGCACCAGTTGATGTCGCCAAGTACTTGGTCGAAGTCCTCAGAGGGTTGTCCACTCTTGCGAAGGGTGAAGTGCGAAGTCTGCTCAAAGCACCCTGTGTGCGGAGCCTGCACTGACTTAGCAGAGTAGGTTTTCGAGGGTTGTAAGTGGAGCGAAGTCTTCTTGACTTCGAACTTTTGCCACTCCGAAGCCTGTGTTCGAAGGTGTCGAAGTACCTCCGAACCAGACCTTCGAAGGCTGTGTTCGAAGCCTGTTCCGCAGAAGACAGAACAGAACCGAAGGCTAAGTGTTTAGCCCGAATTTTTAAAAGCTCCCATTCACCCCCCCTCTGGTCGCCGTTTCCGGTCCAACAATTGGTATCAGAGCAGGTTAAGATCACCAGTTGACCTTAACCGGTTTTGTGATCTGTAGGCGACATGGATAGAGGCAGTAAAATTCCTCTGTTCGATGGGACAGATTTTGCATACTGGAAGGTGCGCATGGAGGCTTACTTGTTAAGCCAAGGAAATGCAATTTGGGAGATTGTGGACTCACAATACTCCATCCCTGATACCCACACCACTCAAACCGAAAAAGATCAGTATATTGCCAACTCGAAGGCAAGGAACATTATGTTCATTGGTTTGAGTCGGAGTGAGTTCGATAGGGTGCAGCACCTTAGGACTGCTAGGGAGATTTGGACAACACTCACTGTCTTTCATGAGGGCTCTGCTCAGATTAAGGCCAGGCGCCAAAGCACCTACAATCAATAGTATCAGCTGTTTGTGCAGGCGCCTGGTGAATCTGTAGATGCCATGTTTTCTCGCTTTGACGCGATAGTGAGTAACTTGCGATCCAACGGGACGCTTGCTTACAGTGATCACGATAGGGCTATCAAGCTTCTCTATGCTCTTGACCGTAGCATATGGGAAGTGAAGATATCCAGCATTGAGGAGTCCACAGGCTATGACACCTTGACCTGTGACGAACTCTTTAGCAAGCTGAAGTCCACAGAGATTGCCAAGGCATCTCTTGCTGTGCATAGAAGCTCTTTGCCACAGCCATTGGCATTGGTTTCTAGCACTAGCCGTGGCACCACTGCAGAACCAAGCACATCAGGCACTTGTGTTCTTGCAGATGGTTTTGCTTTGTCCTCCCTGGTCTCCGTCACAAAGGAGCAGGTGGATACTCTAGCTGATGACGAGCTTGCTCTCATTGCCCGGAGGTTCACCCGCTTTCATCATGAGAGACGGGATCAGAGGAGAAGTGGTTTTAGTGGCTGCTATGAATGTGGCGACACCTCTCACATTAAGGCCAATTGCCCCAAGGTCAAGAAGAGAGATGAGAGTGAGCGCCCCAAATTCCACAAAAAGGAGAGGAAGCCCTTTGTGAAGGGCAAGCGCGGCAAGATGGCTAAGAAAGTAGCCAAGGCCGCTTCCAGAGCCTTTGTTGCTGCTCTCAGCGACATCGACACTTCCTCAACTGAGGAGTCGAGCTCTGAGGAGGAGGAGTCCCCAAGGAAGGAGGACAAGAAGGACAAGAAGGGACGTGACTTCACCGGCCTTTGCTTCATGGCCGACAGCGATCACAGCGGCGATGAGCTTGACTCATCTGAGGTAAACCTATCATCTGACCAGCTTCTAATTAAATTAGATGAGCTGAATGAAGTAGTGCTTGGTCAGGATAGATTACTTGTGCAAGCCGCTAGAGAAAGAAAAGACCTTAGACTTAGGCTAGAAAATATGTCTACTGAATATGCCATGCTGAAGTCTAAGTTTGATGATGCTGAATGTGAGTCTTGTTCTGTTGTCATGAGTGAGCTTGCTCAGTTGCGTTCTGTTCATGCTCAAACTCTTTCTGAGCTTGAGACTGCACAGAAGCAGCTTTTGGAGGTGGATTCTAGACCTCATGATGTTATTGATTGCATGAACTGCTCTTTATTACGCGATAGCATTAATTTACGTGATAAGCATGTTCATGATTTGGAGGCTAGATTGGAGAGGGCCGGTAGTTCTAAGGATGTGCAACCTGTTTGTGACACTTGCATTACCCTTAAGGACCAGCTAGGCACTGTTAGAGAGCGAGCTGAAAACCTCATGTCCGAAAATGAATACCTTCTTTCTGTGGTGAATAAATGCACTGAAGGGAAGGGTAGGATGGATTTGCTCTTGGCCAAGACCAAGTTGTGTGCTGACAGAGCCGGGGTAGCTCTAGGTTTGGGTTTTGAGAGGATAGCTTCAGACAGTAAGACCAAAACGGTTTTTACCTCTCCTACCACCCTAGAGAAAGAGAGAGCTCTGTTGGACACCCCATCAGCCAAAAAGCCTACCCATCCACCAAAGAAAACCACTCCTCCTACCAAGAAAAATCCTCCCAAGAAAACCACACAAAAGAAACCCAAGGAGCCTGTGAGAGTTGCTCCTATGACCCATGAGAGTGCCCCCAGAAGAGTGTTTCATTGTTCTTATTGTCAGCGGGCGGGTCATTTGATTGGTTTCTGTTTCCGTCGCATCAAGGATGAGCGACGTGCACAGGCGATGAGCTATCAGGACATGCATTACCCATCTTTAGGTATGCATGAGTCTGAGTATTACTCTCGTCCTGTTTTCGAGGCTCCTCGTGCTTCTCGGAGAGGTTTTGCTCCTCGAGGTCTTCACCATGTTCCATATGGTGGTAGACCTCGGGCTAGCAGATTTGTACCTCGTCAGAGTAGGAGACCTCGACATGTTGTTCTTTCACAGCATGTAGGTAGACCTCGCACTTTGCATCTTTCTGATTATCATGTGCGTAGACCGTCTGCTTTTACTGTGCCTACTACTCGTGTCACTCAGTGCTGGATGCCTCGTCATTATTTTACTCACCCCAGCACTGAGCGATCGAGACGTTCTTATCATGTGTAGGCGACAGGTCGAGGCTTGGAGGGCACGTGGATCATGGACTCCGGTTGTTCGCGCCACATGACCGGAGATGCAGCTTGGTTCTCCAGCCTCACAACAACCAAGCAAAGGGAACATATCACCTTCGGAAACAATCGAAGGAGTAGAGTGAAAGGTAAAGGTGTGGTAAGAATTAATTCGAACTTCACTCTCAAAGATGTTGCTTTGGTTGAGAACCTGGGATACAATTTGCTGTCTGTATCTCAGTTGCTTGATGAGGGCTTCGAAGTGCGATTTCATCGCGATACTTCGCAAGTGCTCAATTCTGATGGCGTTGTGGTGTGTAAGATCTTTAGGGTTGGGAGAGTTTTTGGAGCTGATTTTTCAGAGTCGTCTGGTTCTTCTCATTGCCTTGTTGCACATTCGACTTCTGAGCTTTGGAAGTGGCATAGGAGACTAGGGCATATGAGCCTTGAGTTGCTCGCTCGTCTGAGCGCCCTAGGTTTGATCCGAGGATTGCCCAAGCTCAAGTTTGAGAAGAATTTAGTTTGCGCTCCATGTCGACATGGAAAAATGATTGCCGCTTCGCATTCGCCAGACACCACAGTGATGACTGAACAACCCGGAGAACTTCTCCATATGGACACTGTAGGTCCTTCTCGGGTTAGTTCTTTAGGCGGCAAGTGGTATGTACTTGTTATTGTCGACGATTTCTCTCGCTACTCTTGGGTCTTCTTTCTTGCCAGCAAGGACGAAGTGTTTTCACACTTTCGGAGCTTGGCTTTGAGACTGTTCACTGAACTCCCTGGTGCATTAAAATTCATTCGAAGCGATAATGGCACCGAGTTCAAAAACAGTCTCTTTGTTGACTTTTGCTTGGAGCATGGCATAGAACATCAATTCTCTGCTCCGCGGGTTCCTCAATAGAACGGTGTTGTTGAGAGGAAAAACCGCACTTTGGTTGAGATGGCTAGGACGATGCTTGATGAGCATAGGACTCCTAGAAAATTCTGGGCTGAGGCCATGAACACTGCTTGCTACATCTCAAACCGAATTTTCTTGCGCTCAATTTTAAATTTGACATCTTATGAGCTGCGTTTTGGGAGACAGCCCAAGGTTACTCATCTTCGAGTTTTTGGCTGTCGCTGCTTTATCCTAAAACGTGGTAACTTGGATAAATTTGAGTCGCGATCTTCTAACGGGATCTTTTTGGGTTATACTACTCATGGTCATTCCTATCGTGTTTATAACTTGGAAACTAACACTGTCATCGAGTCATGTGATGTGACTTTTGATGAATCAACCCCCTCTGTTAGTTCTGTTTTGAACAGGCAAATGAACACGACATGGAACAAACTTTATTCGAAGACGAAGATCCCGGAGAATTCGAGGATGATCCCCTACTACCCTCGACATCAACCCCCGAAGCTTACCCCGCTTCAACTACTTCGGCACGAGGTCTCGAAGCGACTACCTCAACATCGGTCATCTTGGACCACTCCAACGCACAAGTTGAGGGGGAGACTGCATCCCGCCGCGAAGCTCCACATCATGTCCAAAGGATGCACCCTCCCGAGCAGATCATTGGTGAGCTTGATCAAAGGGTAACGCGTTCTCATGCCCATTTCACTAATGCTGCTTTTGTTGCTTCTTTCGAGCCCTTAGATGTTAGTCATGCACTTTCTGATTCTAGTTGGATCAATGCCATGCATGAAGAGCTTGAGAATTTTGAAAGAAACCAAGTCTGGACTTTAGTTGATCCTCCACCAAATGTTCATTTCATAGGAACAAAATGGATTTTCAAAAATAAACAAGGGGAGGATGGGACAATTGTTAGAAATAAGGCTAGACTTGTAGCTCAGGGCTTTTCTCAACTAGAAGGGATTGATTTTACTGAAACTTTTGCACCTGTTGCTCGCCTTGAGGCCATTAGGATTTTGCTTGCCTTTGCGACATCCCGAGGATTCAAACTCTATCAAATGGATGTCAAAAGTGCTTTTCTTAATGGCTTCATAGGTGAAGATGTTTATGTAAAACAACCCCCTGGTTTTGAAAACCCCAAGTACCCACATAAAGTCCTTAAACTTCATAAGGCTCTTTATGGACTCAAGCAGGCCCCTCGGGCTTGGTATGATAGACTTAAGTCTTTTCTGCTTGAGCGAGGGTATTTGATGGGAACTGTTGATAAAACACTGTTTACTCTCAAGCATGGCAAAGATTTCCTCCTAGTTCAGATTTATGTGGATGATATCATCTTTGGTGGCTCTTCTCATGCTTTGGTTGCCGAGTTTGCAGATACCATGAGCAGGGAGTTTGAAATGTCGATGATGGGTGAACTCACCTTTTTCCTTGGTTTGCAAATCAAGCAAAGCAAACAAGGTACTTTTGTCCACCAGACAAAGTACACCAAGGACCTGCTCAAGAAATTCGACATGTCCGATGCGAAGCCCCTCGCCACTCCAATGGCTACATCTGTAGCATTGGACCCTGACGAAGATGGAGAAGCCGTAGATCAGAAGGAGTTCCGGAGTATGATTGGCTCCCTCCTCTACTTGACTGCTACGAGGCCGGACATACACTTCGTTGTGTGTCTGTGCGCTCGTTTTCAGGCTTCACCACGAGCTTCGCACCGCCAAGCGGTTAAGCGCATTTTAAGGTATCTCAAACACACCCTTGAATTTGGCATATGGTATTCATCGTCTTCATCTTTATGTCTTAGAGGTTATTCAGATGCGGATTTTGCTGGGTGTAGAATTGATAGGAAGAGTACCTCTGGTACTTGTCATTTTCTGGGTACTTCATTGGTTTGCTGGTCTTCCCGCAAACAGTCTAGTGTTGCACAATCAACGGCTGAGGCCGAATATGTTGCTGCAGCTAGCTGTTGCTCTCAGATTTTGTGGATGGTTTCCACTTTGCGGGATTTCGGGTTAGATTATAAGAGTGTTCCACTTTTCTGTGATAACACTAGTGCTATTTGTATTGCAAACAACCCGGTTCAGCACTCCAGAACCAAACACATTGATGTACGATATCATTTTCTCAGAGATCACAATGAGAAGGGTGATATTGAACTTCAATATGTTGATACCCAACACCAGCTTGCCGATATTTTTACAAAACCCCTCGATGCTTCTCGATTTGCTTACTTGCGTGGGGAACTTGGCATTTGTCACCCTTACGGCATTTTGTGAGGGGGAGCTGATTTTAATTGTCTTGCATATGCTCATTATGTGTGGAATTGCACTTACATCTTTTGCTATTATATGCCTGCTTTTAATTCAAAGATATCATGACAGCTCAGCTCTATGAAATATGTCTGGAACATTTATTGTGCATGATGTTTTATTTTCTAAAATCAAAACTTGCTCACCGCACAATCTTGTATCTAGCTTGTTTAGGCTGGACTGCTTTTAGCTATCTTTTATCTACTTGACAGCAAGACACTGTTCCTTGGATGCTAAAATTTGCAACTTGAAAAATGTGTTCTTTATTCATGGACACTCATCAAAATATTAAATTCATCAAAATCAAAATCAAAATCCATGATTTGCCTGGTTTCAATGAAAAGATCCAGGAGGGTTTGTTTGTCGCACTACTCTATTCTAGACTGCTTACCATTGCACATTGGTCTGAACTGGGATAGTGTAGTGTATGCCAAAATCACCGCCTTAAGCTTCAGATGGCTTTCTTGCCTAGGCTTGGCCTGATTGGAAAGTATAAGGTGGACAAACAAATAACCCCTGGCATTAAGAAAAGAACAACAAGATTAATTAATCATCAAGCTTGCTCTCAAAGCTCCTTTTTGAACAAGACTTGTCTGTCTAGGGTAGAAATTGTTAGCTTTGCGCAGTCCTTGCCTTCACATGTCTAGCTGCTTTGATTAAGTGGTGATGCTTTTACTTCAAAATGACAACATCACATGCCATCATCTTGTTTCACAGATTGTTAAATTGAGCTGAGCACATGATCATTTGTGTTAATTTTGGCATATTTTTGCATTATATGTCCTTGCAATTCTATTCATTTCGAAGCTTTGCATCTTTTGAATGCTCCTTGATGCTTGCATTGCCAAAGGGGGAGAGGTTTGCTATGTTCTCTGCCGCAAGAAGGCATCATGTTTAAAAGGGGGAGAGATTTTTGACAAAAAGGGGAGAAAAATTTGCTCAACTCAGGGGGAGTTTTTATCCAAAGGGAGATTTGCCGAAGGGGCTTTTACTCTTTTGAGAAAGGGGGAGAAAAATTCTTTTATCAAGTGACATGCTTTGGCTCTTTTTGAGTTTTTATGGTCACTTGTGTGCTGAAAATTTTTACATTTTCTTGAACTTCGATTTGGTTGTCAATGCACTCATCAAGGGGGAGATTGAGAAACCAAGGGTGGTTTCGGTGTATGTGATGAGTGATTGACAGGATTATTTACCCTCTGTTCGAAGGGTACCTCCGGAGGGGCTTCGGAGGTGGTACCTCCGAAGGGTGTTCGGAGGTGTGTCACCGGAGTGTGTTCGGTGTTTGCTTGCTGCAGCTGTGCAGCGGAGTGTACCTGTCGGAGGGGTCCGACAGTACGCGATGACTGGGTTCGTACCGAGGGCTTCGGTACTTTGGGCGGTACACCGGAGTGTGTGCCGGAGGTTGCTAACCCGGAGAGGTCTCCGGAGTACTGGATACACTTGTTTGCTTGTCGGTGGTGCGCAGGGACTTCGGAGGCGACGGACAGGGTTCGAGCCAGGTGAACCTGGGTCAAGCGGGTGGCTTGATGCCAGGGGAGCGGGGAGCTCCGTCACGGTGGCTGCGAAGGTGGTCTGGGTCGGTCCTCGGGTCGAGGCGTGCCAGGTGAAGGCAGAGAGTGCGGAGCGTGGCTCCGGCTGAAGGTACTCCGAGACAAAGTCCTCGGAGGTGAGGCACTTCGGAGGTACTCCGAATGGAGTGACTTCGGAGTTGGTGGATCAAGTCCTCTGCGGAGGCAAGGAATTCGAAGTGTGCTCCGGAGGGAGACACTCGAAGGTTACCCGACGAAGGTCTCAGAAGTCGAGGCGCATCGAAGGCATGGTCCGGATGAGGCTCGTCGAGGAGTGTGCTCAGAGTGAGGCACTGCGACGGAGTGCTCATGGAATGCTTCATGCGGAGGCCTTGGACGAAGGAGGGACTTCGAAGGGTGGTACTCCGAAGGTGGGGCTTCGGAGTGAGGATGACTTGTGGTGCTTCGGCCATGCATGGCTTCGGTACACGGACGGACGGTGTTCGAGCTCGGAGTAGCTGCGAAGCCGTGGTGATCCACTCCGGAGGTGGTGGTGCGAAGGCCCAAGGGCTTTGACGGCTTCGGCTTAAAACCGTCACTGTATCGAAGGACTTCTTCGGCGAAGCGAAGGCCAACAGGCTGCAGGCTTCTCGCCGAAGCTACCGCACCCTCCGGTGCGAAGGGAGGTTCCAGAAGTCAACACTGTAACGGCTGACACTGTCTGTTCTGAAAAAGGCTGACACTGTCCCCTCTGCAGCTGACAGAGAAGCCTCCAAAATAAAGGTGGACTACCTTTTGTACCTCTTAGTTCTATAGAGACAAATCTGTTGTAAACCCTAGGGGTAAAGTAGTCACTTCCTTAGGATGAAGCCGTGGGCTATAAATATGGGGGCTCGGTAGGTAACATTTAACACTTTGAGCATTTACTGTTGAGCTCCTGTAGACAGACCTCGCTGTATTCATTCTGAGTTCAATTTATTTCAGTGTTCCTTGTTCAAGCGGCGAAGCCCTGGTTTCCTGTGCTTTTGCTTGAGCTCGCTTTGCATACCTCGCCTGTGGTTGTGTACCGAAGCCTGTCGAGGCGAAGGTTGTTTTTCGTGCGAGGTGTGTTTTGTCAGTGTGCGTTCGCTCTGTGTAACACGAGGCTAGACCTCGCTGCTTACTAGCGTAGCCCTGACCGAGGCCCGTTTTGCTTCTTGTGTCGAAGCCCTTAGCGTAGTCCATTTGCGTGTGCGTGTAGACCTTCGGGTACGAAGCCCAGCACCAGTTGCTGTCGCCAAGTACTTGGTCGAAGTCCTCAGAGGGCTGTCCACTCTTGCGAAGGGTGAAGTGCGAAGTCTGCTCAAAGCACCCTGTGTGCGGAGCCTGCACTGACTTAGCAGAGTAGGTTTTCGAGGGTTGTAAGTGGAGCGAAGTCTTCTTGACTTCGAACTTTTGCCACTCCGAAGCCTGTGTTCGAAGGTGTCGAAGTACCTCCGAACCAGACCTTCGAAGGCTGTGTTCGAAGCCTGTTCCGCAGAAGACAGAACAGAACCGAAGGCTAAGTGTTTAGCCCGAATTTTTAAAAGCTCCCATTCACCCCCCCTCTGGTCGCCGTTTCCGGTCCAACAGTATACATGTGGGATCGGAATGGCGACTAGAGGAGGGTGAATAGGTGCCTCGATAAATTCTTGTGAATATGATGACCTTTTCAAATCACCCAACGCACCTATAAATGAACAAGCGGAAGAAGATGTAGTAAAGACTCTGATAAAAAAGATGCTATCACCCTCTTAACTGATATTATGTCAAATGATAGATTGAGGGATCACCAGCACCGAATTTGAACACACCGAATAGCTCTGAAACTTTTTTTGTTTCTATTCAGGCAATGAAACGCCGAATTAATTTCAAGAACTCAAGTTTCTTCTCTCAAATATGCAGCCTTCAAAAGTGTTCAGATAAAAAACATCATAGACATGGATTGAAAAACCGGCAAAAAAATAATTGTTTCTCAGCACAGTACACAAAGAGAAATAATTCAGATGCAAAAGAAATCACATAAAAAATAATTTCAGAATGGGCTTGGTGGAACATGTGCTCGGCAGTACATGCAATTGTTAATAGCGAAAAGCATCACTGCATACGGTAACACATGATCGGTAAGTTGGGAAAGAAAAAGAAGGGAGAAAAATGTTTCTAGATTCAATTTTCAGCCTTCAAGATTTTCAGCAAATGACCACCTTCCAGAATTTTTATAGCATATAGATGAGCCAAAAACTATATGTAGCTATGTTCAAAACCTTTTGCAAACTTTAAACATGGAACTCTTGTAACTTAGACAACAAGAGTTATGTAGAACTTAGGTCCAAAAATAGAACCAAAACAGATAAAAAACGCCTCAAAAATAGAATCCAGATTGAAAACAGAACACAACTTGGCAGAAATCAGATTTTTTCAGAACTTTTAGGAAGTTTGTCGGACAGAAAAATATATGCAGCAGTGGTTAAAACCTTTTGAAAATTTCAAACATGGAACCCTTGAAACGTGGAAAACAAAAGTAATGTAGAACTTGTTAGACATAAAAATATATGCAGCAGTGGTCAAAAACTTTTATAAACTTCAAAAATGGAACCCTGGAATCTTGTACAACAAAATTTGTAAAGAACTTAGATCCAAAAACAACATCAAAACAGTTCAAAACTCAGCTCCAAAAGTGAATCACAAAAGGATGAACAGTACCTGCGCTGGAAGCTCTTGGATGCGCTAGTTGTGCTCGATCTGACACACAGAGGTGATGATGAAAGTAAACACAAAATTAAGAACAGCAAAAAAGGCTAGGACAAAATAGAAATTATGGTTGGTAGCCCCCAAAATGTTTAGCTAAAAGAGTCACCTAAACCTTAAGCCTTTGGGTCCTTTATATAGGCAAGCCCATTAAAGAAATCTCCAAAATGCCATTAGGGTAAAAGTTCTAGGTATTTACCTAATTGCCATAATGAATTTTCAGAATTACAAATTCTGAAAAATCCATTAATGCAAACTCCCAATTTATTACATCATTGACCCTATTCTTTTAATATTTTTTCGGAATTAAGAATTCTGAAAAATACTAAAATGTTACAATTAATCTAGATGACAAAACAGAAAAAACTCCTAATTACTAGAATTAAAAACATTTTTTGATGTGACGGTTTTCAGTAAAAACCAACAAAGCCTCCTTGATCGCTGACATGTGATGCCAATCCGCGAACTCGATCGCTAGCAAGTCTCTCGCGCTCTTGATCCCCTCGAGGAGCCTGATCACTTGCACTGGCCTTCCTTTCGCTGACTTGACCATCACGCTGTCTCGACCATTCATCCGTCCATGCCTTGCTCTATCTCCTCGTGCACTCCTGAGATCATCTCCAACTTCACCAGACATCCTTGATCCTCTGGCATCGAGCTCCCCGCTTGACACTTGATCACTCGCTGTTGAAAGTTGGTTAGCATCTCCTCCCCGCAAACATGAGACAAGCCAAAACATGAAATGCTTCACACACTGATCCCCTCGGCATCCACTCTCCATAACCGCACATCGACCCCATCGATGCAATCAAACAATGACTCACTTCACTCAAGATCTCTTAACCTTGTCAATCACTCATCATACAGACAAAAACCACAGTGCGACCTCACTTGGTTTCACAATATGACATGCTCGGGTCTATGCGGTTGCGTAGTATCGTACGGCGCAAGTAGTGCGGGGAAATCTGGTGCAGGCGTAGGTTGAGGCAGCGCATAATAAAGTAGGTTAGCTTGGCCGTAAGGGTAGTGACTTATCTCGGCCGTAGATGTCGAGGCCGGAGACGTGATAGCTTTGCCAGTACTACCATCGATACTTCTATAATTGTGATTTTCCAGGGGTGCGCTAGCGATTGGAGTTGGAGGGATGGCATCGGTAAAGCCGAACCTTCTAAATGTCGCCTCTACCTAGGAGCTAACTGCCGAATCTAGACGGTTGGCTAGCGAAGCGCTAACGGCTTTGTTGGAGGAAAATATTCCATCCCCAGGATCTTGAAGATTACAAGACAAAGACACCTCATAAGTGAGGAGCCATGCTGAATAGCGTGGGCCTCATGGCTCCAGATGTGATGAGTCATTGTCAACGATAGTCAAAGAGGACTGAAAAGAGAGAGAACACCTGCTGCGTCTGGCCGCGTGTAACTCAGGTACACGGGCAGCGAGCGACTAACGAGCAGAGGGCCGTGAAGTCGGGCTGGCCCAATCCGGGTACATGGGCTAGGAGCAGCAGAGGATCCACTGGGCTGTTGACTGGGATTGACTCAGGTACACGGGCGGCGAGCGATTGCTGGGCTGAGGGAGCTGCGGAATTGGGTCGGCCCAATCCGGGTACCCGGTGAGAAGACGGTGGACGCTTTGTCATTTTCGGCGCAAAACTAACGACTGCTGATCTCGGATCTGACCGTTCTGAGGCGAAGCCGTAGCTGCTACGAAAGCTCCGCATCAGGACAAGTTACCTTTATTTAGGTTTTTACGTTTTTGCCTTTAGGCCCACAGTCTGTCAGTGAGTCTGTAAAAAATCCTAAGGGCATTTCGGTCTTTTCCATTTTTATTCAGAGTCTGTAAAAAACGCTAGGGGTATTTCTGCATTTTTCCATTTAATGGGCTGCCTATAAATAGGCCCCAATATCCTAGGGTTAGGGCACTCTTTTAAAAACCACATTACTAATTCCAGAGATTTGGGGGTCATTTTTTCACTGTGTTCTTCGTCTTCCGCCGCCAGTGTTCCTTCGGGCTTGTAAATCGCCGCCGCCGGTTTTTGTTCTCCACTGTCTTTTCGAATCGCTGGCCAGTGCTATTATTTCTCCGTGCACTGTTTTTTATTCTTGTGACTGCGATGTTCTACTACAAGCACTACTTCCTTTTGGCTTTGGTCTACGCTGGAAACTAGTACCTACACCTATATTCTAGCTTGCTAGCTTGCGGCTTCAGCTGCAGACATCTCAGCCGGCTAGCCCCTAGTGGCAACTAGCTTCTAGCCCTGCAGTCCTATAGCAGTCTGTGGAGCACGCTTCTCAGGGCAACAGCAGCAGGCATCCACCAAGAGAACACGTGAACAGCTGCGAGCAGCAGGAAGTTGCGTCAGGTTTGGAGACTTGGACCTCGTGAAGACCAGGCGCATGTGTGAGTAACAGGCAGAGGATTCGAGTGAGCTACAACAGTTCTGAAGCCAAGTGCTAGGCGGTCTGTGCATTGACGCGTGGTGGCAGAATTTTGAGGAAGCAGAAACCAAGCCGGAGTACCGCATGCCTACAGGGTGTTCGGTCAGGTTTCCAGGAGAAAACGATTCATGGTATTCCTGTTTGCCTCGTTTCACGTGCATTTACAGTTACTTCGTTGTATAATCCTCTGTTCAATCTTCTAATGCACTGGAAATTAATGCTCCTAGTTGATATTGCACTACAAGTACTATTCTCTTGTTCTGTGTGCTGATTAGTGCTAGTTTCTCTATTATCAGTTTTCCTGTGGTGGTGTACAGCTAAGAAGTTTGAATGAACAGTTTGAGTTAGTTGTTCTAATCTCTATGTGCTATCGTTATACCTGTTGGTTCATCTTTGTTTACCATCAACGTGTTTTTTGATATGAGTAAATGCCTGTGAATTAATTAATTTTTTAATCTGCCTATTCGCACTGTGTTAGTGTCTTTTCGATTAGGACACCGGTTGTTTTTAGGCTAGATCTTTTGAGGCTCAGTTGATCTGTTTACTTTTCGCTGTTAGTCTGTTGAGGTGCATTGGGTGCTGGGAGCAGGCCATTGATTCGCAAGAATTTTTTAGGCGCCCATTCACCCCCCCTCTGGTCGCTACTTTCGGTCCTACAAGTGGTATCAGAGCCTGGTTAGGGTTTTTCCATACCTTAACCGGTTCTAAACCCCAGTAGTGATCATGACGTCTCCTGGCAAGGTCCCGTCCTTGGAAGCTTATGGCTATAATTATTGGAAGACTCGCATGCGAGCCTATCTCATGAGCCAAAGCTCGGACATCTGGGACATTTGCGTTCACGCTACATTTGTCATATTGCCAGTTGCTGAGCGTGATTCTCCTGGTATCATCGCCCAGCATGTGAACAATAGCAAAGCTGTGAACATCTTGTTTTCTGGTTTAGGTCCCACTGAGTTTGAGCGTGTGAGCCATCTCTCCACTGCGAGAGAGATCTGGGCTACCCTCCAGGCACACCATGAGGGGACAGCCCAGGTCAAGGCTTCGCTCTATCAGACCTACCGGCGTGAATATGAGAACTTCACACAAAAGCCGGGTGAATCTGTTGAAGCTTTGTTTGGTCGTTTTCAGTCGATCATAAACAAGCTTCGGGACAACAAGGCTGACGGTGTTCAGTTAGTCTCAGATCACGAACAGACGCTCAAGGTTCTCCATACCTTGGACCCAAAGATCTGGGAGATCAAGGTATCCTCTATCATTGAGAGCACTTCTTATGATACCTTGACCATTTCTGATTTGTTTAGCAAGCTGAAGGCCACCGAGGTTGATACCCAGTTGAGATCAAATCTCACTGGCTCTGGATCAAAGTCTCTGGCCCTTGCTACACCTTCTGTTGATCCCTCTTCTGTGAGCTGTGTTGGGTTCTCTTTGATGTCTATCACTGAGGACCAGCTTGAGTCTTTGGGAGATGATGATTTGTGTCTATTTAACAACCGGGTGCATCGTGTTTATGACAAAAGGATGTTCAAAAGACACGGCACAAAGACCGGATGCTTTGAGTGTGGTGATCCAGGACACTTCATCGCCGACTGCCCCAAGCGAAATGGCCACAAGAAGGGCACCGGTGGTGGCTTCCACGACTCCGGCAAGCACGACAGCTCCTCCTTCAACAAGGGCAAGCCAAAGACCAGATTCTTCAGAAAGGCCCTGAAGGACTACCGGCGAGAGAACAAGAAGCGTGACAAGGCCTTCTTCGCTGAGATGGAGAAGAGCTACTCCAAGCGGTCCACGTCTTCTTCCTCTTCATCGAACTCAAGCGATGAGGAGATCATCATTAGGAAAGGAAAGGAGAAGGACGATCCAGCAGGCCTTTGCTTCATGGCTTTCGGGGACAGACCGAAGAGCCGTTCACATCAGCGCCGGAGATCCCGCAAGAGCTTCTGCTCAATGGCTCTTGGGTATAAGGAAGAGAAGGGCTCCTCCGATGACTCCGACGACGACGACAACGAAAAGGTATCATCTTATGAACGCGAAATCGTTGATTTACTTGAAAGCAACTGTCAGGAGTTTATGTATCAGGAAAAACTGCTTAGAGGGGCTAAGAAGAGGATAGATGAGTTAGAGAGTGAGCTTGCCGTGGCCAACGGCATAATTGAGAGTCTATCTTCTTCCCCTTGCTTGGGTGATAGCAGTGAGTGCCCAAAGTGCGAGGTGCTTCTGTGTGACCTGTCGACTCTGAAGTCCAGGTACACACAAAGGGTTGATGAGACGGACGCTTTGGCCACTGAGCTTGAAAGCGCTCAGTTGGAGCTGAAAGATCCTCAAGCCACTATCGTCGTACCCTGTGCTGATTGCCCATCTCATCTTGCTAGTTTAGCTGAGCTGAAAGCCAAGGGCGATGAGCATCTGGGTGATTTGAAGAGAGTGAGAGCTGAGCTGGCGCAGACTAGGCTAGAGCTTGAGACATTGTCAGTTCCACCCACTGTCTGTGAGAACTGTATGTCTCTTAGACTTG
This sequence comes from Zizania palustris, assembly GCA_019279435.1. Taxonomy (NCBI): domain Eukaryota; kingdom Viridiplantae; phylum Streptophyta; class Magnoliopsida; order Poales; family Poaceae; genus Zizania; species Zizania palustris. The sequence goes on along the minus strand of JAAALK010000283.1, from coordinate 114,148,546 downwards.
AGTTGATTAAGCTGAAAGCCGAGAAGTCTGTCCAGGTAGACAACGAGTGTGAGACCTTCTTGTCTCAAGTGGAGGTACTAGCTTCCTTGAGAGAGGAGCTAGCTGATTCTCAGAATGAGAACTTTTACCTCTGTTCTATCCTGAGTTGGATCAATGCCAGAGAGCCACAGCTCGGCATGATGATCCAACAGTTCAAGAGGCAGGATGGGTTTGGGGTAGGTTACACCTACACCAAGGCTGACTTTGAGAGTGCCATTAGCCGGGCATTGGAGTGGAGTAAAATGACTCCTGAGCAGAGATATCCCAAGACCCATTCCATTGAGTCTTCCCAGGCTTGTCAGCCCAAGGATGGAGTAATCCATGAACCACCCAAAGCTCCACCCAAGAAACCCATCTGGGTTCCAAAGCCCAAACTCCTCCACACTTCTCTAGACTCTCTTCCTGGACCCTCTCAACCCAAGAAGACTACACCGAACACCACTAAGCCCAAGAACCCCAAGCCTCAACCACATCCCAAGAAGCCCACCTATCATTGTGAGTATTGTCAGAGAGACGGGCATCTTGCGGAGTTTTGCTTCAGGAGGAAGCGGGTTGAGAGAGTAGAGAGAGCTCGTGGTGGTCAGGAGCAATTCTACAAGCAGGGTGGTAGACTGCGTGTTCCTCGACGCGGGGAGAGGCTGGAGGCCAGGCCGTGTCTTGTAGGTGGTGGTAGAGGAGACGACTTTCTTGCTCGTACTCCAGTTGGTGGTGGTCGTTCCGGCAGAGCTCCATGCCGTTTTGGCTACGGTCCTGGACCTCGTGGCCGAGGCTTTAGGCATAACCGAGGACCACGCTTTGAGCCGCGTTTTGGTCCATACTTTTCTGATGATTTCTGCTTTCCGTCTTTTGAGCAGATGGCTCGACACTGGTTTAGCTCTTTTGCTAAACCTGGTGCCGGACCATTTGCTCCCACTTACAGCCACTGATTGTGCAGGATCGGGGACTGGAGGACGTTTGGATCATGGACTCAGGGTGTTCTCGCCACATGACGGGACATCGCAGATGGTTCTCCAGTCTCACTCCCCCGAGTTCCAAAGAGTACATCACCTTCGGGAACAGTGGTCAAGGGAAAGTAAGTGGCATTGGCTCAATTTGCATTTTAGACCATTTTTCTTTGAAGAATGTTGCCTTGGTTGGAAACTTGAACTTCAATTTGATTTCTGTTTCGCAACTTCTTGAGGATGGTTTGGAGGTGCGTTTTAAGAAGGGCAATTCTTCTGTGTTTGACTCTAGAGGGTCTTTGATTTGCCAGATCTTACCTTTCGGTAAAGTTTTTCGAATTGACTTCTCTAGTTCATTTGGCCCTTCTCGCTGTTTGATTGCTGGATCTTCTTCTGAGCTCTGGAAGTGGCATAGGAGGTTAGGTCATTTGAGTTTTGATCTGCTAGTCAGGTTAAGCTCTATGGACCTTATCCGAGGATTGCCCAAGCTTAAAATGGAGAAATATCTAGTTTGCCATCCCTGTCGTCACGGGAAAATGGTTGCCGCTTCTCACTCACCTGTTACTCAGGTGATGACTTCGTATCCAGGCGAGCTGTTACACATGGACACTGTCGGTCCAGCTCGGGTACACTCAGTCGGTGGGAAGTGGTACGCACTTGTGATTGTTGATGACTTTTCTCGATTCTCGTGGGTTTTCTTTTTGGAGTCTAAGGATGAAACTTTTCATTTTGTTCATGACCTGATTTTGAAGCTGAAGAATGAGAACAATGGTCGGATGCGAGCAATTCGCTCCGACAACGGCTCTGAGTTCAAGAACTCTCAGTTCGTCAGCTTCTGTAGTGATCAGGGTCTTGACCATCAGTTTTCTTCTCCTTACACTCCCCCTCAGAACGGCGTTGTGGAGCGAAAGAACCGCACGCTAGTCGAGATGGCCAGGACGATGCTCGATGAGCATAGGACTCCTAGGCGTTTTTGGGCTGAAGCCATGAACACGGCTTGCTATCTAGCCAACCGCATTTTTCTTAGAGCTTACCTTGGTAAGACCTCATACGAGTTGTGGTTTGGCAGACAGCCCAAGGTGAGCCACTTGCGAGCGTTTGGCTACAAGTGCTTTGTGCTCAAGAAGGGAGGGCATTTGGACAAGTTTGAGTCTCGTTGCTGGGACGGAGTTTTTCTTGGTTATGCATTGCATTCTTGAGGTTTCCGTGTTTGGAACCTCGAATCCCAGCAGCTTGTCGAGACTTGCGAGGTTTCTTTTGATGAGTCCTTGCCTTCTTTAACTCCTTCTTTTGAGCTTTCTGGTGATGGTGAGCTCGGAGAGTCCATCTTCGAGGAAGATGAGGATACTCTAGCTGCTGATGAGGGTGGGCCTTCTGCACCTCCTGCAGAGCCCACACCTTTTGAGACTTCGACTGAGGATCAGGGCGGACCTCTGATCACTTCTTCCACTTCGATCGAGCCCCCTCAGTCGAGTCCAGAGGTGCCAGCTGCTGACTCCGGTGAGGTGACTTCAGATCACCAGGGATCCCGAGCAGTTCAGCGTGATCACCCCTCAGAGCTCATCATCGGTGATGTGTCTACAAGAACTTTGCGTTCGTCTGTTGACTCTCTTGCTGTATTTGCTGAATCTGCTTTTGTTGCATCTTTTGAGCCCAGAGACATTTCTCATGCTCTTTCTGATTCGAACTGGATTAATGCCATGGAAGAAGAGCTTGAGAATTTTGTCCGCAATCGGGTTTGGACACTAGTTGAGCTGCCACCCGGATGCAACCCCATAGGCACCAAGTGGGTGTTCAAGAACAAGCAAGGTGAAGATGGGGTTGTGGTGCGCAACAAAGCTCGACTAGTTGCCCAGGGTTTTTGCCAGAAGGAAGGTATTGATTTTGAAGAAACCTTCGCTCCTGTTGCCCGTCTTGAGTCCATTCGCATTTTTTAGCTTTTGCCGCTTCGAAGGGTTTTAAGCTTTTTCAAATGGACGTCAAGAGTGCTTTTCTGAACGGGTACATAGAGGAGGAGGTTTATGTTAGGCAGCCCTTTGTCTTTGAGAACCCTAAGTTTCCTCGACATGTTTTTAAATTGCAAAAAGTTTTATACGGGTTGAAGCAAACCCCAGGGCTTGGTATGACCGGTTGAAGCAGTTTTTGTTGGGGAAGGGCTTTGTGATGGGTTCTGTGGATAAAACTCTTTTCTTGCTCACAGATGCTTCAGATTTCTTAGTCGCTCAGATATACGTGGACGATATTATTTTTGGCGGTACTACTAATGATCTTGTGTCCAAGTTTTCTGAGCAGATGCACAGCGAGTTCGAGATGAGCCTCATGGGTGATCTCAAGTATTTTCTAGGGCTCCAGATCAAGCAGACCAAGGACGGCACCTTCATCCACCAGGGTAAGTACACTCGGGACATGTTGAAGAAATTCGATTTTGGTGGAGAGCTGAAGCCTCAGATGACCCCAATGGGTACATCTGGGGGCCTGGACAAGGACGAGAGCGGCGTTAAGGTCAATGAAAGAGAGTTTCGAGGGATGATCGGTTCGCTGCTGTACTTGACGGTGACGAGGCCAGACATACAGTTCGTCGTGGGACTGTGTGCGCGCTTCCAGTCTTCACCACGCGCGTCTCATCGGCAAGCTGTCAAGCGTATCTTCAGGTATCTTACCTATGCGCCTGATCTTGGTCTTTACTATTCAGCATCATCTTCTCTTGATTTATCTGGATTTTCGGACGCTGACTTTGGTGGGTGCCGGTTGGATCGCAAGTCGACTTCCGGTACTTGCCAGTTTCTTGGTTCGTCTCTTGTGTCTTGGTCTTCCCGAAAGCAATCTGGAGTTGCTCTTTCGACCACAGAGGCTGAGTATGTAGCTGCTGCTAGCTGCTGCTCACAGTTGGTTTGGATGATTTCCACTCTGCGAGATTTTGGGTTGTTCTTTCCTACCAGAGTTCCTTTGTTTTGCGACAGCACTAGTGCAATTATTGTAGGGAAAAACCCATGTCTCCATTCAAAAACCAAACACATTGATGTGCGCTTTCACTTTTTGCGGGATCAATATGAGAAAGGTGTCATTGACCTTGTTCATGTTGATACCCATCATCAGTTGGCTGACATTTTCACCAAACCCCTAGATCAGTCTACTTTTGAGCGTTTACGAGGGGATTTGGGTGTTGTGTATCCTTTTTAGGATATTCTGAGTCAGTTCTTTTCTAAAATGATCACCATTGCTTCTGGTAACTAGCATGTGTAGGCTGAATGCTTTTGCTATCTATTATATGCCTTGTAGCTAGTTCCTCACATAGATGCAGATATGCAACTTGGACATCTTTATGCTTTAACATGGAAAATATGCTATAAAAATGATAAAAATCAAAAATGAATGAGAATTCCATGCCTTTTTATGCTTGAGTTGAAATGATCCAAGTGGGTTTGCTTTGTCGCATTACATTGTTCTGGACTGCTTACCATAGCACTTTGGTATGAACTAGGACAGTGTAATGTATGCCAAGACCAATGTCTTAAGCTTCTGATGGTCCAGTTCTGGCCTAGGCTTGACTTGGTCGGTTAGCATAAGGTTTGACATGCAAATAACCCTTGGCAAAAATAAAAAAAGGAAAATGAAAAAGCCTGGAAATTAAAAAGACAAGTTTGCTGAAGCACTTTGTTTTGAACAATGCTCATCTTGGTAGATATCAGTTAGCTTCTGCATCTCATGCTTTACCTTGCTTGTTAACTGGAAAATGTGGTGATGCCTTTGTTTGCAAAAACTGAAAAATGCGTGCTAATGACTTTCTTTAGATATCATCTGTTTTACTGATCATGCCATGTGTCTTAGACAGTATGTCTTTTGCTATACTTGCTAGATGTTGTAATTGCAGTTAATCATATCTGAAAAGCATGCTTTCTACACTCCACCTGCACCCCGGTTGCATTCATTGCATATTTTGAGGGGGAGTTGCTTTTCAGGGGGAGTTAGTGTCATTTTAGAGTGCTTGATGAGTTCACTTGTCAACAAGGGGGAGAAATTTTGGTATAAGAGTTTAAGGGGGAGTTTTGGCTTTCTTTGGGATTTGTTTCAGGGGGAGTTTTTGTCCTTATTCTTTTGATATCCTTGTTGATGTTTTTGAGACTGCACTCATTTTGAGCTTTTAATTTTTGGTTAACCATAATGACTGCTTCTTGTTTTTGTTTGGCTTTTGGTCATTAGGGTTAAACTTTTACTTTGTTTTCCTCTTTTCTATTTTCTTGTGTTTTGTTTTCGTGTTTCCACAGTTGTTTGCAGGTACTGAAGAGCCGAAGAAGTGAAGTGTTGACAATGCACTCATCAAGGGGGAGATTGAGGAGCCATGCTGAATAGCGTGGGCCTCATGGCTCCAGATGTGATGAGTCATTGTCAACGATAGTCAAAGAGGACTGAAAAGAGAGAGAACACCTGCTGCGTCTGGCCGCGTGTGACTCAGGTACACGGGCAGCGAGCGACTATCGAGCAGAGGGCCGCGAAGTCGGGCTGGCCCAATCCGGGTACATTGGCTAGGACCAGCAGAGGATCCACTGGGCTGTTGACTGGGATTGACTCAGGTACACGGGCGGCGAGCGATTGCCGGGCTGAGGGAGCTGCGGAATCGGGCCGGCCCAATCCGGGTACCTGGTGCGAAGACGGTGGACGCTTTGTCAGTTTCGGCGCAAAACTGACGACCGCTGATCTCGGATCTGACCGTTCTGAGGCGAAGCCGTAGCTGCTACGAAAGCTCCGCATCAGGACAAGTTACCTTTATTTAGGTTTTTATGTTTTTGCCTTTAGGCCCACAGTCTGTCAGTGAGTTTGTAAAAAATCCTAAGGGCATTTCGGTCTATTCCATTTTTATTCAGAGTCTGTAAAAAACCCTAGGGGTATTTCTGCATTTTTCCATTTAATGGGCTACCTATAAATAGGCCCCAATATCCTAGGGTTAGGGCACCCTTTTAAAAACCACTTTACTAATTCCAGAGATTTGGGGGTCATTTTTTCACTGTGTTCTTCGTCTTCCGCCGCCGGTGTTCCTTCGGGCTTGTAAATCGCCGCCGCCGGTTTTTGTTCTCCACTCTCTTTTCGAATCGCTGGCCACTGGTATTATTTCTCCGTGCACTGTTTTTTTATTCTTGTGACTGCGATGTTCTACTACAAGCACTACTTCCTTTTGGCTTTGGTCTACGCTGGAAACTAGTACCTACACCTATATTCTAGCTTGCTAGCTTGCGGCTTCAGCTACAGACATCTCAGCCGGCTAGCCCCTAGTGGCAACTAGCTTCTAGCCCTGCAGCCCTATAGCAGTCTGTGGAGCACGCTTCTCAGGGCAACAACAGCAGGCATCCACCGAGAGAACACGCGAACAGCTGCGAGCAGCAGGAAGTTGCGTCAGGTTTGGAGACTTGGACCTCGTGAAGACCAGGCGCATGTGCGAGTTACAGGCGAAGGATTCGAGTGAGCTACAGCAGTTCTGAAGCCAAGTGCTGGGCGGTCTGCGCATTGACGCGTGGTGGTAGAATTTTGAGGAAGCAGAAACCAAGCCGGAGTACCGCATGCCTACAGGGTGTTCGGTCAGGTTTCCAGGAGAAAACGATTCATGGTATTCCTGTTTGCCTCGTTTCACGTGCATTTACAGTTACTTCGTTGTATAATCCTCTGTTCAATCTTCTAATGCACTGGAAATTAATGCTCCTAGTTGATATTGCACTACAAGTACTATTCTCTTGTTCTGTGTGCTGATTAGTGCTAGTTTCTCTATTATCAGTTTTCTTGTGGTAGTGTACAGCTAAGAAGTTTGAATGAACAGTTTGAGTTAGTTGTTCTAATCTCTATGTGCTATCGTTATACCTGTTGGTTCATCTTTGTTTACCATCAACGTGTTTTTTGATATGAGTAAATGCCTGTGAATTAATTAATTTTTTAATCTGCCTATTCGCACTGTGTTGGTGTCTTTTCGATTAGGACACCGGTTGTTTTTAGGCTAGATCTTTTGAGGCTCAGTTGATCTGTTTACTTTTCGCTGTTAGTCTGTTGAGGTGCGTTGGGTGCTGGGAGCAGGCCATTGATTCGCAAGAATTTTATAGGCGCCCATTCACCCCCCCTCTGGTCGCTACTTTCGGTCCTACAATAAGCTCGGACTCCAAGACTTGTCTCTGTACCAACGAAGAGTTAAGACCGGAGGGTCTGTCCAGACTCTAGTTCGAAGATACACTTCGAAGGCTCCACCTCCGCAGTGGAAAACAACTAGCAAGGATAGAAGACATCTTCTTTCTAATTAAATTAGTCTTTTACCATTTTATCCCTATTAGGGGTACCAAAATAGTTTCCACTATGTCGGTTGTAATTGAGGGGTAAAAAGTTCTTTTCCTTAGAGTTTTTACCTATAAATACCCCCATTCTCACCGTGTAATAGGCATTAAATACTCAGATATTCAATACATAACTTCGAACTATTTCGAGCTATTATCCTTCACAGAGGCTTGAGATAGTCTGCTCCTTCAAACACTTTGTTTGTCACACATTCAATTTCTTAAACTTGTTAGCGTAATCTTTTACGCCAACAGTTGGCGCCGTCCATGGGGAACTTAGTACAAAAACTTCGTTCTCTACCAAATTCATTCTAGAGCCATGCCTCCTAAATAGAGCTCAGGTGGTAGTCCCCTTCGGAGGTCCCCTCAGACCTCTTAAGTGAGATCTTCGAATACTGTTGAGGTCGGAGGACCTTCTATAGTTCCCCCACCTTAGACCCCCGAAATGACTACTCTTCCTTGAGCATACGAAGCCCCTTCAGGGACTCCATCTATGCGTAGAACCGATGGAGCTTCTCCTGTAGCTCCAACTGTACTTCGAACTGACCTGTTCAGTTCTCAACACCCGGAAGTTCCTTCTGGAAGAAATGAAGACCACCTTGATGATGTGGTAACCCAGATGGCCAATCTTCAAGCCGAAGTGACAAGGTGGAGGCAGGAAGCTACAGACAGGCTTCGTCCCCAAGCTACCCCTGTCATTCCGGAGGTACCTCAAGACGATGACCTTACTTTTTATCCCGAAGCCCCTGAGAATGCTTCTTTTGTTAGCGAGTCTCCACTGCACCACGACTTATAAAAGGTGCGCTTCGACCCCAAGTTCAAAACTTCGAAGCTCTGTAAGTACTCCAGGGAAGAAGAACCAAGAGAGTTCTCTCATTTATATGCCCTAGCAATTGAAGCCAGCGGAGGGGTTCGATATACAATAGCAAAATGCTTCCCCTTGCGCTTGAAAGAGTTGCTTTGCGTTGGTTCTGGTCTTTGAAACCAGGATCAATTAAAACCTGGGTGCAGTTAAGGAAAAAATTCATAAGTAACTTCCAGGGTACTTTTGTGCCTCCTATGTCTCCTGGAAGTCTATTTCAGGGGAAGCAGCAACCTGGAGAAACTTTGAGGCAGTTCTTTAAGTGCTTCGCTCATATGAAGTCGCAGATAAGAGGATTGTCTCCATCATCCATGGTCGATGCAGCTCGAGAAGGAGTCACCCATGCAGGCCTCCTCGACAAGCTCCACCGGAAGCATATATTCTCTGTTGCACAATTAATGGCTTATTTTGAGGAATAGGCTAGGTCGGAGGAAGGATGGCTCCTAAGAATAGCCTCGTCTTCACCAATTGTCCAAGAAGTTAAGCTCGAAGTGAAAAATTCAACACCTTTGCAAGGGCCTAACTTTGACAACCAGCATGATAGGCATCGAGGGCAGAAGCATCCTTGCTGCGAAGTCCTGAACATCGCTCCTTCTCCGCAAAAATTTCCCACCAGGAATCCACAGGCTTCGGGAAACAAGGTCAGTGGCTGGAGGCCTCTAGGGAAGCCGGCTGGCAAGGGCTAGGCCTTCTTCTACTGTGTTCACGGTGAAAACCGAAGCCATGCTAGTGATGCATTCAAGTCTATACTAGCTTTAAGAAGCGAATACCTCGCAAGGAGCTTTGGTCAAGGCACTACTAACCAAGCCCTTCCCGAGGCATGTTCGGAGCCCGTGCAGGCTGTTGTACGTGTAGACAACTTCGATCCCCCAAGAAAACATCCGGTGGCCAGTGTTATGCCACCTTCGAAGGAAGAGGATGCTCAAGACCAGGGAAAAAGAGTGGTTCTTCCCATATCCCGAGGAGAAACTCTAAGCAGCATGTCAAAAAGACAACGAAGGGAGTATGTTCGGGAAGTAGGCCATATTGGGACCTCTTCATCGGCAGCAGAAATGCCCGAGTGGTCCCATTTGCCTATATCCTTCTATGCAGCTGATGGAGTAGGTATAAAATTCCACCATGCGGACCCCCTTATCATCATTGCTGATATTGCAGGAATGGAAGTTCAGAGAGTACTGGTCGATGGTGGAAGTTCTGCGGATATTATCTTTTTTTAGGCCTTCGATCAGCTCTGTATTTCCCGGGAGCATCTCCTTCCCGCAGCTCATCCCCTTCAAGGCTTCGCAGGTTCCCCTCTTTATGCCCTCGGCCAAATAGGTCTTGAGGTTGCCTTCGGAGAGGGGCTCTTGGCAAGGACAGAGGAAGTAATTTTCGATGTTGTTGATGCCCTTACGCTTATAATGTTATCTTTGGAAGGGGCATGTTGAATCGATTCGGAGCTGCGGCGCACCATAATTATTTATGCATGAAGATGCCCACGCAAGCAGGAGTGCTTACTATCTTCGGTGATCAAGCCACTACACGAAGGGCGGAATATGGCCATGGCCCACCTGTTGATCCAAGACAAGTGAATAGTGTACAAGACAATTTGGAGGATATCCCTGCATCAAGTGAATCTTCGAAGATATCCTTTCCAAGGCCAAGTCCTGGAGGAGAAATTATAACGAAGATTATTGTAAAGGACAGTAAAGACTATCCCTTATAGTTTGGCAAAGAATTGCCTTCGGAAATTGCTACTTCACTTGAAGAAGTAGTTAGAGAGAATTTGGATGTCTTTGCTTGGTCCGATGAAGACATTCTGGGAGTTTACCGCAATATCATTGAGCATAGTTTTCTTGTGATCCCAAGGGTTCAGCCTGTTCGGCAGGGCCTCTAAAAATTATCAGCAGAGAGGACAAACCTTGCTTATGCAGAAGTTGCAAAATTATTGAAAGCTGCGATTATTAGAGAAGTAGCTCATACGGAGTGGTTAGCCAACCAAGTCTTCGTCAATAAGAAGGCCTCCGGAAAATGGCGCGTGTGTATTGATTTTACATCCTTGAATAAAGCATGCCCACATGACCCCTACCCCATTCCCCGTGATGGGGGATTGGTCCCGATATTTCGCTAGGTAAAGGATAACTTGGGTTGGTGGAGAATCTCGACGTTGGCGATCCAAGGCTCTGGTCCGGCGGATCAAAACCTTGCAATCGTTACACCACTATCTCCGTTGGTTATCAACCACGCAGAACGCGATTGACCTCGCCACGAAGGCTAATTCCTGCAAGCGAACCCAAGAACACAAGCAAGAACAGGAAGGATACAAGTCGAATGCCAAATCACAGACAAACGATGATAAGGTGAGGTTTCACAAACGCCAATGCAGCAGCCAATCGGTCCGGTGCAAGAGGCGGGATCTAAACACACAAGTGTAGATGAAAACAAAGCAAAACCTAACCCTAAAGGCAGCTGGAGTGAGTTATATAGGGCGTGGGCAGCTTGTGGAAGGCGAACAGACTCAGTAGAAAGCCAACAGACTCAGACTATGGCCCAACACGGCCCAGTTCTGTCACGCAGGACTGTTTTAAACACACAGGTCGACTCGAGACTCCAAATGCGACGAAACCAATGGCAAACGATCCGTCTTCTTTTTAGCTTTCCAAAAAGTCCAAGAACGCGCCAATCGGACTTCGTATGAGGAAGTTATGCCTATTTTGGTGCATGGTGATCGATGTAGTCCGAACCAGCGAATTCTTGACTTCAAATCATCCGTGCGGCTCCGTCTTCTACTCCAACTCTTCTATTTCATCTCCCATGTTCCTAAGCAACAAAATATCACTAGTTTTCAGTAGCATCCCGTCCAAACAAATATTAACATAGTTGCTAAGGAAAGAATTAACCTCATGGTTCAAGTGACGGGTACGGGCACGTGTGATTGGTCCTAGTAATTGAATTGTAGGTGGAGGCTCCATGTGTGTATCATGTGAAGTGATGTCCTCATCATCCTCCCCCTCTTGAATTGGAGTCTTCCTCGACTCAAGCTCATCGTCAGCTCCCAAACAGGGTTTTAAATCATCAGCACGGGGCATCAATTTAAACTTTCTCAAATCAGGATCTCAAATATGCGCAAGTACAACCAAACAAGATCTCCTGGTTTGAAAAACATCTTCTTTCTTCCTTTATTTGTCTTTTGAGCAAAATAGCGTGCCTTCTTTTCTATAACTTCCTTGTTCTTAAGTTGCATAGCTTTCACAAACTCTGCACGCTTGGAAGGCACCATGTTTGCTCTCTCTTGAAAAGGAAGTGGCAGCAAATCAAGTGGTGTGATTGGCTTAAAACCATACACCACTTCAGACGGGCACAATTGTGTTGTTGAGTGAACAACTCTATTGTATGCAAATTCAACATGTGGAAGGCAGTCCTCCCATTCTTTCAAGTTCTTCTTAATCATTTTTCGCAGCAACATGGAGAGTGTACGGTTTACCACCTCTGTTTGACCTTTAGTTTGCGGGTGACAAGTTGTTGAAAATAGCAATTTTGTGCCAAGCTTGGCCCACATTGTCTTCCAAAAGTAACTCATAAACTTCACATCATGATCTGAAACAATGGCTCTAGGCATCCCGTGCAATCTCACAATTTCCCTAAAAAATAAATCAGCAATATGTGAAGCATCGTCGGTCTTGTGACAGGGAAAAAAGTGTGCCATTTTAGAAAACCTATCCACTCTTACAAATATGGATTCTCTCCCCCTCTTTGACCTAGGCAATCCCACAATAAAGTTCATGCTAATATCTTCCCAAGGTGCACTAGAAACAGGAAGTGGAGTATACAAACCATATGGGTTAAGTTTGGACTTAGCTTTATGGTATGTGGCACAACGCTGCACAAATCGTTCAACATCTCTCCGCATCTTTAGCCAATAAAAATTATTGGACAGCAGGGCCAAAGTCTTTTCTCTCCCAAAATGTTCCATTAATCCACCGCCATGTGATTCCTGCAACAACAGCAAACGTACGGACGAATCTGGAACACATAGCTTGTTAGCATGGAACAAGAACCTGTCATAAACATGAAATGTTTTCCAGTCTTTCCCATCATTACATTTAGTGAATGGTTCAGCAAATTCTTTATCTACAACATACAAATCTTTCAAACTTTCCAAATCTGGAACGTTGATATCAAGTTGAGATAAAAGAACAATCCTACGAGACAATGCATCAGCAACCACATTTTCTTTGCCATTCTTGTATTTCACAATGTATGGGAAAGATTCAATAAATTCAACCCATTTAATATGTCTACGATTCAGTTTAGCTTGCCCTCTCAAATATTTTAGTGCGTCATGATCAGAATGTATAATAAACTCCTTAGGCAAAAGGTAATGTTGCCAAGTTTCAAGCACACGCACTAAGGCATATAATTCCTTATCATAGGTAGAATAATTCAACTGTGGACCATGCAATTTCTCACTAGAATAGGTCACGGGTTTACCTCCTTGTAGCAGCATACCTCCTAATCCAAAACCACTAGCATCACATTCTAACTCAAAAGGCTTACTAAAGTCGGGTAGCTGAAGTAGAGGTGCATGTGTAAGGCGATCCTTGAGTGTGGAAAACGCTTGTTCTTGTGCTGGCTCCCAAGTAGAAGTAACTCCCTTCTTGGTCAACTCAGGTAAAGGACCGGCTATGGTGCCGAAATCTTTCACAAAACGCCGGTAGAAACCTGCAAGACCAAGAAAACTACGTACTGCAAGGTTAGTTTTAGTTGTATGCATGACACGTCCTTTCAGATTAATAACTTGCGATTAGGAAGGAGAAACAACTTTGTCTTTTTGTTGCCTCGAAAGTGTTTTAGGTACTTGCTGATTTTCAGAAAGTTGTTTGCTCTTTTGTGCGTCCCTAGCACGTTTTTCTTGTTCAAATTTTACAATTTCAGCAGGAGTCATAGGAAGCAATGTAACTTTCTTTCCTTTATACATAAATGTGTACTTATTGCTCCTACCATGGTGTGTAGCATCAGTATCATATACCCAAGGTCTACCAAGTAATAGAGAACATGCTTGCATTGGTACTACATCAAATTCAGCAACTCCGAAGTATGTACCAATGGAAAATTCGATGTGAGCAGTTTGTGTTACCATGACCTTACCGCTATTATTGAACCATTGCATGTGGTAAGGGTGTGGATGTGCACGTGTGGGAAGTTGAAGCTTAGTTACCACATCGAGGCTCACCAAATTGTTGCAACTACCGCTGTCGATGATGACACGCGCACGACGGTTATTGACGAGGAAGAAGGTCTGAAATATATTGTTCCGTTGTGCCTGGTCGTCCTGGTCCATGTGAGTGCTCAAGTCACGTTGTACAATAAGTGTTGCCATGTTAGTGAAAAGACAAAACAACAAAGAATAATCCTTATGTAAACAGCTAGGTGGGGTGGTGGGTGTGTGGTGAAAGCAATCCGTCAAGCGCCTTACCCACGCTTGCAAGTGTTCTTACCACGCCGCAGTGAGGTCACCGGCCTGCAGGTGATGAACCAAGTGGAGGGTGGTGTGCAATTGCAAGAAATGAACTTGTCCTGACCAAAAGAAAGGTGTAGCTTGGAAGGCAAAGTGAGTAGCAAGGATTAGCGATAGTAATAACAGTTAAACCAAGTTCAATAAGTATTCCCTAGTACTCGTCAAAGTTGCTGGCCTTAGTGCTCCCAATGTGAAAATTCAAGCAATAGAGGGAAACTATGTGCCCAAAACTCAAATGGAAGCAACACAGGCCAAAATCAGCTCTCTGCAGATCGGACAAGAGATCAGACAAGGGAATCTGTTACTGCCGCTGATAATTCTGTTACTACCGCGGATCGGACAAGAGTTCGGACAAGAGATCGGACAAGCAGAATCTGTTACTGCCACTGATAACTCTGTTACTACCGCTGACCGGACAAGAGTTCAGACAAGAGATCGGACAAGCAGAATCTGTTACTGCCGCTGAGAAGCTGTTACTGCCGAATCTGTTACTGCCGCTGAGAATTCTGTTACTACCGCTTCTTTTTTTTTTGATTTTTTTTCTCTCTTCTTTTTTTTCACTCTATTTTTTTGAACAAGGATGACCAGAGATGCAACCACAAAAATTGGCACCTACAACTGAGGTGGGATGTGGCTCACAAAAATTCAACAAGTTCGCTGACCGGCGAGCAAAAACATTGACCAATTTTTTTCTCTATATTCCTGATTTTTTTTGGCGATTTTGGTGAGGGCTAACAGGGGAACCATGTTAGGGTACCCACCCAAATTGGGTCAGGAACACGCTCAAAAAATTTCAGATTTTTCTGCCAAACGAGCGAAAAGTTATGCCAGTTTTACTGAAGGGGGGTCACAAAGACTCGATGTGGAAAAACGAAATAGGGTTGGGGAAGGGGGGTTTTTCGGTGGGGAATTTTTGAGACACAAGAACAACTACTACTCAAACGACACAAAGGGATTACTAAACCAGCAACAAGACTCGACCAAGAACACAAACTCAACAAGGTTAAAACTGAAATTAAAATCGCAAGGCACAAAGGGGTTCTCGGTGGGGAATTTTTTTTGGTGCGGTTTTCTGGACTCTAGGTAAAAACAAAAGCAGATCGAGATTACCTAACGGGAAATCTGAGCTCTGATACCAACTGATGGGGGATTGGTCCCGATCTTCCGCTAGGTAAAGGATAACTTGGGTTGGTGGAGAATCTCGACGTTGGCGATCCAAGGCTCCGGTCCGGCGGATCAAAACCTTGCAATCGTTACACCACTGTCTCCATTGGTTATCAACCACGCAGAATGCGATTGACCTCGCCACGAAGGATAATTCCTGCAAGCGAACCTAAGAACACAAGCAAGAACAGGAAGGATACAAGTCGAATGCCAAATCACAGACAAATGATGATAAGGTGAGGTTTCACAAACGCCAATGCAGCAGCCAATCGGTCCGGTGCAAGAGGCGGGATCTAAACACACAAGTGTAGATGCAAACAAAGCAAAACCTAACCCTAAAGGCAGCTGGAGTGAGTTATATAGGGTGTGGGCAGCCTGTGGAAGGCGAACAGACTCAGTAGAAGGCCAACAGACTCAGACTATGGCCCAACACGGCCCAGTTCAGTAACGCAGGACTGTTTTAAACACACAGGTCGACTCGAGACTCCAAATGCGATGAAACCAACGGCAAACGATCCGTCTTCTCCTTATATGATTAGTCTGCTTTACTTTCTCTAGCTAGTATATGTTTTTGATTACTTGTTGATGATCATGTTCTGTTTCAGTTCACTTGATATATCTGATATTTGTCATATGCATGGCTTTTATGTTTTAAAATTGAAAAATGATCACCATTGCTTCTGGTAACTAGAATGTGTAGGCTGAATGCTTTCGCTATCTTTTACATGCCTAGTAGCTAGATCCTTACTTAGATGCAGATATGCAACTTGGACATATATATGCTTTAAAGGTTTGCTTTGTCGCATTGCATTGTTTTGGACTGCTTACCATAGCACTTTGGTCTGATGGTCCAGTTCTGGCCTAGGCTTGACTTCGTCGGTTAGCATAAGGTTTAACATGCAAATAACCCCTGACAGAAATTAAAAAATAAAAAGGAAAAAGAAAAAGTCTGAAAATTTTAAAAAGATGACAAGTTTGCTGAAGCACTTTGATTTGGACAATGCTTATCTTGGTAGATACCAGTTTGCTTTTGCATCTCATGCTTTACTCTGCTTGTCAACTAGAAAATGTGGTGATGTTTTTGTTTGCAAAAATCTAAAAATGTGTGCTAATGACTCTCTTTAGATATCATCTATTGCACTAATCATGTCATGTATCTTAGATAGTATATCTTTTGCTATACCTATTAGATGTTGTAATTGCAGTTAATCATATCTAAGAAGCATGCTTTTTGCACTCCACCTGCACCCCATTTGCATTCATGGCATATTTCGAGGGGGAGTTGCATTTCAGGGGGGGTTTGTGTCTATGTCTCTTTAGAGTGCATTTAGTCTCACTTGATGAGTTCAATTGTCAACAAGGGGAGAAATTTTGGAGTTTAGGGAACATTTTTTAGCTTTCTCTGAGATTTATTTCAGGGGGATTTCCTTGTTGGTAATTCTGAGATTGCACTTGTTTTTGAGTCTTTATTTTTGGTTAACCATAATGACCATTTTCTTGCTTCTGTTTGGCTTTTGGTCATTAGGGTTAAACTTTTATTTTCTTTCTTCTATTTTCTTTTGTCTTTGTTTTCCTGTTTCCACATGTTTTGCAGGTTCTGAAGATGAGCTGAAGAGGGTGTTGACAATGCACTCATCAAGGGGGGATTGAGAAACCATGTTGAAAAACATGGGTTTGATACTCTAGATGTGATGAGTGATTGTCAACGTAAGTCAAAGAAAGAGACATGAAGTGATATGACCACGCCGACCACTCCAACCTCTACACCGACCACTTCGACCACAGCGACTCCAATACATGTTTTTGATGGACCAATTACACGCAGTCGAGCTAAGAAGCTTCAACAAGAGGTGCACGCGCTACTTTGTGAAATTCATTTTACTATTAATGAGATTTATATACTACCTAAGTCGTGTACATTGCTAATGCTCAGGTTTACCAAGAAGGATGACAAGAACTCACAAGGAAATGGACACATAGAAGAATCATGCTCGAACCAAGCCAGTCCTGCATAATCGTCTCAAAGAAATAATCATAACTTTTGATTTAAAAAAGCTATTAAGGCAAATGAGCACTTTTTGGAAAACTCTTGAAGTCTAGTTTCCAATGAATCTAACCCCGACCAATTTGAAGTTTGCATGAAGGCGTCCGACCAGTTTTAGTGCTTGCTGGTCCGAAGGTCAACAGTCTGCATGAAGTCAATGTTCTCGTATTAAAACTGCATCATTCTACCGAGTTACATGGTGCATATTATACATGGTGTGAAAGCTTATCAAGTCACCTTTCCAAGGGATCCAACCGTTCGTGAATTGAAGCTTCCAAGGAGGAGTTATTGCTGAAATACCGAAGACCGCTCAGAAGACCAACAGCCACGCGGAAACTCTCCAGAAGCTGATTCGTTTTCACATAGTTCACCTAGTATTTTCGTTTCGTGTTCGCACCTATCTTCAAGGTCTACTCCTTGTATAAATACCCCCTAGCACCATTGTAATCGGCACTTTGATGATTGAATATAGAACCCCTTGTTCAGCTGCGTGCTAACAAATTCAGAGAGAGATCTCTACCCTCCTTGCTCTTGTGATTTCCTTCGCGGGATTACAGAAGCGGCGGCTTCATCCGCTCCCAATTGGTACTCCTACTCCCTTCAAGGTCCTCCTTGATTGATTGTAGGATGTGTTGGTTGGTTCTTTGAGAGTGTGGTTGGGCGAATCCTCGATTCAGGTTGCCGGTTAAAGACGGTGGTTGGCTTCGAGTTTTATTTGCCAGGTTGCACTAGTTATCGCTGCTTGCAGCAAGTTATCCGGCTATTCTATAGCTAGTTATCTGAAGATCGATCCTACGTCGTGAAGATCGGGACCCCGTGACGCATCATCTGGTATCAGAGCTGATCGGTTTCCACGGTAGGATTCTTTACCCTTAGCTACATATATTTTGTTTCGTCCTATCCACCAAAAGCCAAAAAAATATATACATATATATTGTTTAGCCCTTTGTTTCAAACTGTTATTTTAGTGAGTTCAGTTAATTTTCAGTCCTTTAGAGTCTTTGTTTTAGTTGCTAATCATTTTCCGTCGTGTGTCCTTTGAGCCTCTTATATATCTGGTCATTGTGTTCAGTTCTATAAAAAAAGGTAAAAGAAAGAAAAGTTCAAAAAAAGGGAAAGTTGAAAAAAAAATTGTGAAAGAAAAGTTTAAAGATCAGTTCGTTTGGGAGCACAATTGCTGAAAGTTTGTGTTTCAAGTTGTGCAACCAGATCGCTATCTTTTGTTGGTACAAAATTTTGGTTGGGTTTGATTGCAACACTTGCATCCCAATCATACTCCTTGTTTGCATCAATCTGAGATTTTCTTTGCACGTGTGTGTGATCCATTTACATCTTTAGCATTTTGAGATCAGCACTAAGCAGGGAACCTCTAGTTTGGATTGTTACTTAACTTTACAACAACTAGAATCCAGATTGCATTCTTTGTTTATAATCCCCACCAAGCTCCACATAAAAGCCATCGTAATCGGTACTCTCTGGTCTTGTATTCGCTTAACCATCGCTCTCGGTACCACCACACATTTTGTTTCTCTGTAACCCGCAGGAACTTCACTGAGCCTCGGTTGGTAAGAGAATTGAGATTGAGAGATCCCACATATATTTTTATTCCACATATACTCTTGTTCCTTTGTTGTCACTAATTTTACAGAAAGATGGGTGACGGCGTTGAGATCAATGAATGTGTCACCATGGCACAATTTAATGAATTCCAGCAAAGTCTAGAAGAGAGACAAGATCGGTTGGCCCAAGATTTTCAAACCATACTAAATGAAATTAGGGGACGTCGTCCACCTAATGATGGAGCAAGCACCCATGGTGAAGAAGGTGATGATAGTGATGGAAGAGGAGGAAGAAGAGGACGGAGGAACCGAAGTGCTGCACATGGAAGAGGGAGGGGCTAGAATCGAAGAAATCAAGACACTCAAGAATCCGAATCTGAAAATAATGATAATCATTCCCATCATGATCACCAACATCGTAGAGGAGGCCATCGTGAAGAGAGGCTTGGTAAACTGAAATTTACCATGCCAAAATTTGATGGAGGATCTGATCCTGAAGCTTATTTCACTTGGGAGTTGAAGGTCGACAAGATCTTTCGCTTGCATAATTATACAGAAGAGAAGAAGTTGGCTATGGCATCTCTAGAGTTTGAAGGATATGCTCTGATTTGGTGGGAGCAACTTCTACAAGATCGTGAAGAAGATGGAGAACATCCTATTGCCACATGGGTAGAGATGAAACGTGAAATGAGAAGACGTTTTGTGCCGAAGCATTATCGGCGTGATCTTTTTGATAAACTGCAGAATTTGAAACAAGGAAGTTATTCTGATGAAGAGTATTATAAAGAGATGGAGAAGGCTATGATTAGAGCCAACGTATATGAAGAACAAACTATGGCACGATTCATGGCTGGGTTGCATCGAAATATTCAACGCATTGTTGAGTTTCAGTCGTACCGTCGTCTTATTGATTTGGTACATCAAGCCACCAAAGCTGAACGCCAACTGCAGCAAGATACCAAGAGCAGTAAGTCTTTGCCTTTTGGTACGAGGACTATGTCTGGAGGAAGCAAGTTAAATTCCAAGTTTACTGCTGCACCATCAGCTGCAAAAGGTCCATTTGGAGGCTCATGTTCTAATGCTCAAAGTAATTTTAGTGGGAAGAACTCTGCTGCCCCGAGCACGAGTTCCAAACCAGCAGCTTCCACCTCCACTTCAGTGGGTTGTACATCCAAGAGCAGTGGGATTCAGTGTTTCAAGTGTGGAGGTCGTGGACATGTTGCTAGAGAGTGTCCAAATAATAGAGTGATCATTGTACATGATAATGGAGAGTACGAATCAGCCAGTGAAGAGGAAGATATAGAAGAAGAAGCCCATGAAGAAGAGGAACATACCGGTTGTGATTTTGAGCAAGGTGCTGCTCTTGTGGTGGCACCAATATTGAGTGTTCAGATGAAGGAAGCTGAGAACGGCCAGCGGCATAATTTATTTCTGACAAGAGCCAAAGTACAAGAACTTCTCGATAAAGGTTATGTTCGTGAAAGCTTAAGTCCTTGTGTTGTTCCTGTTATTTTAGTACCAAAAAAAGATGGTTCTTGGAGGATGTGCGTTGATTGTAGAGCCATAAATAACATCGCTATTCGCTATCGCCATCCCATTCCTCGATTAGAAGACATGCTTGATGAATTAAGTGGTTCCATAATATTCACTACAATTGATTTGAAAAGTGGGTACCATCAAATAAGAATGAAAGCTGGAGATGAATGGAAAACTGCTTTTAAAACAAAATTTGGGCTGTACGAATGGCTAGTTATGCCTTTTGGTTTGACTAATGCTCCAAGTACTTTTATGAGATTGATGAACCATGTTTTGAGAGCCTTCATTGGAAAATTTGTGGTTATTTATTTTGATGATATCTTAATTTACAGCAAGTCTTTTGAAACGCACATGAATCATATTCGACAAGTCCTAGATGAGCTCCGAAAGGAGAAATTATTTGCTAACCTTGAGAAGTGCAGTTTTTGCACAGACCATGTTGTGTTCCTTGGCTTTGTTGTTTGAGGAAAAGGAATTGAAGTGGATGAAACCAAGGTGAAAGCCATCAAGGATTGGCCAACTCCAACGAATGTAAGTCAAATAAGAAGCTTTCATGGTCTAGCTGGATTTTATAGGAGATTTGTTAAAGATTTTAGTACCATTGCTACTCCCTTAAATGAATTAACAAAGAAAGGTGTTGAATTTAAATCGGGAAGTTCACAATAAAATGCTTTTCAAGAATTAAAGAAACGCTTAACTGAAGCACCATTGCTTGTTCTTCCTGATTTCACTAAAACTTTTGAAGTAGAATGTGATGCCAGTGGAATTGGCATAGGAGGGGTTTTAATGCAGCAAGGCAAACCTGTAGCGTATTTTAGTGAAAAGTTGGGAGGTGCTCAATTGAATTATTCTGTATATGATAAAGAATTGTATGCTTTGGTGCGTGTACTTGAAACATGGCAGCATTATTTATGGCCAAAAGAGTTTGTTATCCATTCCGATCATGAAGCTTTAAAGTATTTGAAAGGCCAAGCAAAACTAAACCGACGCCATGCCAAATGGGTTGAGTTCATCGAGACATTTCCATATATTGTGAAGTATAAGAAAGGTAAGGACAATGTGGTTGCTGATGCTTTGTCTAGAAAAATCGTGTTGCTAAACCAACTTGAGGTGAAGGTTATAGGTCTTGAAAGTTTGAAAGACATGTATAATGATGACCCTGAATTTTCAGAACCATACACTCATTGTAAAGATGGAAAAGGTTGGGAAAAGTATCATATACATGATGGATTTTTGTTTAGGGCTAACAAGCTTTGTGTTCCAAATTCTTCGGTTAGATAGCTTTTATTCCAGGAGTCCCATGGAGGAGGATTGACAGGTCATTTTGGACAAAAGAAAACCTATGAGCTGCTAGGTGATCACTTCTATTGGGCCAAGATGAGGAGAGACGTCATCCGGTTCGTGGAGCGTTGCATCACTTGTCACAAAGCTAAGTCTAAACTGAATCCTCATGGTTTATACACTCCACTACCTGCTCCTAAAATTCCTTGGGAAGACATAAGTATGGATTTTGTTCTGGGATTGCCTAGAACTCAGAGAGGAAAAGATTCTGTTTTTGTTGTGGTTGATAGATTTTCAAAGATGGCTCATTTTATCCCTTGTAACAAGAGCGACGATGCTTCACATGTTGCTAATTTATTTTTCAGGGAAATTGTGAGGTTGCATGGGGTGCCTAAGACCATTGTATCTGATCGTGATGTCAAGTTTGTGAGCTACTTCTGGAAAACATTGTGGTCCAAGCTGGGGACCAAGCTTCTATTCTCAACCACTTGTCATCCTCAAACCGACGGACAAACTGAAGTGGTGAATCGAACCCTGTCAATGTTGCTGCAAACCATGGTGAAAAAGAACCTAAAAGATTACGAGGACTGCTTGCCTCATGTGGAGTTTGCTTATAACAGGGCAGTACATTCTACCACTAACTTGTGTCCTTTTGAAATTGTTTATGGGTTCAAACCCATTGCTCCGATAGATTTGTTGCCTTTGCCATTACAGGAGAGAACCAATATGGAAGATACATATGTCAAGAAGATACATGAGAAAACAAAAGAAGCAATCGAGCTAAAGGCGACACGTAAGGCTGCAGGTATGAACAAGCATAGAAAGAAGGTGTCGTTTGAACCAGGCGATTTGGTGTGGATTCACTTGCGTAAAGATCGCTTTCCTGATAAGCGCAAGTCCAAGCTGATGCCACGAGGGGATGGTCCATTTCGTGTTCTTGCCAAGATCAACGATAATGCATACAAGATTGACCTTCCACCAAGCTATGGCGTAAGCAACTCCTTCAATGTTGCTGACCTATCAGCATTCACAAGTGAAGACATTTTAGAGTCGAGGACGACTCCTTTTCAAGAGGGGAGGATGATATGACCACGCCGACCACTCCAACCTCTACACCGACCACTTCGACCACAGCGACTCCAATACATGTTTTTGATGGACCAATTACACGTAGTCGAGCTAAAAAGCGTCAACAAGAGGTGCACGCGCTACTTTGTGAAATTCATTTCACTATTAATGAGAGTTATATACTACCTAAGTCGTGTACATTGCTAATGCTCAGGTTTACCAAGAAGGATGACAAGAACTCACAAGGAAATGGACACATAGAAGAATCATGCTCGAACCAAGCCAGTCCTGCAGAATCGTCTCAAAGAAATAATCATAACTTTTGATTTAAAAAATCTATGAAGGCAAATGAGCACTTTTTGGAAAACTCTTGAAGTCTAGTTTCCAATGAATCTAACCCCGACAAATTTGAAGTTTGCATGAAGGCGTCCGACCAGTTTTAGTGCTTGTTGGTCCGAAGGTCAACAATCTGCATGAAGTCAATGTTCTCGTATTAAAACTGCATCATTCTACCGAGTTACATGGTGCATATTATACATGGTGTGAAAGCTTATCAAGTCACCTTTCCAAGGGATCCAACCGTTCGTGAATTGAACCTTCCAAGGAGGAGTTATTGCTGAAATACCGAAGACCGCTCAGAAGACCAACAGCCACGCGGAAACTCTCTAGAAGCTGATTCGTTTTCACATAGTTCGCCTAGTATTTTCGTTTCGTGTTCGCACCTATCTTCAAGGTCTACTCCTTGTATAAATACCCCCTAGCACCATTGTAATCGGCACTTTGATGATTGAATATAGAACCCCTTGTTCAGCTGCGTGCTAACAAATTCAGAGAGAGAGATCTACCCTCCTTGCTCTTGTGATTTCCTTCGCGGGATTACAGAAGCGGCGGCTTCATCCGCTCCCAATTGGTGCTCCTACTCCCTTCAAGGTCCTCCTTGATTGATTGTAGGTTGTGTTGGTTGGTTCTTTGAGAGTGTGGTTGGGCGAATCCTCGATTCAGGTTGCCGGTTAAAGACGGTGGTTGGCTTCGAGTTTTATTTGCCAGGTTGCACTAGTTATCGCTGCTTGCAGCAAGTTATCCGGCTATTCTACAGCTAGTTATCTGAAGATCGATCCTACGTCGTGAAGATCGGGACCCCGTGACGCATCATGAAGACCTGCCGTGTCTGAGGGGCGTGTGACTCAGGTACACGGGCAGCGAGCGACAGCCGGGCAGAGGAGCCGCGTAGTCGGGTCGGCCCAATCCGGGTACCCGGTGCGAAGACGGTGGACGCTTTGTCAGTTTCGGCGCAAAACTGACAACCTTATTTTTTTAGGATATTAATATTTAATTTTTAAGTCAAGAATATTTTTATTTGAGTCTGGTGATTTTTTTTAAGAATATTTTAGTAATTTTCGGAATTTATTTTAGAGTTAGTGTTAATTTACCCTAGGGGTAAATTAGTCTTTTCATGTATTAGGACTCGCTTATAAATAGACCCCTACCCCCTTGTTGATAGGATGACTGTTTTTTCACATATCAATCTACAATCCAATTTTTCCGTTCGGTGTTAGTGTTCCACCGAAAGTTTTTCTTTTCTGTTTCTCGTCGGAAAAATTTTGCCACCGGTGATCTCACGCGGATCAAAGCCGGCGTGATTTCTCGCCTGCAGGAGCACGTGCGCACGTCACGCAGCAGTAATAATTTCTTCTCCACGGCGGGCGCACAACAGAGCAATTTTTTTGTGGCGCAAATTACAGCGGCAGCTAGCCTACGGCATCCTTGGCAGCCTAGCGCTACAGCTAGCCTGCGGCTGGGAATGCTGACTTCCACGCAGGGTGAGTACGGCCGAGAAGCAGCTGAAACAGGCACGACGCACTGTTCCTGGGAGAACGTGAGTTTTTGGCCTGTTCATATGCTATTTTATGTAATCTTCGGTTGAAGCACATCACAGGGAATCGTACTAAGGTACTTTGCCTCCAGATTTTTATTTTCAGTAATTAGTTTACTGCAGATTCGTTTGCTGCTTGTGGTGGCGTTCACTGCATACGGTGATTTGGCTGGCTGCGCGTGAAGCTTCGGCCAGCGTGCGTGCATAACGCAAGAAGCTGGCAGCATAAGTACTCCTATGCAGCGAATTTTTTACTGAGGCGAATAGAAACACAGCAAAACAAAGTTTTCTAATCTAATCTACTATCTTTCGGTTAGATTATTTAAATCAGTAATTACCTATTTTTGATTAGCATGCAAATCTGGTTAATAATTCGTAGTTAATTTTTATCTGCTAAAATTTTATTAGTGCTCGCATTTCATTTATTTAAGTATTTTTAATCTGCTCGTATAAAAAGAATATATATATATTATTAGTCGCAGTAATATTTTTATTCTAGTTTTTACGTGCAATATTTTCGGTTTATTTCTGAATTAATTTTTAATTATCCATGTTTTATTCATTTGATTAGTATTTTATTTCTAGACTTAAATATAAATATCTCATGATTTATCTAGGTGTTTTTATTTACCGCGGTATTTTTATTTAGTTTATTTTTAATATCATTTCAATTAAGACACCGATCCTTTTAGGCTAGACAACTTTTGTTCCTGTATTTTGCTTTGCTATTATTGTCTGTCTGGTTTAGTTCGTTTGGGTGTTGGGATTAAGTCATAGTTTAGCAAGAAATTTTTAGGCGCCCATTCACCCCCCCTCTGGTCGCTACTTTCGGTCCTACAGAAGTTGGTACAATTACATTATGTGCTAGAAAATAATGTCATAATTTCCTCGAAGCCATTATCATAGCATAAGTGAACTTCTCAAGCTCGGAATATCTTGTTTTTGCTCCAGATAAGGCTTTGGATACAAAATAGATTGGATTCTGCACCAACTTCCCATTGAAATCAACTTCTCTGACAAGACTGCACTGACAGCGGAGCCAGTAGCTGCAAGGTAGAGGAGTAGGGTTTCATCTGCAACGGGCACAGTGAGTGTAGTGAGGTTGCTGAGATAATTTTTAATATCATCAAAACTCTTTTGACACTCTGGTGTCCTTGCAGAATTTTTGGATGCTTTTAATGCTTTGAATATGGGGAGGCTTCGTTCTGCGGACCTTGCTAGAAATCTGCTAAGTGCTACTAGGCGGCCAGTCAACTTTTGCACTTGCTTTAAATTTTCCGGCGGAGCCATCCTTTGCAATGCAGTTATTTGAGTAGGGCTAGCTTCAATTCCTCTACTTGAAACTAGATACCCTAGCAACTTCCCAGCCTGAGCCCCGAAGATACATTTTTCAGGGTTGAGACGGACTCCACGCGCCCGAAGGCTCTCAAATGTTTCTGCTAAGTCTAGGCTATGTTGGTCCTTTAAAGCACTCTTTATTACAATATCATCCATATAGGCTTCTACATTGTGGCCTATTTGATGACCTAGATCCTTAGCAATTAACCTCGAAAAAGTTGCTCCAGCAATTCTCAAGCCAAAAGGCATTCTTACATAGCAGAAGACTCCCAAAGGAGTTACAAAGCTTGTTTTAATTTCATCTTCGCGTTTTAACCAAATTTGATGATAGCCGGAATACACGTCGAGGAAGCTTAATAACTCCGAACCAGTGGTAGAATCAACTAATTGATCAATTCGGGGCATGGGGTAGGGGTCACGTGGGCAAGCTTTATTCAAAGATGTAAAATCAATACACATGCGCCACTTCCCGGAGGATTTCTTTCTGACGAAGACTGGGTTAGCTAACCACTCCATATGAGCTACTTCTCTGATAATCCCAGCCTTCAGTAATTTCTCCACTTTTGCCTTAGCAAGGATGACCCTTTCTACTGATAACTTCTGAATCCATTGTCGAACAGGCCGAACCCTCGGGTTTACAAGCAAGTTATGCTCAATGATATCTCGACTGACTCCCGGAATGTCTTCATCAGACCAAGCAAAAACATCCAAATTTTCTTCGACTACTTTTTCTAACGAAGTAGCAATTTCTAGAGGCAAATCTTTGCCGAACTGAAAAGAATAGTCTTTGTCGTCTTTTACAATAACCTTCGTTACAATTTCTCCTTCGGAGCTGGGTCTTGGGAAGGATTTTTTCGAAGATTCACTTGAAGCAGAAATATCCTCTGAATTGCCTTGTACATTATTCACTTGTCTTGGGTCGAGAGGGGGACCATGACCATATTCTGCCCTTCGTGCAGTGGCTTGATCGCTGAAGACAGTGAGTAATCCCGCTTGCATGGGCATCTTCATACATAAATAGTTATGGTGCGCCACAGCTCCGAACTTATTTAACATGCCCCTTCCGAAGATAACATTATATGCATAAGGGGTATCTACAACGTCGAAGATTACTTCCTCCGTCCTTGCTAGGAGCCCCTCTCCGAAAGCAACCTCAAGACCTATCTGGCCGAGGGCATCAAGAGGAGGTCCTGAGAAGCCTTGCAGGGGACGAGCTGCAGGGAGGAGATGTTTCCTGGAGATATAGAGCTGATTGAAGGCTTGAACGAAGATGATATCTGTTGAACTCCCACCATCGACCAGCACTCTCCGGACTTCAGTTACTGCTATATCGGTAGTAATGACAAGGGGATCTGCATGTGGGAACTTTATGCCAGCTGCATCATCTGCAGAGAAAGATATTGGCACATGGGACCACTCAGGCATTGTAGCTGCAGACGAAGAAGTTCCAATATGGCCTACTTCCCAGACATATTCTCTTCGCTGTCTTTTCGACATACTACCGAGGGTCCCTCCTCCGGAAATGGGGAGGACTACTCTTTTGCCCCGATCTTGGCCATATTCTTGCTTCGGGGGTGGCATAATATTGACCACCGGAGGTTGTCTTGCAGGGTCGAAGTTGTATACACGTGCGACAACCTGCACAGGCTCCGGACGTGCCTTGGAAGGGACTTGGTCAGTAGTGCCTCGACCAGAGGTCCTTTCAAGGTACTCACCTCCTAAAGCGAGTATAGACTTGCACGTATCAGTAGCATGACTCCGATTTTCAGCATGAACGCATCAGAAGAAGGCCTGGCCTTTGCCAGTCGGCTTACCTAGCGGCCTCCAGCTGCTGACCTTGCTTCCCGAAGCTTGTGGATTTCTAGTGGCAAATTTCTACGGAGAAGGAGCAATGTTCAAGACATCGGAGCGATGATGCTTTTCCCCCGACACCTGTCATGCTGGACATCGAAGTTGGGCCCCTGCGAAGGTGCTGAAGTCTTCACCTCGAGCTTGACTTCTTGTAGGATTGGTGGAGTTGAAGCTGTTCTTCGGAGCCATCCTTCTTCCAACCTAGCATATTCTTCAAAATAGGTCATCAGCTGAGCTACAGAGGATATCAGTTTCCGATGAAGTTTATCAAGGAGTCCCGCATGAGTAACTCCCTCTCGAGCTGCATCAACAATGGACGATGTAGACAGTCCCCTTATCTACGAATTCGTATGAGCGAAGCACTTGAAAAATTGTCTTAAAGTTTCTCCAGGTAGCTGCTTCACCTGGAAAAGACTTCCCGTAGACATAGGGGGTACGAAGGTACCCTGAAAGTTACTTATAAACTTTTTCCTTAGCTACTCCCAAGTTCTAATTGATCCTAGCTTCAAGGACTAGAACCAACGCAAAGCAACCCCTTCGAGAGCAAGAGGGAAACACTTGGCCATGGTGTCTTGGACTCCTCCACTGGCCTCAATTGCCAAAGCATACGAACAGGAGAACTAACCCGGATCCTCTTCTCCGGAGTACTTACAGAGCTTCGAAGTTTTAAACTTAGGGTCAAAGCGCACTTTCTATAAATCGGGATGCAGCGGAGACTCGCTATCGAAGGAAGCATTCTCTGGGGCTTTGGGATAAAGAAGAGAGTCGTCGTCTTGAGGCACTTTAGGAATGACAGGGGTGGCCTGAGGACGAAGCCTATCTGCGGCCTCTTGCCTCCACCTTGCCACTTCAGCTTGGAGACTGGCCATCTGGGTCGCCATGTTGCCAAGGCTATCTTCATTTCTTCCGGAAGGATCTTTCGAGTCTTGGGAACTGAACATGTCAGTTCAGAGCACAGTCGGAGTTGGAGGGGGAACTCTGTCTGGTTGAAGCATAGATGGAGTTGGAGGAGGAACTTCGTATGCTCGAGGAAGAGAATTCCCTTCGGGGGTCTGAGGTGGAGGAACTACTGAAGGTCCTCCGACCTCAACTGTATTTGAAGATCTTGCTCCGGAGGTCTGAGGGGACCTCCGAGTAGGACTACCACCTGAATTCCGCTTAGGAGGCATGGTTCTAAAAACTTGGTAGAGAACGAAGTTTTTTGGACTAAGTTTGATATGACCACGCCGACCACTCCAACCTCTACACCGACCACTTCGACCACAGCGACTCCAATACATGTTTTTGATGGACCAATTACACGCAGTCGAGCTAAGCAGCTTCAACAAGAGGTGCACGCGCTACTTTGTGAAATTCATTTTACTATTAATGAGAGTTATATACTACCTAAGTCGTGTACATTGCTAATGCTCAGGTTTACCAAGAAAGACGACAAGAACTCACAAGGAAATGGACACATAGAAGAATCATGCTCAAACCAAGCCAGTCCTGGAGGATCGTCTCAAAGAAATAATCATAACTTTTGATTTCCAAAAGCTATGAAGGCAAATGAGAACTTTTTGGAAAACTCTTGAAGTCTAGTTTCCAATGAATCTAACCCCGACCAGTTTGAAGTTTGCATGAAGGCGTCCAACCAGTTTTAGTGCTTGCTGGTCCAAAGGTCAACAGTCTGCATGAAGTCAATGTTCTCGTATTAAAACTGCATCATTCTACCGAGTTCCATGGTGCATATTATACATGGTGTGAAACCTTATCAAGTCACCTTTCCAAGGAATCCAACCGTTCGTGAATTGAAGCTTCCAAGGAGGAGTTATTGCTGAAATACCGAAGACCGCTCAGAAGACCAACAGCCACGCGGAAACTCTCCAGAAGCTGATTTGTTTTCACATAGTTCGCCTAGTCTTTTCTTTTCATGTTCGCACCTATCTTCAAGGTCTACTCCTTGTATAAATACCCCCTAGAACCATTGTAATGGGCAACTTTGATTATTGAATATAGAACCCCTTGTTCAGCTATGTGCTAACAAATTCAGAGAGAGATCTCTACCCTCCTTGCTCTTGTGATTTCCTTCGCGGGATTACAGAAGCGGCGGCTTCATCCGCTCCCAATTGGTGCTCCTACTCTCTTCAAGGTCCTCCTTGATTGATTGTAGGCTGTGTTGGTTGGTTCTTTGAGAGTGTGGTTGGGCGAATCCTCGATTCAGGTTGCCGGTTAAAGACGGTGGTTGGCTTCGAGTTTATTTGCCAGGTTGCACTAGTTATCGCTGCTTGCAGCAAGTTATCCGGCTATTCTATAGCTAGTTATCTGAAGATTGATCCTACGTTGTGAAGATCGGGACCCCGTGACGCATCATCTGGTATCAGAGCTGATCGATTTCCACGGTAGGATTCTTTACCCTTAGCTACATATATTTTGTTTCGTCCTATCCACCAGAAGCCAAAAAAATATATAGATATATATTGTTTAGCCCTTTGTTTCAATCTGTTATTTTAGTGAGTTCAGTTAATTTTCAGTCCTTTAGAGTCTTTGTTTTAGTTGCTGATCATTTTCCGTCGTGTGTCCTTTGAGCCTCTTATATATCCGGTCATTGTGTTCAGTTCTATAAAAAAAGGTAAAAGAAAGAAAAGTTCAAAAAAAAGGAAAGTTGAGAAAAAAAATTGTGAAAGAAAAGTTTAAAGATCAGTTCGTTTGAGAGCACAGTTGCTGAAAGTTTGTGTTTCAAGTTGTGCAACCAGATCGCTATCTTTTGTTGGTACAAAATTTTGGTTGGGTTTGATTGCAACACTTGCATCCTAATCATACTCCTTGTTTACATCAATCTGAGATTTTCTTTGCACGTGTGTGTGATCCATTTACATCTTTAGCATTTTGAGATCAGCACTAAGCAGGGAACCTCTAGTTTGGATTGTTACTTAACTTTACAATAACTAGAATTCAGAGTGCATTCCTTGTTTATAATCCCCACCAAGCTCCACATAAAAGTCATCGTAATCGGTACTCTCTGGTCTTGTATTCGCTTAACCATCGCTCTCGGTACCACCACACATTTTGTTTCTCTGTAACCCGCAAGAACTTCACTGAGCCTCGATTGGTAAGAGAAGTGAGATTGAGAGATCCCACATATATTTTTATTCCACATATACTCTTGTTCCTTTGTTGTCACTAATTTTACAGAAAGATGGGTGACGGCGTTGAGATCAATGATTGTGTCACCATGTCACAATTTAATGAATTCCAGCAAAGTCTAGAAGAGAGACAAGATCGGTTGGCCCAAGATTTTCAAACCATACTAAATGAAATTAGGGGACGTCGTCCACCTAATGATGGAGCAAGCACCCATGGTGAAGAAGGTGATGATAGTGATGGAAGAGGTGGAAGAAGAGGACGGAGGAACCGAAGTGCTGCACATGGAAGAGGGAGGGGCTGGAATCGAAGAAATCAAGACACTGAAGAATCTGAATCTAAAAATGATGATAATCATTCCCATCATGATCGCCAACATCGTAGAGGAGGCCATCGTGAAGAGAGGCTTGGTAAATTGAAATTTACCATGCCAAAATTTGATGGAGGATCTGATCCTGAAGCTTATTTCACTTGGGAGTTGAAGGTCGACAAGATCTTTCACTTGCATAATTATACAGAAGAGAAGAAGTTGGCTATGGCATCTCTAGAGTTTGAAGGATATGCTCTGATTTGGTGGGAGCAACTTCTCCAAGATCGTGAAGAAGATGGACAACATCCTATTGCCACATGGGCAGAGATGAAACGTGAAATGAGAAGACGTTTTGTACCGAAGCATTATCGGCGTGATCTTTTTGATAAACTACACAATTTGAAACAAGGAAGTTATTCTGTTGAAGAGTATTATAAAGAGATGGAGAAGGCAATGATTAGAGCCAACGTATATGAAGATGAAGAACAAACTATGGCACGATTCATGGCTGGGTTGCATCGAAATATTCAACGTATTGTTGAGTTTCAGTCGTACCGTCGTCTTATTGATTTGGTACATCAAGCCACCAAAGCTAAACGCCAACTGCAGCAAGATACCAAGAGCAGTAAGTCTTTGCCTTTTGGTACGAGGACTATGTCTGGAGGAAGCAAGTTAAATTCTAAGTTTACTACTGCACCGTCAGCTGCGAAAGGTTCATTTGGAGGCTCACGTTCTAATGCTCAAAGTAATTTTAGTGTGAAGAACTCTGCTGCCCCGAGCACGAGTTCCAAACCAGCAGCTTCCACCTCCACTTCAGTGGGTTGTACATCCAAGAGCAGTGGGATTCAGTGTTTCAAGTGTGGAGGTCGTGGACATGTTGCTAGAGAGTGTCCAAATAATAGAGTGATCATTGTACATGATAATGGAGAGTACGAATCAGCCAGTGAAGAGGAAGATATGGAAGAAGAAGCCCATGAAGAAGAGGAACATACCGGCTGTGATTTTGAGCAAGGTGCTGCTCTTGTGGTGGCCCCAATATTGAGTGTTCAGATGAAGGAAGCTGAGAACGGCCAGCGGCATAATTTATTTCAGACAAGAGCCAAAGTGCAAGATAAGGTAGTAAAGATGATCATTGATGGAGGAAGCTGCCATAATCTTGCTAGTCGTGAGATGGTTGACAAGCTTGGTCTGAAACTTCTGCGACATCCTCATCCATATCATGTCCAATGGCTGAATGATTCCGGTGACATCAAAATTGGATACAAAGTAAAAGTTCCCTTCAAGATTGGTGAATTTGTTGACACGGTAGAGTGTGATGTGGTACCCATGTCCGTATGTCACATGCTACTCGGGAGGCCATGGCAATATGATCGATATACTCAGCATTGCGGGAGAACAAATCAGTACACTCTAGATTTGAAGGGGAGGAAGTTTGTACTCAAACCTATGACACCACAGCAAATCCTTGCTGAGCATTTGCAAATGAGCTCTAGTGTGAGAGATGAGAACGGAAAGGAAGAGAAAAAGAATTCGAGTGCCTTCCACAAATCAGAGAGTCAGAGCCACCAGCCCAATATGAGAAAAAAATTGAGAGATCAAAAGAAAGAAGAAAAAAAATTTAGTCATGTTAGCCACAAAATCTGAGATGAGAGAAGTAAGGAACAACCCAGATCAAGTACTCTTTGTACTTGTGTACAAACACATTTTAGTGTCAGCTAACGATAACACCTCTTTTCCTAGTATGGTGTCTCATCTTTTGCAGGAATATGAGAACGTTTTTCCAAAGGAAACCCCGAATGGATTACCTCCTGTACGTGGGATTGAACATCAGATCGATCTTATTCCGGGGGCTGCTCTTCCAAATCGACCACCATACCGCACCAATCCTGAAGAAACAAAGGAGATACAAAGGCAAGTGCAAGAACTTCTCGATAAAGGTTATGTTCGTGAAAGCTTAAGTCCTTGTGCTGTTCCTGTTATTTTAGTACCAAAAAAAGATGGTTCTTGGAGGATGTGCGTTGATTGTAGAGCCATAAATAACATCACTATTCGCTATTGCCATCCTATTCCTCGATTAGAAGACATGCTTGATGAATTAAGTGGTTCCATAATATTCACTAAAATTGATTTGAAAAGTGGGTACCATCAAATAAGAATGAAAGCTGGAGATGAATGGAAAACTGCTTTTAAAACAAAATTTGGGCTATACGAATGGCTAGTTATGCCTTTTGGTTTGACTAATGCTCCAAGTACTTTTATGAGATTGATGAACCATGTTTTGAGAGCCTTCATTGGAAAATTTGTGGTTGTTTATTTTGATGATATCTTAATTTACAGCAAGTCTTTTGAAGCGCACATGAATCATATTCGACAAGTCCTAGATGAGCTCCGAAAGGAGAAATTATTTGCTAACCTTGAGAAGTGCAGTTTTTGCACAGACCATGTTGTGTTCCTTGGCTTTGTTGTTTCAGGAAAAGGAATTGAAGTGGATGAAACCAAGGTGAAAGCCATCAAGGATTGGCCAACTCCAACGAATGTAAGTCAAATAAGAAGCTTTCATGGTCTAGCTGGATTTTATATGAGATTTGTTAGAGATTTTAGTACCATTGCTACTCCCTTAAATGAATTAACAAAGAAAGGTGTTGAATTTAAATGGGGAAGTTCACAAGAAAATGCTTTTCAAGAATTAAAGAAACGCTTAACTGAAGCACCATTGCTTGTTCTTCCTGATTTCACTAAAACTTTTGAAGTAGAATGTGATGCCAGTGGAATAGGCATAGGAGGGGTTTTAATGCAGCAAGGCAAACCTGTAGCATATTTTAGTGAAAAGTTGGGAGGTGCTCAATTGAATTATTCTGTATATGATAAAGAATTGTATGCTTTGGTGCGTGTACTTGAAACATGGCAGCATTATTTATGGCCGAAAGAGTTTGTTATCCATTCCGATCATGAAGCTTTAAAGTATTTGAAAGACCAAGCAAAACTGAACCGACGCCATGCCAAATGGGTTGAGTTCATCGAGACATTTCCATATATTGTGAAGTATAAGAAAGGTAAGGACAATGTGGTTGCTGATGCTTTGTCTAGAAAAATTGTGTTGCTAAACCAACTTGAGGTAAAGGTTATAGGTCTTGAAAGTTTGAAAGACATGTATAATGATGACCCTGAATTTTCAGAACTATACACTCATTGTAAAGATGGAAAAGGCTAGGTGATCACTTCTATTGGCCCAAGATGAGGAGAGACGTCATCCGGTTCGTGGAGCGCTGCATCACTTGTCACAAAGCTAAGTCTAAACTGAACCCTCATGGTTTATACACTCCTCTACCTGCTCCTAAAATTCCTTGGGAAGACATAAGTATGGATTTTGTTCTGGGACTGCCTAGAACTCAAAGAGGAAAAGATTCTGTTTTTGTTGTGGTTGATAGATTTTCAAAGATGGCTCATTTTATCCCTTGTAACAAGAGCGACGATGCTTCACATGTTGCTAATTTATTTTTCAGGGAAATTGTGAGGTTACATGGGGTGCCTAAGACCATTGTATCTGATCGTGATGTCAAGTTTGTGAGCTACTTCTGGAAAACATTGTGGTCCAAGCTGGGGACCAAGCTTCTATTCTCAACCACTTGTCATCCTCAAACCGACGGACAAACTGAAGTGGTGAATCTAACCCTGTCGATGTTGCTGCGAACCATGGTGAAAAAGAACCTAAAAGATATGGAGGACTGCTTGCCTCATGTGGAGTTTGCTTATAACAGGGCAGTACATTCTACCACTAACTTGTGTCCTTTTGAAATTGTTTATGGGTTCAAACCCATTGCTCCGATAGATTTCTTACCTTTGCCATTACAAGAGAGAACCAATATGGAAGCCTCCATGCGAGCTGCATATGTCAAGAAGATACATGAGAAAACAAAAGAAGTAATCGAGTTAAAGGCGACACATAAGGCTGCAAGTATGAACAAGCATAGAAAGAAGGTGTCGTTTGAACCAGGCGATTTGGTGTGGATTCACTTGCGTAAAGATCACTTTCCTGATAAGCGCAAGTCCAAGCTGATGCCACGAGGGGATGGTCCATTTCGTGTTCTTGCCAAGATCAACGATAATGCATACAAGATTGACCTTCCACCAAGCTATGGCGTGAGCAACTCCTTCAATGTTGCTGACCTATCAGCATTTCAGCATTCACAAGTGAAGACACTTTAGAGTCGAGGACGACTTCTTTTCAAGAGGGGGAGGATGATATGACCACGCCGACCACTCCAACCTCTACACCGACCACTTCGACCACAGCGACTCCAATACATGTTTTTGATGGACCAATTACACGCAGTCGAGCTAAGCAGCTTCAACAAGAGGTGCACACACTACTTTGTGAAATTCATTTTACTATTAATGAGAGTTATATACTACCTAAGTCGTGTACATTGCTAATGCTCAGGTTTACCAAGAAGGACGACAAGAACTCACAAGGAAATGGACACATAGAAGAATCATGCTCGAACCAAGCCAGTCCTGCAGGATCGTCTCAAAGAAATAATCATAACTTTTGATTTCCAAAAGCTATGAAGGCAAATGAGCACTTTTTGGAAAACTCTTGAAGTCTAGTTTCCAATGAATCTAACCCCGACCAGTTTGAAGTTTGCATGAAGGCGTCCAACCAGTTTTAGTGCTTGCTGGTCCGAAGGTCAACAGTCTGCATGAAGTCAATGTTCTCGTATTAAAGCTGCATCATTCTACCGAGTTCCATGGTGCATATTATACATGGTGTGAAACCTTATCAAGTCACCTTTCCAAGGAATCCAACCGTTCGTGAATTGAAGCTTCCAAGGAGGAGTTATTGCTGAAATACCGAAGACCGCTCAGAAGACCAACAGCCACGCGGAAACTCTCCAAAAGCTGATTTGTTTTCACATAGTTCGCCTAGTCTTTTCTTTTCATGTTCGCACCTATCTTCAAGGTCTACTCCTTGTATAAATACCCCCTAGCACCATTGTAATGGGCAACTTTGATTATTGAATATAGAACCCCTTGTTCAGCTACATGCTAACAAATTCAGAGAGAGATCTCTACCCTCCTTGCTCTTGTGATTTCCTTCGCGGGAT
This sequence comes from Zizania palustris, assembly GCA_019279435.1. NCBI lineage: Eukaryota > Viridiplantae > Streptophyta > Magnoliopsida > Poales > Poaceae > Zizania > Zizania palustris. Next base: position 114,112,647 of record JAAALK010000283.1, on the reverse strand, counting down.
TACAGAAGCGGCGGCTTCATCCGCTCCCAATTGGTGCTCCTACTCCCTTCAAGGTCCTCCTTGATTGATTGTAGGTTGTGTTGGTTGGTTCTTTGAGAGTGTGGTTGGGCGAATCCTCGATTCAGGTTGCCGGTTAAAGACGGTGGTTGGCTTCGAGTTTTATTTGCCAGGTTGCACTAGTTATCGCTGCTTGCCGCAAGTTATCCGGCTATTCTATAGCTAGTTATCTGAAGATCGATCGTACGTCGTGAAGATCGGGACCCCGTGACGCATCAAAGTTCCCCACGCATGGCGCCAACTGTTAGCGTAAAAGATTACGCTAACAGGTTCTCGAAGATTAAGAACTAACAAATGAAGAGTTTGTGAGACGAACTATTTCAAGCCTCTTAATTGGATAATAGCTCGAAGTAGTTCGAAGTTATATATTGAATAACTCAGTATTCGATCCCCATTACAGGGTGAGAATGGAGGTATTTATTTATAGGTAAAAATCTTAAGGAAAAGACCTTTTTACCCCTCAATTACAACCGACATAGTGGAAACTATTCGGTACCCCTAATAGGGTTAAAATGGTAAAAGACTAATCTAATTAGAAAGAAGATAAGTCTTCCATCCTCGCTGGCAGATAAGCTCTCTGAAGATTTAACCTTCGAAGTCATACTCCGAACAGAAGCCTGCATGGATTCTTCGAGCTTGATCATGTACTAGACCAAAGTTAATACTAGAACTTCGGTCTAGTAAATTGGCTTTGTCTTATAACTGTAGAGACCCTGAGGATGAATTATTTTTTCCCCAACAGCGATCATCTTCCTCTTCTTGAGGTCAAGCTTGTTCTGCTCGGTCTCTTGGATTATATAGCCTTTTTCACTAACCTTTGGAAGTTGGGGTAATCCACAACAACGAGTTGTATGGACAATTCGTCCTTCAGTCCCCTGAGGAACTTGGTTTGACGATCGCTGTCAGTGCGAACTTCATCTGGCGTGTACCAGGCCAGCCTGTTGAACTCGTGGAGGTATTTCGTAACAGAATTACTCCCCTGATGCAAGTCACAGAACTCATGTTGCTTCATGGCAACAATCCCGATAGGAACGTGAGCGGCTCGAAAGGCGGTGGAGAATTCTGCCCAAGTGACTACGTGAGCCTCAGGCTGGGACTCGCGGTAGTTGTCCCACCATTCGGCAGCTGGACCCTAGAGTTGGTGGGCTGTGGATGCCACTCGCTATGTGTTAGAGCAAGGGAGGAGGTCCAATTTCTTCCCTATGGTCCTCAACCAATCCCCTGCCTCCATCGGGTTGGTCGTGCTTGAGAACATGGGAGGCCTCACGCGTAGGAACTCTAAAAGTTGAGTAGCGGGGGTCGGTGCGGGGGCTTGAGGGCGTGGGTGTAGCTCCAAGTGGTGGTGGTGCTGCAGACGATTTATCTATGCTTGTTGTTCATGACTGTGGGTCTGCTATTGTTGCATCTGAGCCAATAGAGCGGTGATGATTTGGTTCTGGTTGGCCATCATCTCGGCCAGTGTAGGAATGTTGGCGATGGGTGCTCTTGTCTGACGCTGTCTTGGAGCCTCTCCGTTTGGTACCACATTCTTCGATAGGTTGGGGGTGGCGGACGGGTTCTGGTCATTAGCCATTCTGAAGGTAATATTACCCCAAGAACATAAGAAAGGATTTAGAAATAAATTTACCAAGAAATGGTCCATTGATTCTTTATTAAACGTGGCACAAAATAGTTCATTACATTTAAGCTCTTATTTTCACCTCACCCATAGCACAGGTCGCTATGGATGGCACCACAAACCTGAAAACAATCAAAACAAGTGTCGAAACTATCGTCTATCATAGCTACTCGCCATCAGAGGCAGTCCTGGTACTCTCTGATCCACGAGCATCTCAGGGAATGCTGGGCTCGATGAAGTTATCTATCATGGGGTCCGAAGCGATGACTGGTCCCAGAGCAGTGGTGCTAGAGGAGGGAGGTCCAAAAGGTGTCGGCGGTGGGGTGACCAGCTTAGGCCGAGGGGCGGGCTTCTTGATAGCCTTCTTCCTGTGGGGAGGCAGTGATGCCAACTCTTCGACATCCTTCTTGAGATCATGGATCTGTCGCCGAAGCTCGGCATTCTCGGCGACACTCTATTGTAGCTCAACAACCTTGTGTTGCGGTTCTCCATTCTCCCAAATTAGGGTGTTCGTAGTGTGGCAATAGAAGTCGATGGTATCGTGCTGATTGTCGGTGTCTAGCACGACCTCAGTGTGAAGGTAATCCATGGCCTAAAGAATACGAGTGCTCCTAGACAAGGCGGTGTCACGGTCAGAGAGAATGCTGACATAGATGTTGTGGTGGGCTCCCGGAGTGCGCATCGGTACATGAGGTTTCTCAGAGCTGAATGTCGTAAATCAGTCTCAACTCGGTGAGGGCCTAGAAATCAGCGTGCTGACATGCCACCTCAAAGATCGGGCCTCCAATAGCCGAGATGAAGAAGGGAGGGTTCTATCCGGAGGAGTGGATGGAGATCGTGACGTCACAGGCGCCAGCGAACTCCTCCGGATAAATCCCGTGGAACTGGGGCTCGTGGATGAACCCGAGGAAGGCTACGAGCATCCTGAGTTCATGGATGAATCTGTCACGGTCCCTGAGGTAGCCGTGCACGTGATGACCTAGCATCTAAAAAGAAGACAAAGTTTAAAGTGTAAAGAAGAGAAGAAAAGTATGGAGTAAACTTTTACAAAATAGATTTTTGTAAATCTAGGTATGTGGCGGGTCTGTTTGGCTTCCTACAGTCAAGTCGGCTCTAATACCATCTTGTTGCGCCTGGAATCTAACAATTCCAGAATTTATTGAAATTCCAAAGAAAATCAATAATCACAAGATGTTCACCACACGACGACGCACATATGACAATCATTCGTGGTTCGCAGACCACATTATTACACAAGTGTTAATATAAAAGAAACTAATAAAATAAACATCTAGATGAACATCTAGATGAACATCTTCTCCAGGGTCGCTTCCTTGACTAGGTCGCTACTCCAAACTATCCTCGTCATAGTACACCATCTCTGAAGTGGGGTTTTCCAACGGGTATGAGTACAAAAGTACTCAACAAGCTACCAAGAAATGCAATAATAATGCAAGATAATATCAAGGAAGGGTACTGGTTTAAAGTGCGGAAAAGTACACTTTTATCTTGCAGCCTTAATTGTGAGTTAGGTTTAATCATACAGAATAATTAAATCATGGTTGATGCAACATATTCTAACTCGAGGAGTATAGTCGGCCCTCCTCGCTCAACGGTCCTTACATGCTCAATCATCATGCAACAATTCACAAAGTCAAAATGTGGGATGTCATGCAACCCGCCCTTGACTGTGGGCTCGACTTTTGAAAAGATTTAAACTCTGATCAAAGGTGTACCACTGTACCCACAAGGGACTTATTCCTACACACCACAGTGTGTTCAGATGACCCAAGTCATAGTAACTTGTGCCGAAACCTTTAGCATGAAGCGCCCCAACCCAATGACACACACTTTAGGTTTCACCAGCGCGTTAGCGCACTGGACGAACATCATGCAACCTTTTGTGCAACATGGTACAAGTCACTCGTAGGTGCTACTTTCCCCTCTCCACATAGTGTCTCGAGTTGGAACGTCCCATACCTCCAGTTAAGACTTACCCACTAGACTTATGGTTGGTATGAATATGTATTGCAATAGATCCCTCAGATCGGTCCTTATAGTGCCCCAGGTGTGACTAACCAATGCCCTCACTTACACCCGGAACCCACCATGCTAACACACTTAGCCAATTCCAAGACCAACAAAATACCAGCGGTGAGAGAAATAAGGGAACCATATATCAGAATCCAAGTATCTACGACTCGTTTTTAATCCTATAGCAGTTGTGTCGATATATTGGACACTTCTAATATTAGTAAATATCATGGTGACAAGGAATTCAATATCGATAGCATGGCTTGGGTTTGCACATCAAGGTCGGGGATCTGATAAATATATTATAGGGCATTTGATTGGACTAATGAAATTATAACCTATATATTTTAGCGATATTTAACTTAAAACCGGGTTCAATATGCCCAAAAATTGGTTGGTGACTTGCCTTGCTCAGCAAAGAGGGGAGGTGGAACCTCTGGGAAGTATTCCGGCTCCTCGACGGCATGGCAATCTTCCCTGTACGTAAAACGAGAAATAATAAACAAATAAAATAATATAAAAATCACAGTACAAACATATCGATTTTATTGGACAAACATGAAGAGAATAAAAAGATAAATTTTTTGTAATTTGGATGGCAAATTTTAGAGTTAATTCCTAGGAGTTATGAATTTTTGAAGTTTAAAACAATTTCTAGAATTTTATTTTAATTCCAATTAAAACCATATAAAAGATTAGTATAAACATATGAATTTTATTGGATGAACATGAGGATAATAAAAAGATAAATTTTCTGAAATTGGAATGGCCAAATTTGGAGCTAATTTGAAGAAGATATGAATTTTTGAAGTTTAAAGCAATTTCTGGAATTTATTTAAATTTTAAATCAGCCGCTGGTCCATGGTAAACCGAGTCCACCGTGAACCCGCAGACTGTGCTGTGAACCAGAGCGCGGATCGCTGTTGGTCGTGATCGGACACATGTGGTGGAGGCGAGGTGTTTAAATGAAATCAGACGACTGTCGTCGCTCGGTACCTATTCATTTAGACGGATGGCCACATTGAATCCATGCGGGTTCTAATCTCGGTTGTTCGTGCTCGATTGAACGATGGTGATTGAATCTAACATGGCATGGGTTATTACCTATCCCGGTCATCTTCTCCGGTGACGGCAGATGGGTGGTGGTGGGTGAGGAGCCATGCTGAATAGCGTGGGCCTCATGGCTCCAGATGTGATGAGTCATTGTCAACGATAGTCAAAGAGGACTGAAAAGAGAGAGAAGACCTGCTGCGTCTGGGCCGCGTGTGACTCAGGTACACGGGCAGCGAGCGACTGTTGGGCAGAGGAGGCCGCGAAGTCGGGCTGGCCCAATCCGGGTACATGGGCTAGGAGCAGCAGAGGATCCACTGGACAGTTGACCGGGATTGACTCAGGTACACGGGTGGTGAGTGATTGCCGGGCTGAGGGAGCCGCGGAATCAGGCCGGCCCAATCCGGGTACCCGGTGCGAAGACGGTGGACGCTTTGTCAGTTTCGGCGCAAAACTGACGACCGTTGATTTCGGATCTGACCGTCCTGAGGTGAAGCCGTAGCTGCTACGAAAGCTCCGCATCAGGACAAGTTACCTTTATTTAGGTTTTTACTATTTTGCCTTTAGGCCCACAGTCTGTCAGTCGAGTCTGTAAAAAACCCTAAGGGCATTTCGGTCTTTTCCATTTTTATTCAGCGTCTGTAAAAAACCCTAGGGGTATTTCTGCATTTTCCCATTTAATGGGCTGCCTATAAATAGGCCCCAATAGCCTAGGGTTAGGGCACCCATTTCAAGAAATTACTTTACCAATCAAAAAGACCAGGGTCATTTTTTTCTCCGTCTCCTCTGAAATCGCCGCCGCCTCTGTTTATTCCTCCGCCGCCGGCGTCTTTTTCCTTCGGTCGCCGCCTTGGCTAGAGATTAACACTTGCGTGCTTGTGTCGGGAGAGGAGCACAGTTAGCCCGGCAGACTACGGCTAGCTGGCCTGCAGCATTGGCAGCCAGTGGCTTCGCTCGGCGTGCGCAGCAGGAAATCACGAGAAGCTTGCAGCCGGCGTGCACGCACCCTCGGGAGGCCAGCCAGGATCTTCTGTGACTACAAGCGCCGATGTGTTGATCTGCATGGCGATAGAAAGCTACGTCAACGGTGAAGCCAACATGCTCACGGCATGTGTCCAGGTGAAGGAAGAAAGGAAAAAATCCATTGCACAGTAACTCTTGTTTGCCTCGATTTGCGTGCTTTTGCTATTACTTTGCTGTTTTAATCCTCTGTTTAATCCTCTGTATTGCGAGTACTGTAGCCACGAACCAGAAATATTGTAGCGTGGAATATTGTAGCCTCGTAGTACTGTTGCAGCGATATTCTTTTAACGCACAAGGGTTCTGTTTCTTTTAACGAATCAAACCAAACCATGATTAGTACTAATTACGTTTCTCGATTTGCGTGCTAATGAAATATTCATGTGTTGCTTAGTTTCATGTACTGATAGTACTATTTCAACATCTTCCGAAACATCCGATTGCATGTGATGGCATACTGCTAAGAATTAATTTTTCCATGAATATATTTCATCTGTTGATTTAATCTTTGTGCTGTCATTACATCTGTTGGTTCATCTGCTGTCTTGATAGATGATATTGATTCTGATGTTTTAATCTGTGCACTGTTTTATTTCGGTTAGAACATCACAGTTTACCATCTTCATATGTGTTTGTTTGACTAATTGCTTGTGAGTGAATTAATCTGTTGAATCTGCCTTTAAGCACTGTGTTGGTGTCTTTTCTTTTAGGACACCGGTCGTTTTTAGGCTAGATCATTTTAGGTCTTGTTGATCTGTTTATTTTTCCTTGCTTAGTCTGTCGAGGTGCGTTGGGTCTTGGGAGCAGGCCATTGATTCGAAAGAATTTTATAGGCGCCCATTCACCCCCCCTCTGGTCGCTACTTTCGGTCCTACAAGTGGTATCAGAGCCTGGTTAGGGTTTTTTCCATACCTTAACAGGTTCTAAACCCCAGTAGTGATCATGACTTCTCCTGGCAAGGTCCCGTCCTTGGAAGCTTATGGCTATAATTATTGGAAGACTCGCATGCGAGCCTATCTCATGAGCCAAAGCTCGGACATCTGGGACATTTGCGTTCACGCTACGTTTGTCATTTTGCCAGTTGCTGAGCGTGATTCTCCTGGTATCATCGCCCAGCATGTGAACAATAGCAAAGCGGTGAACATCTTGTTTTCTGGTTTAGGTCCCACTGAGTTTGAGCGTGTGAGCCATCTCTCCACTGCGAGAGAGATCTGGGCTACCCTCCAGTCACACCATGAGGGGACAGCTCAGGTCAAGGCTCGGCTCTATCAGACCTACCGGCGTGAGTACGAGAACTTCACACAAAAGCCGGGTGAATCTGTTGAAGCATTGTTTGGTCGTTTTCAGTCGATCATAAACAAGCTTCGGGACAACAAGGCTGAGGGTGTTCAGTTAGTCTCAGATCATGAACAGGCGCTCAAGGTTCTCCATACCTTGGACCCAAAGATCTGGGAGATCAAGGTATCCTCTATCATTGAGAGCACTTCTTATGATACCTTGACCATTTCTGATTTGTTTAGCAAGCTGAAGGCCACCGAGGTTGATACCCAGTTGAGATCAAATCTCACTGGCTCTGGATCAAAGTCTCTGGCCCTTGCTACACCTTCTGTTGATCCCTCTTCTGTGAGTTGTGTTGGGTTCTCCTTGATGTCTATCACTGAGGACCAGCTTGAGTTGTTGGGAGATGATGATTTGTGTCTTTTTAACAACCGGGTGCGTCGTGTCTATGATAAGAGGATGTTCAAAAGACACGGCACAAAGACCGGATGCTTTGAGTGTGGTGATCCAGGACACTTCATCGCCGACTGCCCCAAGCGCAATGGCCACAAGAAGGGCACCAGTGGTGGCTTCCACGACTCCGGCAAGCACGACAGTTCCTCCTTCAACAAGGGCAAGCCAAAAACCAGATTCTTCAGAAAGGCCCTGAAGGACTACCGGCGAGAGAACAAGAAGCGCGACAAGGCTTTCTTCGCTGAGATGGAGAAGAGCTACTCCAAGCGGTCCACGTCTTCTTCCTCTTCATCAAGCTCGAGCGATGAGGAGATCATCATCAGGAAGGGGAAGGACAAGGATGATCCAGCAGGCCTTTGCTTCATGGCCTTCGGGGACAGACCGAAGAGCCGCTCACATCAGCGCCGAAGATCCCGCAAGAGCTTCTGCTCAATGGCTCTTGGGGATAAGAAAGAGAAGAGCTCCTCCGATGACTCCGACGACGACAACGAAAAGGTATCATCCTATGAACGCGAAATTGTTGATTTACTTGAAAGCAATCGTCAGGAGTTAAAGTATCGGGAAAAACTGCTTAGAGGGGCTAAGAAGAGGATAGATGAGTTAGAGAGTGAGCTTGCCGTGGCCAACGGCAGAATTGAGAGTCTATCTTCTTCCCCTTGCTTGGGTGATAGCAGTGAGTGCCCAAAGTGTGAGGTGCTTCTGTGTGACCTGTCGACTCTGAAGTCCAGGTACACAGAAAGAGTTGATGAGAGGGACGCTTTGGCCACTGAGCTTGAAAGTGCTCAGCTGGAGCTGAAAGGTGCTCAAGCCACTGTCATCCTACCCTGTGCTGATTGCCCATCTCATCTTGCTAGTTTAGCTGAGCTAAAAGCCAAGGGCGATGAGCGTCTGGGTGATTTGGAGAGAATGAGAGCTGAGTTGGCGCAGACTAGGCTAGAGCTTGAGACATTGTCAGTTCCACCCACTGTCTGTGAGAACTGTCTATCTCTTAGACTTGAGTTGATTAAGCTGAAAGCCGAGAAGTCTGTCCAGGTGGATAGTGAGTGTGAGACCTGCTTGTCTCAGGTGGAGGTACTAGCTTCCTTGAGAGAGGAGCTAGCTGATTCTCAGAATGAGAACTTTTACCTCCGTTCTATCCTGAGTTGGATCAGTGCCAGAGAGCCACAGCTCGGCATGATGATCCAGCAGTTCAAGAGGCAGGATGGGTTTGGGGTAGGTTACACCTACACCAAGGCTGACTTTGAGAGTGCCATTAGCCGGGCAGTGGAGTGGAGTAAAATGACTCCTGAGCAGAGATATCCCAAGACCCATTCCACTGAGTCTTCCCAGGCTTGTCAGCCCAAGGATGGAGTGATCCATGAACCATCCAAAGCTCCACCCAAGAAGCCCATTTGGGTTCCAAAGCCCAAACATCTCCACACTTCTCTAGACTCTCTTCCTGGACCCTCTCAACCCAAGAAGCCGACACCAAACACCACTAAGCCCAAGAACCCCAAGCCTCAACCTCATCCCAAGAAGCCCACCTATCATTGTGAGTATTGTCAGAGAGACGGGCATCTTGCGAAGTTTTGCTTCAGGAGGAAGCGGGTTGAGAGAGCAGAGCGTGCTCGTGGTGGTCAGGAGCAGTTCTACCAGCAGGGTGGTAGACTGCGTGTTCCTCGACGCGGGGAGAGGCTGGAGGCCAGGCCGCGTCGTGTAGGTGGTGGTGGAGGAGACGACTTTCATGCCCGTGCTCCAGATGGTGGTGCTCGTTCCGGCAGAGCTCCAGGCCGTTTTGGCTACGGTCCTGGACCTCGTGGCCGAGGCTTTAGGCAGAACCGAGGACCGCGCTTTGAGCCGCGTTTTGGTCCAAACTTTTCTGATGATTTCTGCTTTCCGTCTTTTGAGCAGATGGCTCGACACTGGTTTAGCTCTTTTGCTAAACCCGGTGCCGGACCATTTGCTCCCACTTACAGCCACTGATTGTGCAGGATCGAGGACTGGAGGACGTTTGGATCATGGACTCAGGATGCTCTCGCCACATGACGGGACATCGCAGATGGTTCTCCAGTCTCACTCCCTCGAGCTCCAAAGAGTACATCACCTTCGGGAACAGTGGTCAAGGGAAAGTAAGTGGCATTGGCTCAATTCGCATTTCAGACCATTTTTCTTTGAAGAACGTTGCTTTGGTTGGAAACTTGAACTTCAATTTGATTTCTGTTTCGCAACTTCTTGAGGATGGTTTGGAGGTGCGTTTTAAGAAGGGCAATTCTTCTGTGTTTGATTCTAGAGGGTCTTTGATTTGCCAGATCTTACCTTTCGGTAAAGTTTTTCGAATTGACTTCTCTAGTTCTTTTGGCCCTTCTCGTTGTTTGATTGCTGGATCTTCTTCTGAGCTCTGGAAGTGGCATAGGAGGTTAGGTCATTTGAGTTTTGATCTGCTAGTCAGGTTAAGCTCTATGGACCTCATCCGAGGATTGCCCAAGCTTAAAATGGAGAAAGATCTAGTTTGCCATCCCTGTCGTCATGGGAAAATGGTTGCTGCTTCTCACTCACCTGTGACTCAGGTGATGACTTCGTATCCGGGCGAGCTGTTACACATGGACACTGTCGGTCCAGCTCGGGTACGCTCAGTCGGTGGGAAGTGGTACGCACTTGTGATTGTTGACGACTTTTCTCGATTCTCGTGGGTTTTCTTTTTGGAGTCTAAGGATGAAACTTTTCAATTTGTTCATGACCTGATTTTGAAGCTGAAGAATGAGAACAATGGTCGGATGCGAGCAATTCGCTCCGACAACGGCTCTGAGTTCAAGAACTCTCAGTTCGTCAGCTTCTGCAGTGATCAGGGTCTTGATCATCAGTTTTCTGCTCCTTACACTCCCCCACAGAATGGCGTTGTGGAACGAAAGAACCGCACGCTAGTCGAGATGGCCAGGACGATGCTCGATGAGCACAGGACTCCTAGGCGCTTTTGGGCTGAAGCCATGAACACGGCTTGCTATCTTGCCAACCGCATTTTTCTTAGAGCTTACCTTGGTAAGACCTCTTATGAGTTGCGGTTTGGCAGACAGCCCAAGGTGAGCCACTTGCGAGCGTTTGGCTGCAAGTGCTTTGTGCTCAAGAAGGGAGGGCATTTGGACAAGTTTGAGTCTCGTTGCTGGGATGGTGTTTTTCTTGGTTACGCTTTGCATTCTCGAGGCTTCCGTGTTTGGAACCTCGACTCCCAGCAACTTGTCGAGACTTGCGAGGTTTCTTTTGATGAGTCCTTGCCTTCTTTAACTCCTTCTTTTGAGCTTTGTGGTGATGGTGAGCTCGGAGAGTCCATCTTCGAGGAAGATGAGGATACTCCAGCTGCTGATGAGGGTGGGCCTTCTGCATCTCCTGCAGAGCCCACACCTTCTGAGACTTCGACTGAGGATGAGGGCGGACCTCTGATCACTTCTTCCACTTCGATCGAGCCCCCTCAGTCGAGTCCAGAGGTGCCAGCTGCTGACTCCGGTGAGGTGACTTCAGATCACCAGGGATCCCGAGCAGTTCAGCGTGATCACCCCTCAGAGCTCATCATCGGTGATGTGTCTTCAAGAACTTTGCGTTCGTCTGTTGACTCTCTTGCTATGTTTGCTGAATCTGCTTTTGTTGCATCTTTTGAGCCTAGAGACATTTCTCATGCTCTTTCTGACTCGAACTGGATTAATGCTATGCAAGAAGAGCTTGAGAATTTTGTCCGCAATCGGGTTTGGACACTAGTAGAGCTGCCACCAGGATGCAACCCCATAGGCACCAAGTGGGTGTTCAAAAACAAGCAAGGTGAAGATGGGGTTGTGGTGCGCAACAAAGCTCGACTAGTTGCCCAGGGTTTCTGCCAGAAGGAAGGTATTGATTTTGAAGAAACTTTCGCCCCTGTTGCCCGTCTTGAGTCCATTCGCATTCTTTTAGCTTTTGCCGCTTCGAAGGGTTTTAAGCTTTTTCAAATGGACGTCAAGAGTGCTTTTCTGAATGGGTACATAGAGGAGGAGGTTTATGTTAGGCAGCCCCCCGGTTTTGAGAACCCCAAGTTTCCTCGACATGTTTTTAAGCTGCAGAAAGCTTTATACGGGTTAAAGCAAGCCCCCAGGGCTTGGTATGACCGGTTAAAGCAGTTTTTGTTGGGGAAGGGCTTTGTGATGGGTTCTGTGGATAAGACTCTCTTCTTGCTCAGAGATGCTTCAGATTTTTTAGTCGCTCAAATATACGTGGACGATATTATCTTTGGCGGTACTACTAATGATCTTGTGTCCAAGTTTTCTGAGCAGATGCACAGCGAGTTCGAGATGAGCCTCATGGGTGAACTCAAGTACTTTCTAGGGCTCCAGATCAAGCAGACCAAGGACGGCACCTTCATCCACCAGGGTAAGTACACTCGGGACATGTTGAAGAAATTCGACTTTGGTGGAGAGCTGAAGCCTCAGATGACCCCAATGGGTACATCTGGGGGCCTGGACAAGGACGAGAGCGGCGTCAAGGTCAATGAGAGAGAGTTTCGAGGGATGATCGGTTCGCTGCTGTACTTGACGGCGACAAGGCCAGACATACAGTTCGCCGTGGGACTGTGCGCGCGCTTCCAGTCTTCACCACGCGCGTCTCATCGGCAGGCTGTCAAGCGCATCTTCAGGTATCTCACTTATGCGCCTGATCTTGGTCTCTACTATTCAGCATCATCTTCTCTTGATTTATCTGGCTTTTCGGACGCTGACTTTGGTGGGTGCCGGTTGGATCGCAAGTCGACTTCCGGTACTTGCCAGTTTCTTGGTTCGTCTCTTGTGTCTTGGTCTTCTCGAAAGCAATCTGGAGTTGCTCTTTCGACCACTGAGGCTGAGTATGTAGCTGCTGCTAGCTGCTGCTCACAGTTGGTTTGGATGATTTCCACTCTGAGAGATTTTGGGTTGTTCTTTCCTACCAGAGTTCCTTTGTTTTGCGACAGCACCAGTGCAATTAGTGTAGGGAAAAACCCATGTCTTCATTCAAAAACCAAACACATTGATGTGCGCTTTCACTTTTTGCGGGATCAATATGAGAAAGGTGTCATTGACCTTGTTCATGTTGATACCCATCATCAGTTGGCTGACATTTTCACCAAACCCCTAGATCAGTCTACTTTTGAGCGTTTACGAGGGGATTTGGGTGTTGTGTATCCTTTTTAGGATATTTTGAGTCAGTTTTCTTTCTTCTTTACTCTTTTCTTGAGTCTTTTTGTGTGTGTTCATATCATACATATTCACATATCACACTTTTGAGCCTGCTTCTGTTATATGATTGAACTGCTTTACTTATTCTAGCTGGTACATGCTTTTGCTTACTTGTCGATGATCATGCTTTGCTTCAGCTCATTGGGTATGTCTGATATCTGTCATATGCATGGCTTTTACACTTTAAACTTGAAAAATGATCACCATTGCTTCTGGTAACTAGCATGTGTAGGCTGAGTGTTTTTGCTATCTGTTACATACCTTGTAGCTAGTTCATCACATAGATGCAGATATGCAACTTGGACATCTTTATGCTTTAACATGGAAAATATGCTATAAAAATGATAAAAAAAAATCAAGAATGAATGAAAATTCCATGCCCTTTTATGCTTGAGTTGAAAAGATCCAAGTGGGTTTGCATTGTCGCATTGCATGGTTCTGGACTGCTTACCATAGCACTTTGGTATGAACTAGGACAGTGTAGTGTATGCCAAGACCAATGTCTTAAGCTTCTGATGGTCCAGTTTTGGCCTAGGCTTGACTTGGTCGGTTAGCATAAGGTTTGACATGCAAATAACCCTTGGCAAAAATGAAAAAGGAAAATGAAAAAGCCTGAAAATTAAAAAGACAACAAGTTTGCTGAAGCACTGTGTTTTGGACAATGCTTATCTTGGTAGATATCAGTTAGCTTCTGCATCTCATGTTTTACCTTGCTTGTTAACTGGAAAATGTGGTGATGCTTTTTGTTTGCAAAAACTAAAAAATGCGTGCTAATGACTTTCTTTAGATATCATCTGTTGCACTGATCATGCCATGTGTCTTAGACAGTATGTCTTTTGCTATACTTGTTAGATGTTGTAATTGCAGTCAATCATATCTGAGAAGCATGCTTTCTACACTCCACCAGCACCCCAATTGCATTCATTGCCTATTTTGAGGGGGAGTTGCATTTCAGGGGGAGTCAGTGTCGTTTGTAGAGTGCTTGATGAGTTCACTTGTCAACAAGGGGGAGAAATTTTGGTATAAGAGTTTAAGGGGGAGTTTTGGCTTTCTCTGGGATTTGTTTCAGGGGGAGTTTTTGTCCCATTTGTCCTTACTCTTTTGATATCCTTGTTGATGTTTCTGAGACTGCACTCATTTTGAGCTTTTACCTTTGGTTAACCATAATGACCGTCTCTTGCTTTTGTTCGGTTTTTGGTCATTAGGGTTAAACTTTTACTTTGTTTTCTTCTTCTTTGTTTTCTTGTGCTTTGTTTTCGTGTTTCCACAGTTGTTTGCAGGTACTGAAGAGCAGATGAAGAGAAGTGTTGACAATGCACTCATCAAGGGGGAGATTGAGGAGCCATGCTGAATAGCGTGGGCCTCATGGCTCCAGATGTGATGAGTCATTGTCAACGATAGTCAAAGAGGACTGAAAAGAGAGAGAAGACCTGCTGCGTCTGGGCCGCGTGTGACTCAGGTACACGGGCAGCGAGCGACTGTTGGGCAGAGGAGGCCGCGAAGTCGGGCTGGCCCAATCCGGGTACATGGGCTAGGAGCAGCAGAGGATCCACTGGACTGTTGACCGGGATTGACTCAGGTACACGGGCGGTGAGTGATTGCCGGGCTGAGGGAGCCGCGGAATCAGGCCGGCCCAATCCGGGTACCCGGTGCGAAGACGGTGGACGCTTTGTCAGTTTCGGCGCAAAACTGACGACCGTTGATTTCGGATCTGACCGTCCTGAGGTGAAGCCGTAGCTGCTACGAAAGCTCCGCATCAGGACAAGTTACCTTTATTTAGGTTTTTACTATTTTGCCTTTAGGCCCACAGTCTGTCAGTCGAGTCTGTAAAAAACCCTAAGGGCATTTCGGTCTTTTCCATTTTTATTCAGCGTCTGTAAAAAACCCTAGGGGTATTTCTGCATTTTCCCATTTAATGGGCTGCCTATAAATAGGCCCCAATAGCCTAGGGTTAGGGCACCCATTTCAAGAAATTACTTTACCAATCAAAAAGACCAGGGTCATTTTTTTCTCCGTCTCCTCTGAAATCGCCGCCGCCTCTGTTTATTCCTCCGCCGCCGGTGTCTTTTTCCTTCGGTCGCCGCCTTGGCTAGAGATTAACACTTGCGTGCTTGTGTCGGGAGAGGAGCACAGTTAGCCCGGCAGACTACGGCTAGCTGGCCTGCAGCATTGGCAGCCAGTGGCTTCGCTCGGCGTGCGCAGCAGGAAATCACGAGAAGCTTGCAGCCGGCGTGCACGCACCCTCGGGAGGCCAGCCAGGATCTTCTGTGACTACAAGCGCCGATGTGTTGATCTGCATGGCGATAGAAAGCTACGTCAACGGTGAAGCCAACATGCTCACGGCATGTGTCCAGGTGAAGGAAGAAAGGAAAAAATCCATTGCACAGTAACTCTTGTTTGCCTCGATTTGCGTGCTTTTGCTATTACTTTGCTGTTTTAATCCTCTGTTTAATCCTCTGTATTGCGAGTACTGTAGCCACGAACCAGAAATATTGTAGCGTGGAATATTGTAGCCTCGTAGTACTGTTGCAGCGATATTCTTTTAACGCACAAGGGTTCTGTTTCTTTTAACGAATCAAACCAAACCATGATTAGTACTAATTACGTTTCTCGATTTGCGTGCTAATGAAATATTCATGTGTTGCTTAGTTTCACGTACTGATAGTACTATTTCAACATCTTCCGAAACATCCGATTGCATGTGATGGCATACTGCTAAGAATTAATTTTTCCATGAATATATTTCATCTGTTGATTTAATCTTTGTGCTGTCATTACATCTGTTGGTTCATCTGCTGTCTTGATAGATGATATTGATTCTGATGTTTTAATCTGTGCACTGTTTTATTTCGGTTAGAACATCACAGTTTACCATCTTCATATGTGTTTGTTTGACTAATTGCTTGTGAGTGAATTAATCTGTTGAATCTGCCTTTAAGCACTGTGTTGGTGTCTTTTCTTTTAGGACACCGGTCGTTTTTAGGCTAGATCATTTTAGGTCTTGTTGATCTGTTTATTTTTCCTTGCTTAGTCTGTCGAGGTGCGTTGGGTCTTGGGAGCAGGCCATTGATTCGAAAGAATTTTATAGGCGCCCATTCACCCCCCCTCTGGTCGCTACTTTCGGTCCTACAGTGGGCTAGCGGCGATGGTGATGATGACCAATAATTTCAAAGCATCGGTTAACCCTTTGATGCTCCAAAATTGGGGGACCGATAGTAGCGACCAGAGGGGGTGAATGGGCGCCTAAAAATTTCTTACTAAACTATATTTTAATCCCAACACCCAAATGAACTTAACCAGACAAATAATATTTGGAAAGCAAATTTCAGAAATTAAAGTTGTCTAGCCCAAGAAAAATCGGTGTCCTAATTAAAATGATATTAAAGATAATCTAAATAAAAATAATACAGTAACTAAAAACACCTAGAAAAACAATCACGAAATATTTATATTTCAGTCTAGAAATAAAATACTAATTAAATAAATAAAACATGGATCAATAAAAATTAATTCAAAATTAACCCGAAAATATTGCAGGTAAAAACTAGTATAACAATATAACCGCGACTAATAAATTTTTCTATTCTTTTTATATGAGCAGATTAAAAGGTAACACGAGATAACTAATAAAATTTAACAGATTAAACTAAAATGAAATCTCAAAATAGATTTTCAGCTAATTAATTAATGGATGATTATCTCTAAAAATTGATCTACTAAAAAATAGGGAACTAACTTGCATCGGAAACAAAAATTTCCTTCCCATAGCCATGGTGGGACCCGCACCCTATGCTTCTGCCGCTCGGAAAAATACTGCTACAGTAACTCTGCTACAGCTCGTGTTCCATCAATCACAGTGCACCGCCGGGGCAGTTTTTTTTCTTCGTCTCAACGCCGGGGCTTCCGCAGCTTTTGCCAGGCAGCAGCGATAGATTAAAACATGACGTGGAGAAACATGCCCGTGGCCTGCTGCTGCTGCTCGCTTTGACCGCACGCCGTGTGTGCTGCCGCACGGGCTAGCTGCTGCGAGCCGTTCAGCTACACAGCCTAGGCTGCCGCACAGATCTGCTCCGCTCTGTTGCTTCGGCAGGCTAGAAGAGATTGCTCCGAAAATAAAAGAACGAGAAGATGCGCAGATGAACAAGAAACCGGAGAGAAACAGATGAGTCGATGGTGAATATTTTTTGGACTATAGATTGATCTGGAAAGAAACAGTCAACTATCCCCAAGGGGATAGGGGCCTATTTATAGGCAAATCCTAATACATGAAAAGACTAATTTACCCTCGGGTAAAATTAAACTGACTCTAAAATAAATTCCGAAAATTACTAAAATTTTCTTAGAAAAATCACCTGACTTAAATAAAATATTCTAAACTTAAAAACTAAATATTAATATCCTAAAAACGAATTAAACATAGATTGTCAGTTTTACGCCGAAACTAACAAAGCGTCCACCGTCTTCGCACCGGGTACCCGGATTGGGCCGACCCGACCCCGCAGCTTACTCAGCCCGGCAATCGCTCGCCGCCCGTGTACCTGAGTCGAACCCAGTCAACAGACCAGTGGATCATCTGCCGCTCCTAGCCATGTACCCGGATTGGGCCAGCCCGACTCCGCGGCTCCTCTGCTCGGCCGTCGCTCACTGCCCATGTACCTGAGTCACATGCGCCTCAGACTCGGCAGGTCTTCATCCCCCTTCCTTTGACTTCCGTTGACAATCACTCATCACATCTGGAATATCAAAACCATATTCTTTAACATGGTTTCTTAATCTCCCCCTTGTTGAGTGCATTGTCAACATCCTTTTCAGCTAATCTCTAGAACCTGCAAAACATGTGGAAACAAGAAAACAAAAGAAAAGAAAATTAGAAGGAAATAAAAGTTTAACCCTAATGACCAAAAGCCAAACAGAAGCACGAAAACGGTCATTATAGTTAACCAAAAATAAAGCCTCAAAAACAAGTGCAAATCTCAGAATTACCAACAAGAATAAACTCCCCCTGAAATAAACCCCAGAGAAAGCCGAAAATATATCCAAAATTTCTCCCCCTTGTTGACAATTGGACTCATCAAGTGAGACTAAATGCACTTTAAAGAGACATAGACACAAACTCCCCCTGAAATGCAGCTCCCCCTCAAAATATGCTATGAATGCAGATGGGGTGCAGGTGGAGTGTAAAAAGCATGCTTCTTAGATATGATTAACTGCAATAACAACATCTAACAGGTATAGCTAAGGATATACTGTCTAAGATACATGACATGATCAGTGCAACAGATGATATCTAAAGAGAGTCATTAGCATGCATTTTTCGATTTTTGTAAACAAAAGCATCACCACATTATCTAGTTGACAAGCAAAGTGAAGCATGAGATGCAAAAGCTAACTGATATCTACCAAGATAAGCATTGTCCAAAACAAAGTGCTTCAGCAAACTTGTTATCTTTTTAAATTTTTCAGATTATTTATTTTTCATTTCTGCCAGGGGTTATTTGCATGTCAAACCTTATGCTAACCAACCAAGTCAAGCCTAGGCCAGAACTGGACCATCAGAAGCTTAAGACATTGGTCTTGGCATACATTACACCGTCCTAGTTCATACCAAAGTGCTATGGTAAGCAGTCCAGAACAATGCAATGCGACAAAGCAAACCCACCTGGATCTTTTCTGATAATCATAAAAATGCATAAATTTTTCATTTTTCTGAATTTTTATCATTTTTATAGCACATTTTTCATATTTAAAGCATATAGATGTCCAAGTTGCATATCTGCATCTAAGTAAGGATCTAGCTACAAGGCATGTAAAAGATAGCGAAAGCATTCAGCCTACACATGCTAGTTACCAGAAGAAATGGTGATCATTTTTCAATTTTAAAGCACAAAAGCCATGCATATGACAAATATCAGATATATCATTTGAACTGAACCAGAACATGATCATCGACAAGCAATCAAAAACATATACTAGCTAGAGAAAGTAAAGCAGATTAATCATATAACAGAAGCAAACTCAAACTGTGATAGATGATTATGCATGATATGAACGCACACAAAAAGACTCAATAAAAAAATGAAAAAGAAAGTAAAACTGACTCAAAGTATCCTAGAAAGGATACACAACTCCCAAATCCCCTCGTAAACGCTCAAAAGTAGACTGATCTAGGCATTTAGTAAAAATATTAGCCAACTGCTGATGGGTATCAACATGTATAAGATCAATGACTCCTTTCTCATATTGATCCCTCAGAAAATGAAAGCGCACATCAATATGTTTGGTTTTAGAATGAAGACATGGGTTTTTCCCTACACTAATTGCACTGGTGCTATCACAAAACAAAGGAACTCGCAAAGGAAAGAATAACCCAAAATCCCACAAAGTAGAAATCATCCAAACTAACTGAGAACAACAGCTAGCAGCAGCTACATACTCAGCCTCAGTAGTAGAAAGCGCAACTCCAGATTGTTTTCTAGAGTACCAAGAAACAAGTGAAGAACCAAGAAGCTGGCAAGTACTAGAAGTAGACTTGCGATCCAGCCGGCACCCACCAAAATCAGCGTCCGAAAAACTAGCTAAATAAAGAGACGATGATGCAGAATAATAGAGACCTAAATCAGGAGCATAAGTAAGATACCTGAAAATACGCTTCACAGTCTGCCGGTGAGATGCGCGTGGCGAAGACTGAAAACACGCACACACACCCACGGCAAACTAAATGTCCGGTCTCATCGCAGTCAAGTATAGTAGCGAACCTATCATCCCTCGATATTCTCTCTCATTTACCTTGACGCCATCTTCGTCCTTGTCCAGACCTCCAGATGTACCCATTGGTGTCATCTGTGGCTTTAACTCTCCACCAAAATCAAATTTCTTTATCATATCCCGTGTCTACTCTGAGAAACCAAGGGTTGGTTTCAGTGTTTGTGATGAGTGATTGACAGGATTTTAACCTCTGTTCGAAGGGGTACCTCCGAAGGGGGTTCGGAGGTTGTACCTTCGAAGGTGTTCGGAGGAGGGTACCTCTGGAGGGGCTTCGGAGGTTGTACCTCCGAAGTGTGTTCGGGGGTGGTCTCACCGAAGGGTGTTCGGTGGATGGTTGCTGCAGCTGTGCAGCGGAGTGTGCTTGTCGGAGGGGTCCGACAGTACACGATGACTGGGTTCGTACCGAATGGTTCGGTACTTTGGGCGGTACACCGGAGTGTGTGCCGGAGGTTGCTAACCTGGAGAGGTCTCCGGAGTACTGGATACACTTGTCTGCTTGTCTGTGGTGCGCAGGGACTTCAGAGGCGACGGACAAGGTCCGCAGCAGGTGAACCTGGGTCAAGCGGGAGGCTTGATGCCAGGGGAGCGGGGAGCTCCGTCACGGTGGCTGCGAAGGGGTCCGGGTCGGTCCTCGGGTCGAGGCGTGCCAGGTGAAGGCAGAGAGTGCGGAGCGTGGCTCCGGGTGAAGGTACTCCGAGACAAAGTCCTCGGAGGTGAGGCACTTCGAAGGTACTCCGAATGGAGTGACTTCGGAGTTGGTTGGATCAAGTCCTCTGCGGAGGCAAGGAGTTCGAAGTGTGCTCTGGAGGGAGACATTCGAAGGTGCCCGACGAAGGTCTCAGAAGTCGAGGCGCATCGAAGGCATGGTCCGGGTGAGGCTCGTCGAGGAGTGTGCTCGGGGAGAGGCACTGCGACGAAGGGCTCATGGAATGCTTCATGCGGAGGCCTTGGATGAAGGAGGGACTTCGAAGGGTGGTACTCCGAAGGTGGGGCTTCGGAGGGAGGAAGGCTTCGGAGCAAGGCTAGCTCCGGAGCTAGGTTGTCTTGTGGTACTTCGGCCTGCATGGCTTCGGTACACGAACTGACGGAGTTCGAGCTGGGAGTAGCTGCGAAGTCGTGGTGGTCCACTCCGGAGGTGTTGGTGCGAAGGCCCAAGGGCTTTGATGGCTTCGGCTCAAAACTGTCCCTGTATCGGAGGCTATCTTCGGCGAAGCGAAGGCCACTAGGCTCAAGGCTTCTCGCCGAAGCTACCACACCCTCGCGTGCGAAGGGAGGCTGCAGAAGGTCAAAGTCTGCAAAGGCTGACACTGTCTGCTCTGCAAAAAGCTGACGCTGTCCCCTCTGCAAAGCTGACAGAGAAGCCTCCAGAATAAAGGTGGACTACCTTTTGTACCCCTTAGTTCTGTAGAGACAAATCCTTTGTAAACCCTAGGGGTAAAGTAGTCACTTCCTTTGGGTGAACTGTGGGCTATAAATATGGGGGCTCGGTAGGTAACATTTAACACTTTGAGCATTTACTGTTGAGCTCCTGTAGCCACATACCTCGCTGTATTCATCCAGAGTTCATTTTATTGTTTTCCTTGTTCAAGCGGCGAAGCCCTGCTTCTTTGTGCTTTTTGCTTGAGCTCGCGTTACATACCTCGCTAGTATAGTGCACCGAAGCCTGTCTAGGCGAAGGTCGTTTCAGTGCGAAGTGTGTTTTTCAGTGTGCTGTCGCTCTGTGTAACTTGAGGCTGGACCTCACAGCTTACTAGCGAAGCCCTGATCGTAGCCCGTGTGCTTCTTGTGTCGTAGCCCTTAGCGGTGTCCGCGTAGTGTGCGTTTAGACCTTCGTGTACGAATCCCAGCACCAGTTGCTGCTGCCAAGTACTTGGTCGAAGTCCTCAGAGGGCTGTCCACTCTTGCGAAGGGTGAAGTGCGAAGCCTGCTCGAAGCACCCTGTGTGCGGAGCCTGCACTGACTTAGCAGAGTAGATTTTCGAGGGTTGTTAGTGGAGCGAAGTCTTCTTGGCTTCGAACTTTTGCTCCTGCGAAGCCTGTGTTCGGAGCTATCGAAGTACCTCCGAACCAGACCTTCGAAGGTAGTGTTCGAAGCCTGTTCCACAGAAGGCAGGTTTAAAACCGAAGGCTGTTTTTAGCCTGAAATTTTAAAAGCTCCCATTCACCCCCCCCTCTGGTCGCCGTTTCCGGTCCTACAATTGGTATCAGAGCAGGTTAAGATCACCAGTTGACCTTAACCGGTTTTGTGATCTGTTGGCGACATGGATAGAGGCAGTAAAATTTCTCTGTTCGATGGGACAGATTTTGCATACTGGAAGGTGCGCATGGAGGCTTACTTGTTAAGCCAAGGAAATGCAATTTGGGAGATTGTGGACTCACAATACTCCATCCCTGAGACTCGCACCTCTCAAACCGAGAAGGATCAGTATAATGCCAACTCCAAGGCAAGAAATATAATGTTCATTGGTTTGAGTAGAAGTGAGTTTGATAGGGTGCAGCACCTTAGGACTGCTAGGGAGATTTGGACAACGCTCACTATTTTTCATGAGGGCTCTACTCAGATTAAGGCCAGGCGCCAAAGCACCTACAATCAACAGTATCAGCTGTTTGTGCAGGCACCTGGTGAATCTATAGATGCCATGTTTTCTCGCTTTGATGCAATAGTGAGTAACTTGCGATCCAACGGGACACTTGCTTACAGTGATCATGATAGGGCTATCAAGCTTCTCTATGCTCTTGACCGTAGCATATGGGAGGTGAAGATATCCAGCATTAAGGAGTCTGCAGGTTATGACACATTGACCTGTGATGAACTCTTTAGCAAGCTGAAGTCCACAGAGATTGCCAAGGCATCTCTTGCAGTGCACAGAAGCTCTTTGTCACAGCCATTGGCATTGGTTTCTAGCACTAGTCATGGCACCACCGCAGAACCAAGCACATCTGGCACTTGTGTTCTTGCAGATGGTTTTGCTTTGTCCTCCCTGGTCTCCGTCACAAAGGAGCAGGTGAACACTCTAGATGATGATGAGCTTGCTCTCATTGCCCGGAGGTTCACCCGCTTTCATCATGAGAGACGGGATTAGAGGAGAAGTGGTTTTAGTGGTTGCTATGAATGTGGCGGCACTTCTCATATTAAGGCCAACTGCCCTAAGCTCAAGAAAAGAGATGAGAGTGAGCGCCCCAAATACCACAAAAAGGAGAGGAAACCCTTTGTGAAGGGCAAGCGCGGCAAGATGGCTAAGAAAGTAGCCAAGGCCGCTTCCAGAGCCTTTGTTGTTGCTCTCAGCGACATCGACACATCCTCAACTGAGGATTCGAGCTCTGAGGAGGAGGAGGAGTCCCCAAGGAAGGAGGACAAGAAGGACAAGAAGGGACGAGACTTCACCGGCCTTTGCTTCATGGCCG
>JAAALK010000283.1:113955363-114089664 GCA_019279435.1 Zizania palustris | reverse complement strand
GCTTCATAGAACAAGATGACCCGGTCTTAGTTCATTGAGCTTAACCTTTGGGTCAAACCAAGCCTTCGTCTGTTGATGATACTTTGATAATTTGCCACAGCTCTAAGTCTTGTTTCTTATGATAAATCTAGCGAAGCTTATCTTTCTTCTTCAATCTCCGGTTCGGTGCTGCGAAGCGATCCTCCTTTGAGCTCCGTTGGAGTCATAACTTCATCTCCGAATAGTAGTCTGAATGGAGTAAAACCTGTGGACCTTGTTTGCGTAGTCCAAATGGACCACAAAATCTTCGGAAGCTCTTCGGTCCACAGTCGTTTTGCTAATCCTACTATCCTCGATTTAGCCCTGACAAAATATTTCCATTGGCTCTTTCTACGACTCCATTATACTGAGGATGCCTCACATGCAGCAAAACATAACTGAATGCCTAGATCTTCACAAAACTTCTGAAAGGTTCTGCATCGAACTGTGTTCCATTATCAACTGTGAGTTGTCTATGCACTCCGAATCGGCAAATGATATTCTTCCAAAAGAATTTCTGTACATTGTTCGAAGTGATAGCTGTTAAGGGCTCTGCTTCTACCCACTTAGAAAAATATTCAATAGCTACCACTGCGAACTTCAAATTTCCCTTGGCTACTGAAAAGGGACCAATTAAATCCATACCCCATCTGGCCATAGGCCATACCGGAGCAATGACTTGAAGAGCTGTTGGTGGGCGATGACTTCGTCGACCCATCCACTGACATCCTTGACAGGTGCGGACTAAGCCCTCTGCATCAGTTGTTATTGTAGGCCAATAAAGCCCCTGGCGAAGTGTTTTTCCTGCCAAAGCTCGAGGGGCTAAATGGCTACCGCAAAGGCCTTCATGAATTTCTCGAAGAATTTCTTGACCTTCAGCTTGAGATATACATCGGAGTAAAGGGGAACATACTCCGGCCTTATATAAAATACCGTTGATTATTTGATAATTTCTAGCCCTAAGCTTCAATCTTGAAAGTTGTGGCTCTTCAGGCAAATTTGTTCTTCCATGTAAAAGTTCCATGATTGAATTTTTCCAATCTGCACTAGGAATGCAAAGAATCTCTGCAGAGGGAATTTGTGGCACCGAAGGTGTACTGAGCTCCTCATAGAAAGCTTCTTGTGGTACATCCACAGCTCCGGCTGCAGCTTTTGCTAAGATGTCCGCTTGCACATTTTCTGCTCTTGGTATACTCTGAATGGAAATACCCTTGAAGTGTGCTTCGATCTTACGGATTTCTTCTAAGTACTTTGCAAGCTGTGGATGCCGAACCTGAAAACTTTTATCTACGTGCCCTGCTACTATCTGAGAATCTGTCTTTATAGCAACTCTTGTAGCCCCTAGAGCACGTGCTTTTCGGAGTCCCAGTAAAATCCCTTCATACTCCGCTATATTATTGGTGGACTTAAAGTTTAGTCTTGCGGAGTACATTGCTCTTTGCCCTGAAGGCGAAATTAATACCGCTCCAATGCCTGCTCCGGATGCTTGGAAAGCCCCATCAGAATAAACAGTCCAAACTCCGTCACTTGACTTCTCCGGAAGCAAAGTTGCAGGTGGAGTCCATTCTGCTACAAAATCTACTAAGACTTGCGATTTGATTGTTGTCCTTGCCAGACAAGATATGCCGAAGGGTGCTAGCTCAACTGCCCACTTCCCAATTCTTCCAGTGGAATCCTTACTTCGAAGCATATCTCGCAAAGGATACGAAGTTGGTACAATTACATTGTGAGCCAAAAAATAATGTCTTAATTTCCTCGAAGCCATTATCAGAGCATAAACGAACTTCTCCAGTTCGGAGTATCTTGTTTTCACTCCCGATAATGCTTCGGGTACAAAATAAACAGGATTTTGGACCAACTTCCCATTGAAATCCATTTCTCTGACAAGGACTGCACTAACAGCAGAACCTGTAGCTGCAAGGTAAAGGAGTAGGGTTTCGTCCGCAGTAGGCACCGTGAGTGTAGCGAGATTACTGAGATACTCTTTAATATCTTCGAAGCTTTTTTGACACTCCGGTGTCCATGCAAAATCTTCGGACCCTTTCAATGCTTCAAATATAGGCAAGCTTCTCTCCACAGACCTTGATAAAAACCTGCTAAGTGCTGCCAGACGCCCAGTCAGCTTTTGCACTTGCTTTAAATTTTCCGGAGGAGTCATCTTTTGTAGCGCAGTTATTTGAGTAGGGCTAGCTTCAATCCCCCTGCTTGAAACTAAATACCCTAACAACTTTCCAGCCTTAGCTCCGAAGATACATTTTTCGGGGTTAAGACGGATCCCACATGCCCGAAGGCTATTGAATGTTTCTGCTAAGTCTAGGCTATGTTGGTGCTTTAAAGCACTCTTTATTACAATATCATCCATATAGGCCTCCACATTGCGACCTAATTGATGACCTAGAGCCTTAGCAACTAACCTCGAAAAAGTAGCCCCGGCATTTCTTAAGCCAAAAGGCATTCTTACATAACAAAAGACTCCCGAAGGAGTTACGAAGCTTGTCTTGATCTCATCTCCGCACTTCAACCATATTTGATGATAACTAGAATACGCGTCAAGGAAGCTTAATAACTCCGAACCTGCGGTGGAGTCGACCAATTGATCAATTCGGGGCATGGGGTAGGGGTCACGAGGGCATGCTTTATTCAAGGATGTGAAATCAATGCACATGCGCCACTTTCTAGAAGATTTCTTTTTGACGAAGACTGGGTTGGCTAACCATTCTGTGTGAGCCACTTCTCTAATAATCCCAGCCTTCAACAATTTTTCAACTTCGTCTTTTGCCAGAACAGCTCTTTCTGCAGACATTTTTCGGAGTCCTTGCCGAACAGGCCGGGCCTTCGGGTTTACAAGCAAACTATGTTCAATGATATCCCGATCGACTCCGGTGATGTCTTTGTCAGACCAAGCGAAGACATCTAAATTCTTGCTACCAATGGGGGAATTGCTTCTTATTTCCAATCTAGATGATTGGATTTGCACCAAAGGAAACCATAAATTCTATATACCGTAGAAATCTAGGATAGAGAAGCTCTATCCTATTCATTGGTACCGATCATGGATACTTCAAAAATTGTCTTATTTGTTTGAACTCATGATCTGAACGAGTCGCACATACCTTTTCCAAAGAGGTTGCAACTTCTGGAGGTAAATCTTTACCAAATTGAAATGTATATTCTTTACCATCTTTAACAATAACCTTCGCTGCAATCTCTCCTTCAGGACTTGGTCTCGGGAAGGATTTCTTTGAAGCTTCGGAAGGGGCTGAAGAATTTTCTTGATTATCTTGCACATTGTTTACATGTCTTGGATCAAGAGGGGGGCCATGACCATATTCCGCTCTCTGGGCGATAGCTTGATCTCCGAAGACAGTAAGGACTCCTGCTTGTGTGGGCATCTTCATGCATAAATAATTGTGATGCGCCATAGCTCCGAACTGGTTTAGCATGCCTCTTCCGAAGATGACGTTGTAAGCATACGGGGCATCTACAACATCAAAGACTACTTCCTCAGTTCGGGCCAACAAACCTTCTCCGAAGGTAACTTCCAGGCCTATTTGGCCGAGTGCATCAAGCGGAGGTCCTGCGAAGCCTTGCAAAGGACGAGCCGCTGGAAGGAGATGCTTTCTAGAGATGCACAATTGATCGAAGGCTTGAACAAAAATGATGTCTGCCAAACTGCCTCCGTCAATCAATACTCTTCGAACTTCAGTGCCCGCAATATCAGCAGTAATAACAAGTGGGTCTGCATGCGGGAATTTAATGCCAGCTGCATCCTCCGCGAAAAAGGATATCGGTACATGAGACCACTCCGGCATAGCAGCTGCAGATGATGAAGTCCCAATATGGCCCACTTCTCTGACGTAGTCTCTTCGCTGTCTTTTTGACATGCTTCCGAGGGTACCTCCTCCAGAGATGGGGAGGACTACTCTTTTCCCTCGGTCTTGCCCTTCCTCTTGCTTCGAAGGTGGCATAACATTGGCCACTGGAGGGTGTCTTGCGGCTTCGAAGTTTTCTATCCACGCCACAGCCTGGACCGGCTCCGGGCGCGCTGCAGCTGGAACTCGGTCGGTAGTACCTCGACCCGAAGTTCTTTCTAGATATTCTCCTCTTAGAGTGAGTATAGCCTTGCAGGTATCAGTTGCATGGCTTCGATTTTCACCATGAATGCAGCAGAAAAGGGTATGGCCTTTGCCAGCCGTTTTCCCTGGCGGCCTCCAGCCGCTGACCTTGTTCCCCGAAGGCTGTGGAGCTCTCCGTGTGAACTTTTGCGGGGGTGCAATGTTCAAGACTTCAGAACAAGGGTGTTTTTGCCCCCTTCTCCGATCATGTTGAACTTCGAAGACTGGTTCTGGCGGCTGCGCCGAAGTTTTTACTTCTACTTTTACTTCTTGCAATATGGATGGAGTAGCTGCAGTTCTTCAAAGCCAACCTTCTTCCGACCTCGCATACTCCTCGAAGTATGACATCAGCTGAGAAACCGAGGATATGCTTTTCCGATGAAGCTTATCCAGGAGGCCTTGATGAGTGACACCTTCCCGAGCTGCATCAACTACCGAAGATGTAGACAACCCTCAGATCTGCGACTTCGTATGATTGAAGCGCTTGAAATATTGCCTCAATGTCTCTCCAGGGAGCTGCTTCACCTGGAAAAGGCTTCCCGTTGACATTGGAGGCACGAAGGTGCCTTGAAAATTGCTTACAAACTTCTTCTTCATCTGCCCCCATGAATTAATTGATCCTGGCTTCAAAGACCAGAACCACCTTAATGCCACTCCTTGAAGAGCTAAGGGGAAGCACTTTGCCATGGTGTCTCGAACTCCTCCGCTAGCTTCAATTGCTAGGGCATAAGAACGGACAAACTCTCTGGGATCTTCATCTCCAGCATACTTACAGAGCTTCGAAGTCTTAAACTTCGGATCAAAGCGAACTTTCTGCAGCTAAGGATGTAGCGGAGATTCATTATCGAAGGAGGCGTTCTCCGGGGCTTCGGGATAAATGGGTTCGTCATCTTCGGGCACTTCTGGAACAATTGGGACGGCTTGAGAGCGAAGCCTGTTCGCGGCTTCTTGCCGCCATCTTGCTACTTCAGCTTGGAGGCTGGCCATTTGAGTGGCCATATCTCCAAGATTGTCTTCATCTCCTCCGGAAGAGTCTTCCGGGTCTTGAGAACCAAGGGGATCAGTTCGAAGTGGGATTGAAGGTGGAAGAGGGACTCCGGGTGGTCGAAGTATAGAAGGAGTTGGCGGAGGAACTCCGTATGTTCGAGGGATGGAAACTCCTTCCGGAGTTTGAGGTGGAGGGAATGTCGAAGGCCCTCCGACCTCAACTGTGTCGGACGGTGCCTCTCCGGAGATCCGAGAGGACCTCCGAACAGGGTTACGAGGTGCGCTCCGCTTAGGAGGCATGATGAAAGAAATTGGTAGAGAACGAAGTTTCTCGGACTAAGTTCCCCACGGACGGCGCCAACTGTTGGCGTAAAAGATTACGCTAACAGGTTTCTGTAGATTAGAAACTAACAAACGAAGTGTTTGCGAAGTGAACTGTTCTAAGCCTCCGAAAGGATAACAACTTAGAATAGTTCGAATGTGTGTATTGAATAGCTTGTATTCGGTCCCTATTACAGGGTGAAATGGGGGGTATTTATAGGCCCAAATATTAAGGAAAAGACCTATTTACCCCTCTATTACAACCGACATAGTGGAAACTATTCGGTACCCTTGATAGGGCTAAAATGGTAAAAGACTAATCTAATAAGAAAAAAGATAAGTCTTCCATCTTAGCTGGCAAAAAAGATCTCAAAGTGCCTTAGTTCAAAGATATACTCCGAACCAATGCCTATCTTCGTACTTCGAGCTTGACTTAGGACATCTTCGAAGATGGACGTCTGGGAACCTTCGAATCCATTATCTGCCTTTGTGCTGTTACGGCAATAACCCTGAGGATGGGATATTTTCCCCCAACATCGGTACATGGGCCAAAGGCCCAAACTAGTGATGCAACACCGAAACGGTTCTAGAAATCGATACTGTTTTGACGATTGCTGACGACTCCGATTTTATCTTGATGTGAAGTTTGTCCCATTTGAAAGGTTATCTTCTCGTCTTTCTAACCATATGTGGAACGTCCAAATCGGAGGTCGTATGCATCTTAGGCATCCGTTTTACTGTCAGGTGGTCCTGGAGTCCGAATTGGACTCGAAGTCGACTTGGATCGGATCTCCAACTTGGCTTGCACTCCCTTGCTGTACCTCCCCGCCTCCAAGTCCTTCTTCATGAATCTCCTGGTCCTCTCCTTGGTTCCTAATCACAATATAATCATTAGGTAGCAATCTATTCTCAAATTCATAATTTGAAATGCTTAGGAACGAGCTCACATCTAAATTCAAGTGTCGTGCACGAGCTCTAGTGATCGGACCTTGAATGTCCAGCAGAGAAGTGATGTCCTCATCATCCTCCCCCTCTTGAATTGGAGTCGTCCTCGACTCTAACATATCATCTTTTCCCAAGTAAGGCTTCAAATCTGAAATGTTAAAGGTAGGACTGACCCCCAACTCGGGAGTCAACTCAAGTTTATATGCATTATCATTAATCTTCTCAAGTATTTTGAAAGGACCATCATCTCTAGGCATCAACTTAGACTTTCTTAAATCTGGAAATCTATCCTTCCTCAAGTGTAACCAAACTAAATCGCCCGGTTCAAGCTTAACTTCCTTTCTACCTTTACTACCAGCAAGCCTATATTTTTCAGTCATCTTTTCAATGTTTTCCTTAGTTGTTTCATGTAGTTTCAAAATAAATTCAGCACGTTCTTTAGCATCATTATGTATTCTCTCACTAGTAGATAAAGGCAAGATATCAATAGGAGCACGAGGGTTAAAACCATACACTACCTGGAAAGTACTTACCTTGGTGGTAAAATGTGTTGCTCGGTTGTATGCAAATTCCACATGAAGCAAACATTCTTCCCACATCTTCAAATTTTTCTTCAAAACAGCCCTCAACATGGAGCCTAAAGTGTGGTTGACCACCTCCATTTGGCCATCAGTTTGTGGGTGACAAGTGGTAGAAAATAATAATTTGGTACCCAACTTGTTCCACAAAGTACGCCAAAAGTGACTCAAAAATTTTGCATCACGATCTGAAACAATAGTAGAAGGCATACCATGCAAACGTATAATTTCTTTGAAAAATAGGTCAACAATATGGACAACATCATCACTTTTATGACATGGTATAAAATGTGCCATCTTAGAAAATTGATCCACAACAACAAAAATGCTATCCCTCCCCCTCTTTGTCCGTGGCAATCCCAACACAATATCCATAGAAATATCCGCCCATGGAATAGAAGGAACAGGGAGAGGTATGCATAAACCATGTGGATTCAATCGAGACTTATCTTTTTGACATGTATTGCAGCGACCGACGAACCGCTCGACGTCTCTCCTCATTCTTGGCCAAAATAAATGTGAGGCCAAAACATCTCCTATATTTTTAGCACCAAAGTGCCCCATCATTGATCACGAATTTGTTCCATGTATGTCCCTCTTTACAATTCAGAAGCACATCTTTAAAATAAGAATCATGTGCATATTGTTCTTTTATTGATTCAAGTCCAAAAATCCGACAATCAAGTTGGGACAACAAAGTATAGCGCCTAGACAAAGCATCAGCAATGACATTATCCTTCCCTTTCTTATGCTTGATGACGTAAGGAAAGGACTCAATAAATTCAACCCATTTAGCATGTCTATGATTCAAATTTGTTTGAGGGCGAAGATACTTAAGCGATTCATGATCAAAATGTATAATAAATTCCGTAGGCCACAAATAATGACTCCATGTCTCTAAAGAACGTACAAGAGCATACAATTCCTTATCATACGTAGAGTAGTTTAGAACAGGACCATTTAATTTTTTTGCTAAAGTATGCAACATGCTTACCTTCTTGCATCAACACACCACCAATGCTAATTCCACTAGCATCACATTCAAGCTGAAATGTCTTACCAAAATTTGGAAGTTGTAGCAGTGGCGCATGTGTTAGCTTGTTCTTCAAAGTGGTAAATGCCTCCTCTTGTGCTTGTCCCCAACGAAAAAAACACACCCTTCTTTGTCAACTCATGCAGCGGCGCAACGATGATGCTGAAATCCGGAACAAAGCGGCGATAGAAACCTGCAATACCAAGAAAACTCCTCACCTGTGTGATGGATTTGAGGGTCGGCCAGCTCTTTATGGCTTCAATTTTTGTCTCATCCATCTCAATTCCCTGTGGAGTGACAACATATCCAAGAAAAGATACTCGATCTGTGCAAAATATGCACTTATCAAGATTAGCAAATAAATGTGCATCGCGTAAAACATTAAAAACAGCACGTAAGTGATCCATATGTTCATCCAAAGACTTGCTATAAATCAAGATATCATCAAAGTAAACCACCACAAATCGACCAATAAAAGCCCTCAAAACCTCATTCATTAACCGCATGAAAGTACTAGGGGCATTAGTTAAAATGAAAGGCATTACTAACCACTCATACAACCCAAATTTGGTTTTAAAAGCTGTTTTCCACTCATCGCCAAGTTTCATTCGAATCTAGTGGTAACCACTACGCAAGTCAATTTTTGTGAAAACTATAGAGCCACATAATTCATCAAGCATGTCATCAAGTCTAGGAATAGGATGACGATACCGAATAGTAATATTATTGATAGCCCTACAATCAACACACATACGCCAAGTACCATTTTTCTTAGGAACCAAAAGTACAGGAACGACATAAGGGCTAAGGCTTTCACGTACATACCCGCGGTCCACAAGGTCTTGGACTTGTCACTGAATTTCCTTAGTCTCCTCGGGGTTGGTTCTATAAGCAGCACGGTTTGGAAATGTTGCACCCGGAATCAAATCAATTTGATGCTCTATTCCTCTGATAGGTGGTAGCCCCGGTGGTATCTCGGATGGAAAAATGTCCTCATATTCCTGCAAAAGGTTAGTGGTAGTAGGAGGTATCGAACTAGCAATGTTATCAAGTGAGAACAAGGTCTGCGTGCATGTTGGCGTAAAATATTACGCTAACAGGTTCTCTAAGATTAAGAACAGACAAACAGTGAGTTCGTGTTTAGGAACTATCTCAAGCCTCCGAATTGGATAATAGCTTAAGTGGTCCGAATATATGTATTGAATAGCTGAGTATTTGATCCCTATTACAAGGTAAGAAGGGGGGTATTTATAGGCAAAAAAGTCTAAGGAAAAGACCTATTTACCCCTCAATTACAACCAACATAGTGGAAACTATTCGGAACAGGGTTAAAATGGTAAAATCTACCCAAAGCAAGTAGATAAGTCAAACATCTTATCAACCCTGCCGTTTGATTCCGGAGCCTCATATCCCGTGGAGGGTTCCTTTGGATCGCAGATCGAAGCACCCTTCGGCTTAACGACTCCTCCACCCTCGTGCATGAGCTCATCAGCTCCGAAGCTGATAAGTCATTTTGAACTGTTAATCTCTAAGTCCTGAAAGTGAAGCATTTGGACTACGGCTTCGATCCCACAACCGCCATGTGAATGCTTCGTGGGAAAGAGAACCGTTACGAAGTCCGAACGTTGTGAAGAGCCGTTTGATTCGAACCGTTACTATACAAGTAGCCGTTACGCTCTTAAAATGTAACAGTCGAAATTTACGGTGGACTCACACCATTTCGCTTCTTGGACCCACCTGCCAGCGATGGAAGTCAAACCTGCAGTGTGAATGTAATCGGAGCACAGCAACTAGCAGAAAGTTATAAAAAGGGGATCAGAATTTACCAAGAGCCTTTTACCATGCCTAACATCCGAAATTTACTTTCTTCAACCTCCAACTCTCTCAACTTCCTGAGCCACCAAGTCATGGCGAGGACCAGCCACACCGTGCCAATGGCGGCGGGCACTTTGGCACAGAGGCAAGCGTGGATGTCTTCAGCCGTAGCAGCAATGGCAGGAGCTCCGGGCGACGCCTGGCCCAAGAACCCCCGGGAACTCCGCCCACCATCCAAGAAGAAGATCCCTCAAAGTTTCCTCATCGGCCAATCCACAAGCACCGCGGAATCTATTGAAGAGTGTTGGACCGGAAACGGCGACCAGAGGGGGGGTGAATGGGAGCTTTTAAAATTTCTGGCTAAAAACTTAGCCTTCGGGTTCAGTTTTGTCTCCTGCGGAACAGGCTTCGAACACAACCTTCGAAGGTCTGGTTCGGAGGTACTTCGACAGCTCCGAACACAGGCTTCGTAGGAACAAAAGTTCGAAGTCAAGAAGACTTCGCTCCACGAACAACCCTCGAAAATCTACTCTGCTCAGTTAGTGCAGGCTCCGCACACGAGGTGCTTCGAGCAGGCTTCGCACTTCACCCTTCGCAAGAGTGGACAGCCCTCTGAGGACTTCGACCAAGTACTTGGCGACAGCAACAGGTGCTGGGCTTTGTACACGAAGGTCTACACGCACACGCAAATGGACTACGCTAAGGGCTTCGACACAAGAAGCAAAACGGGCCTCGGTCAGGGCTACGCTAGTAAGCAGCGAGGTTACACCTCCTGTTACACAGAGCGAATGCTCACTGACAAAGCACACCTCGCACGAAAAACTACCTTCGCCTCAACAGGCTTCGGTGCACTAAACTAGCGAAGTATGCAACGCGAGCTCAAGCAAAAGCACAAAGAAGCAGGGCTTCGCCGCTTGAACAAGGAACACTGAAATAAATTGAACTCAGAATGAATACAGCGAGGTCTGTCTACAGGAGCTCAACAGTAAATGCTCAAAGTGTTCAATGTTACCTACCGAGCCCCCATATTTATAGCCCACGGCTTCATCCTAAGGAAGTGACTACATTACCCCTAGGGTTTACATCCATTTTGTCTCTACAGAACTAAGGGGTACAAAAGGTAGTCCACCTTTATTTTGGAGGCTTCTCTGTCAGCTATAGAGGGGACAGTGTCAGCCTTTTTCAGAACAGACAGTGTCCGCCTTTACAGTGTTGACTTCTGGAACCTCCCTTCGCACCGGAGGGTGCGGTAGCTTCGGCGAGAAGCCTGCAGCCTGATGGCCTTCGCTCCGCCGAAGAAGTCCTTCGATACAGTGACGGTTTTGAGCCGAAGCCGTCAAAGCCCTTGGGCCTTCGCACCACCACCTCCGGAGTGGATCACCATGGCTTCGCAGCTACTCCGAGCTCGAACACCGTCCGTCCGTGTACCGAAGCCATGCATGGCCGAAGTACCACAAGTCATCCTCACTCCGAAGCCCCACCTTCGGAGTACAGCCCTTCGAAGTCCCTCCTTCGTCCAAGGCCTCCGCATGAAGCATTCCATGAGCACTCCGTCGCAGTGCCTCTCCCCGAGCACACTCCACGACGAGCCTCACCCGGACAATGCCTTCGATGCACCTCGACTTCTGAGACCTTCGTCGGGTACCTTCGAGTGTCTCCCTCCGGAGCACACTTCGAACTCCTTGCCTCCGCAGAGGACTTGGTCCACCAACTCCGAAGTCACTCCATTCGGAGTACCTTCGAAATGCCTCACCTCCGAGGACTTTGTCTCGGAGTACCTTCAGCCGGAGCCACGCTCCGCACTCTCTGCCTTCACCTGGCACGCCTCGACCCGAGGACCGACCCGGACCACCTTCGCAGCCACCGTGACGGAGCTCCCTGCTCCCCTGGCATCAAGCCACCCGCTTGACCCAGGTTCACCTGGATCGAACCTTGTCCGACGCCTCCGAAGTCCCTGCGCACCACCGACAAGCAAACAAGTGTATCCAGTACTCCGGAGACCTCTCCGGGTTAGCAACCTTCGGCACACACTCCGGTGTACCGCCCAAAGTACCGAAGTCATCGGTACGAACCCTGTCATCGCGTACTGTCGGACCCCTCCGACGAGCACACTCCGCTGCACAGCTGCAGCAAGCAAACACCGAACACACTCCGGTGACACACCTCCGAACACCCTTCGGAGGTACCCTTCGAACAGAGGGTAAAATCCAGTCAATCACTCATCACAAAACACCGAAACCAACCCTTGGTTTCTCAATCTCCCCCTTGATGAGTGCATTGACAACCAAATCCAATTTCAAGAAAATATAAAAAATTTTCAGCACACAAGTGACCATAAAAACTCAGAAAAGAGCCAAAGCATGTCACTTGATAAAAGAAATTTTCTCCCCCTTTGAAAAAGAGTAAAAGCCCCTTTGGCAAATCTCCCCTGTGATAAAAACTCCCCCTGAGTTAAGCAAATTTTTTCTCCCCCTTTATGTCAAAAATCTTTCCCCTTGCGAAATTATGCCTTGCGAAATTATGCCTTCTTGCGGCAGAGAACACAGCACATCTCCCCCTTTGGCAATGCAAGCATCAAGGAGCAGTTAAAAGATGCAAAGCTTCGAAATGAATAGAATTGCAAAGACATATAATGCAAAAATATGCCAAAATTAACACAAATGATCATGTGCTCAGCTCAATTTAACAATCTGTGAAGCAAGATGATGGCATGTGATTTTGTCATTTTGAAGTAAAAGCATCACCACTTAATCACTGCAGCTAGCCAAGAGAAGGCAAGGACTGCGCAAAGCTAACAAATTCTACCCTAGACAGACAAGTCTTGTTCAACAGGAGCTGTCAAAGCAAACTTGATGATCAATTAATTTTGTTGTTCTTTTTCCTAATGCCAGGGGTTATTTGATTGTCCACCTTATACTTTCCAATCAAGCCAAGCCTAGGCATGAAAGCCATCTGAAGCTTAAGGCGGTGATTTTGGCATACACTACACTATCCTAGTTCAGACCAAAGTGCAATGGTAAGCAGTCTAGAATAGAGTAGTGCGACAAACAAACCCTCCTGGATCTTTTCATTGAAACCAGGCAAATTATGGATTTTTGATTTTGATTCAGATGAATGAAATATTTTGATGAATATCCATGAATAAAGAACACAATTTTTCAAGTTGCAAATTTTAGCATCCAAGAAACAGTGTCTTGCTGTCAAGTAGATAAAAGATAGCTAAAAGCAGTCCAGCCTAAACAAGCTAGATACAAGATTGTGCGGTGAGCAAGTTTTGATTTTAGAAAATAAAACATCATGCACAATCAATGTTCCAGACATATTTCATAGAGCTGAGCAGTCATGATTTCTTTGAATTGCAAGCAGGCATATAATAGCAAAAGATGTAAGTGCAATTCCACACATAATGAGCATATGCAAGACAATTAAAATCAGCTCCCCCTCACACAATGCCGTAAGGGTGACAAATGCCAAGTTCCCCACGCAAGTAAGCAAATCGAGAAGCATCGAGGGGTTTTGTAAAAATGTCGGCAAGCTGGTGTTGGGTATCAACATATTGAAGTTCAATATCACCCTTCTCATTGTGATCTCTGAGAAAATGATACCGTACATCAATGTGTTTGGTTCTGGAGTGCTGAACCGGGTTGTTTGCAATACAAATAGCACTAGTGTTATCACAGAAAAGTGGAACACTCTTATAATCTAACCCGAAATCCCGCAAAGTGGAAACCATCCACAAAATCTGAGAGCAACAGCTAGCTGCAGCAACATATTCGGCCTCAGCCGTCGATTGTGCAACACTAGACTGTTTGCGGGAAGACCAGCAAACCAGAGAAGTACCCAGAAAATGACAAGTACCAGAGGTACTCTTCCTATCAATTCTACACCCAGCAAAATCCGCATCTGAATAACCTCTAAGACATAAAGATGAAGACGATGAATACCATATGCCAAATTCAAGGGTGTGTTTGAGATACCTTAGGATGCGCTTTACTGCTTGGCGGTGCGAAGCTCGTGGCGAAGCCTGAAAACGAGCGCACAGACATACTGCGAAGTGTATGTCCGGCCTCGTGGCAGTCAAGTAGAGGAGGGAGCCGATCATGCTCCGGAACTCCTTCTGATCTACGGCTTCTCCATCTTCGTCAGGGTCCAATGCTACAGATGTAGCCATTGGAGTGGCGAGGGGCTTCGCATCGGACATGTCGAACTTCTTGAGCAGGTCCTTGGTGTACTTCGTCTGGTGGACGAAAGTACCTTGTTTGCTTTGGTTGATTTGCAAACCAAGGAAAAAGGTGAGTTCACCCATCATCGACATTTCAAACTCCCTGCTCATGGTATCTGCAAACTCGGCAACCAAAGCATGAGAAGAGCCACCAAAGATGATATCATCCACATAAATCTGAACTAGGAGGAAATCTTTGCCATGCTTGAGAGTAAACAATGTTTTATCAACAGAGCCCATCAAATACCCTCGCTCAAGCAGAAAAGACTTAAGTCTATCATACCAAGCCCGAGGGGCCTGCTTGAGTCCATAAAGAGCCTTATGAAGTTTAAGGACTTTATGTGGGTACTTGGGGTTTTCAAAACCAGGGGGTTGTTTTACATAAACATCTTCACCTATGAAGCCATTAAGAAAAGCACTTTTGACATCCATTTGATAGAGTTTGAATCCCCGGGATGTCGCAAAGGCAAGCAAAATCCTAATGGACTCAAGGCGAGCAACAGGTGCAAAAGTTTCAGTAAAATCAATCCCTTCTAGTTGAGAAAAGTCCTGAGCTACAAGTCTAGCCTTGTTTCTAATTATAGTACCATCCTCCCCTTGTTTGTTTTTGAAAATCCATTTAGTTCCAATGAAATGAACATTAGGTGGAGGATCAACTAGAGTCCAGACTTGATTTCTTTCAAAATTCTCAAGCTCTTCATGCATGGCATTAATCCAACTAGAATCAGAAAGTGCATGACTAACATCTAAGGGCTCGAAAGAGGCAACAAAAGCAGCATTAGTGAAATGAGCGTGAGAACGTGTTACCCTTTGATCAAGCTCACCAATGATCTGCTCGGGAGGGTGCATCCTTTGGACGTGATGAGGAGCCTCGCGGCGGGATGCAGTCTCCCCCTCAACTTGTGCGTTGGAGTGGTCCAAGATGACCGATGTTGAGGTATTCGCTTCGGGACCTCGTGCCGAAGTAGTAGAAGCGGGGTCAGCTTCGGGGGTTGATGTCGAGGGTAGTAGGGGATCATCCTCGAATTCTCCGGGATCTTCGTCTTCGAATAAGGTCTGTTCCATGTCGTGTTCATTTGCCTGTTCAAAAGCAGAACTAACAGAGGGGGTTGATTCATCAAAAGTCACATCACATGACTCGATGACAGTGTTAGTTTCCAAGTTATAAACACGATAAGAATGACCATGAGTAGTATAACCCAAAAAGATCCCGTCAGAAGAACGCGACTCAAATTTATCCAAATTTCCACGTTTTAGGATGAAACAGCGACAGCCAAAAACTCAAAGATGAGTAACCTTGGGCTGTCTCCCAAAACGCAGCTCATAAGATGTCAAATTTAAAATTGAGCGCAAGAAAATTCGGTTTGAGATGTAACATGCAGTGTTCATGGCCTCAGCCCAGAATTTTCTAGGAGTCCTATGCTCATCAAGCATCGTCCTAGCCATCTCAACCAAAGTGCGGTTTTTCCTCTCAACAACACCGTTCTGTTGAGGAACCCGCGGAGCAGAGAATTGATGTTCTATGCCATGCTCCATGCAAAAGTCAACAAAGAGACTATTTTTGAACTCGGTGCCATTATCGCTTCGAATGAATTTTAATGCACCTGGGAGTTCAGTGAAAAGTCTCAAAGCCAAGCTCCGAAAGTGTGAAAATACTTCATCCTTGCTGGCAAGAAAGAAGACCCAAGAGTAGCGAGAGAAATCGTCGACAATAACAAGTACATACCACTTGCCGCCTAAAGAACTAACCCGAGAAGGACCTACAGTGTCCATATGGAGAAGTTCTCCGGGCTGTTCAGTCATCACTGTGGTGACTGGCGAATGCGAAGCGGCAATCATTTTTCCATGTCGACAAGGAGCGCAAACTAAATTCTTCTCAAACTTGAGCTTGGGCAATCCTCGGATCAAGCCCAGGGCGCTCAAACGAGCGAGCAACTCAAAGCTCATATGCCCTAGTCTCCTATGCCACTTCCAAAGCTCAGAAGTCGAATGTGCAACAAGACAATGAGAAGAACCAGACGACTCTGAAAAATCAGCTCCAAAAACTCTCCCAACCCTAAAGATCTTACATACCTCAACGCCATCAGAATTGAGCACTTGCGAAGTATCGCGATGAAATCGCACTTCGAAGCCCTCATCAAGCAACTGAGATACAGACAGCAAATTGTATCCCAGGTTCTCAACCAATGCAACATCTTTGAGAGTGAAGTTCGTGTTAATCCTTACCACACCTTTACCTTTCACTCTACTCCTTCGATTGTTTCCGAAGGTGATATGTTCCCTTTGCTTGGTTGATGTGAGGCTGGAGAACCAATTTGCATCTCCGGTCATGTGGCGCGAACAACCGGAGTCCATGATCCACGTGCCCTCCAAGCCTCGACCTGTCGCCTACACATGATGAAAACGTCTCGATCGCTCAGTGCTGGGGTGAGTAAAATAATGACGAGGCATCCAGCACTGAGTGACACGAGTAGTAGGCACAGTAAAAGCAGACGGTCTACGCACATAAAAATCAGAATGATGCAAAGTGCGAGGTCTACCTACATGCAAAGAACGCAAAGCATGACGAGGTCTCCTACTCTGACGAGGTACAAAGCTACTCGCTCGAGGTCTACCACCATATGGAACATGGTGAACACCTCGAGGAGCAAAACCTCTCCGAGAAGCACGAGGAGCCTCGAAAACAGGACGAGAGTAATACTCAGACTCATGCATACCTAAAGATGGGTAATGCATGTCCTGATAGCTCATCGCCTGTGCACGTCGCTCATCCTTGATGCGACGGAAACAAAAACCAATCAAATGACCCGCCCGCTGACAATAAGAACAATGAAACACTCTCCTGGGGGCACTCTCATGGGTCACAGGAGCAACTCTCACAGGCTCCTTGGGTTTCTTTTGAGTGGTTTTCTTGGGAGGATTTTTCTTGGCAGGAGGAGTGGTTTTCTTTGGTGGATGGGTAGGCTTTTTGGCTGATGGGGTGTCCAACAGAGCTCTCTCTTTCTCTAGGGTGGTGGGAGAGGTGAAAACAGTTTTGGTCTTACTGTCTGAAGCTATCCTCTCAAAACCCAAACCTAGAGCTACCCCGGCTCTGTCAGCACACAACTTGGTCTTGGCCAAGAGCAAATCCATCCTACCCTTCCCCTCAGTGCATTTATTTACCACAGAAAGAAGGTATTCATTTTCGGACATGAGGTTCTCAGCTCGCTCTCTAACAGTGCCTAGCTGGTCCTTAAGGGTAATGCAAGTGTCACACACAGGCAGCACATCCTTAGAACTACCGGCCCTCTCTAATCTAGCCTCTAGATCATGAACATGCTTATCACGTAAATTAATGCTATCGCGCAATAAAGAGCAGTTCATGCAATCAATAATTTCATGAGGTCTAGAATCCACCTCCAAAAGCTGCTTCTGTGCAGTCTCAAGCTCAGAAAGAGTTTGAGCATGAACAGAACGCAACTGAGCAAGCTCACTCATGACAACAGAACATGATTCACATTCAGCATCATCAAACTTAGACTTAAGCATGGCATATTCAGTAGAAACATTTTCTAGCCTAAGTCTAAGGTCTTTTCTTTCTCTAGCGGCTTGCACAAGCAATCTATCCTGACCTAGCACAACTTCATTCAGCTCATCTAATTTAATTATAAGTTGGTCAGATGATAGGTTTACCTCAGATGAGTCAAGCTCATCGCCGCTGTGATCGCTGTCGGCCATGAAGCAAAGGCCGGTGAAGTCACGTCCCTTCTTGTCCTTCTTGTCCTCCTTCCTTGGGGACTCCTCCTCCTCAGAGCTCGACTCCTCAGTTGAGGACGTGTCGATGTCGCTGAGAGCAGCAACAAAGGCTCTGGAAGCGGCCTTGGCTACTTTCTTAGCCATCTTGCCGCGCTTGCCCTTCACAAAGGGCTTCCTCTCCTTTTTGTGGAATTTAGGGCGGTCACTCTCATCTCTCTTCTTGACCTTGGGGCAATTGGCCTTAATGTGAGAGGTGTCGCCACATTCATAGCAGCCACTAAAACCACTTCTCCTCTGATCCCGTCTCTCATGATGAAAGCGGGTGAACCTCCGGGCAATGAGAGCAAGCTCATCATCAGCTAGAGTGTCCACCTGCTCCTTTGTGACGGAGACCAGGGAGGACAAAGCAAAACCATCTGCAAGAACACAAGTGCCTGATGTGCTTGGTTCTGCAGTGGTGCCACGGCTAGTGCTAGAAACCAATGCCAATGGCTGTGGCAAAGAGCTTCTGTGCACTGCAAGAGATGCCTTGGCAATCTCTGTGGACTTCAGCTTGCTAAAGAGTTCATCACAGGTTAGAGTGTCATAGCCTGTGGACTCCTCAATGCTGGATATCTTCACTTCCCATATGCTACGGTCAAGAGCATAGAGAAGCTTGATAGCCCTATCGTGATCACTGTAAGCAAGCGTCCCGTTGGATCGCAAGTTACTCACTATTGCGTCAAAGCGAGAAAACATGGCATCTACAGATTCACCAGGTGCCTGCACAAACAGCTGATACTGTTGATTGTAGGTGCTTTGGCGCCTGGCCTTGATCTGAGCAGAGCCCTCATGAAAGACAGTGAGTGTTGTCCAAATCTCCCTAGCAGTCCTAAGGTGCTGCACCCTATCAAACTCACTCCGACTCAAACCAATGAACAGTATGTTCCTTGCCTTCGAGTTGGCAATATACTGATCTTTTTCAGTTTGAGTGGTGCGGGTATCAGGGATGGAGTATTGTGAGTCCACAATCTCCCAAATTGCATTTCCTTGGCTTAACAAGTAAGCCTCCATGCGCACCTTCCAGTATGCAAAATCTGTCCCATCGAACAGAGGAATTTTACTGCCTCTATCCATGTCGCCAACAGATCACAAAACCGGTTAAGGTCAACTGGTGATCTTAACCAAGCTCTGATACCAATTGTTGGACCGGAAACGGCGACCAGAGGGGGGGTGAATGGGAGCTTTTAAAATTTCTGGCTAAAAACTTAGCCTTCGGGTTCAGTTCTGTCTCCTGCGGAACAGGCTTCGAACACAACCTTCGAAGGTCTGGTTCGGAGGTACTTCGACAGCTCCGAACACAGGCTTCGTAGGAACAAAAGTTCGAAGTCAAGAAGACTTCGCTGCACGAACAACCCTCGAAAATCTACTCTGCTCAGTCAGTGCAGGCTCCGCACACGAGGTGCTTCGAGCAGGCTTCGCACTTCACCCTTCGCAAGAGTGGACAACCCTCTGAGGACTTCGACCAAGTACTTGGCGACAGCAACAGGTGCTGGGCTTTGTACACGAAGGTCTACACGCACACGCAAATGGACTACGCTAAGGGCTTCGACACAAGAAGCAAAACGGGCCTCGGTCAGGGCTACGCTAGTAAGCAGCGAGGTTACACCTCCTGTTACACAGAGCGAATGCTCACTGACAAAGCACACCTCGCACGAAAAACTACCTTCGCCTCAACAGGCTTCGGTGCACTAAACTAGCGAAGTATGCAACGCGAGCTCAAGCAAAAGCACAAAGAAGCAGGGCTTCGCCGCTTGAACAAGGAACACTGAAATAAATTGAACTCAGAATGAATACAGCGAGGTCTGTCTACAGGAGCTCAACAGTAAATGCTCAAAGTGTTCAATGTTACCTACCGAGCCCCCATATTTATAGCCCACGGCTTCATCCTAAGGAAGTGACTACATTACCCCTAGGGTTTACATCCATTTTGTCTCTACAGAACTAAGGGGTACAAAAGGTAGTCCACCTTTATTTTGGAGGCTTCTCTGTCAGCTGCAGAGGGGACAGTGTCAGCCTTTTTCAGAACAGACAGTGTCAGCCTTTACAATGTTGACTTCTGGAACCTCCCTTCGCACCGGAGGGTGCGGTAG
The DNA here is from genome assembly GCA_019279435.1 of Zizania palustris. Lineage (NCBI taxonomy): Eukaryota > Viridiplantae > Streptophyta > Magnoliopsida > Poales > Poaceae > Zizania > Zizania palustris. Next base: position 114,069,763 of record JAAALK010000283.1, on the reverse strand, counting down.
CTTCGGCGAGAAGCCTGCAGCCTGATGGCCTTCGCTCCGCCGAAGAAGTCCTTCGATACAGTGACGGTTTTGAGCCGAAGCCGTCAAAGCCCTTGGGCCTTCGCACCACCACCTCCGGAGTGGATCACCACGGCTTCGCAGCTACTCCGAGCTCGAACACCGTCCGTCCGTGTACCGAAGCCATGCATGGCCGAAGTACCACAAGTCATCCTCACTCCGAAGCCCCACCTTCGGAGTACAGCCCTTCAAAGTCCCTCCTTCGTCCAAGGCCTCCGCATGAAGCATTCCATGAGCACTCCGTCGCAGTGCCTCTCCCCGAGCACACTCCACGACGAGCCTCACCCGGACAATGCCTTCGATGCACCTCGACTTCTGAGACCTTCGTCGGGTACCTTCGAGTGTCTCCCTCCGGAGCACACTTCGAACTCCTTGCCTCCGCAGAGGACTTGGTCCACCAACTCCGAAGTCACTCCATTCGGAGTACCTTCGAAATGCCTCACCTCCGAGGACTTTGTCTCGGAGTACCTTCAGCCGGAGCCACGCTCCGCACTCTCTGCCTTCACCTGGCACGCCTCGACCCGAGGACCGACCCGGACCACCTTCGCAGCCACCGTGACGGAGCTCCCTGCTCCCCTGGCATCAAGCCACCCGCTTGACCCAGGTTCACCTGGCTCGAACCTTGTCCGACGCCTCCGAAGTCCCTGCGCACCACCGACAAGCAAACAAGTGTATCCAGTACTCCGGAGACCTCTCCGGGTTAGTAACCTTCGGCACACACTCCGGTGTACCGCCCAAAGTACCGAAGTCATCGGTACGAACCCTGTCATCGCGTACTGTCGGACCCCTCCGACGAGCACACTCCGCTGCACAGCTGCAGCAAGCAAACACCGAACACACTCCGGTGACACACCTCCGAACACCCTTCGGAGGTACCACCTCCGAAGCCCCTTCGGAGGTACCCTTCGAACAGAGGGTAAAATCCAGTCAATCACTCATCACAAAACACCGAAACCAACCCTTGGTTTCTCAAAGAGGCCGTGGAAGGGAAGCTAGGAGCCGGAATGAGGACTCGAGTCCCCGGACCAGAATCAACTCCACGGCCACAGAGCGGAGAGGTCGTGGTCTTCGAGGCCTTCTTTGAAGTAGGCTTGGGGCTTCCTACCATCAACTTCTTATCTGAGGTATTGGACATGTTCCACATTACCTTGCCCCAGCTATCTCCCAATGCTATCGCCCATCTGGCCGTCTTCGAATGGGCGCTTCGGGCCGAAGGGTGCGAGGGGTGATCAGAGGTCTTCGCTGCCACCCACGAAGCCATCTGCTAGCCGAAGCCGCAAGATGGCCCAGGGAACACCAAAGTGATAACAGCCTTCAGAAGCGTCAACTTCCAACCGCGGAGGGAGCACGCCCAGCATTTTCCAGCGAAGGGCATCAACGACCGATGGTACACTATCTGGATCCTTCAGTGGTTTTACGCCAAAGTCGGAGAGGACTCCCCCCTCGCTGGACCCTTCCAAGAGATCTTGTTTCGGAAGGAGGCGGAGGTTACCCCGAACCCTAGCCTGCTCTCAACGCGGCTAGGGCTACTGACTTCGGTGGCCAGTCGCATGAGCATGCATGATCTTGCTGAAGAGTTCATCGCTCTTCGAATTCCACCCTTCGGGGTAGAGTGGCCGATAGTGTTTCAACACACTTCGGAGGGTGAGCTCCGAACTCTAGGTAAGACTTCGACTCTCCTGGAATGACATGTTAGATGAAGAAATAACATACTTATAATATGTTACCTTTTTCCAACGGCTCCATTGGCGTTAGCCCCGGAGCAGATAGCACGGGCCACCGAACGGGTCCTCGGAGCCCCTACGGTGGCCGAAAGGCAAACGAGGATTGAACTGGTGGGAAGCTGGGAGCGCTCCAACAGGGTGTGGGAAGCCCTCAGAATGGTGCCTCCCTCTGCCGGATTTCAACCCGGTCGGAGCAACCCCTCGGAAGAGGAAAGCTGTCGCCGAGCCTCCGAAGAAGTCCGGCAAAACCCCCGTCAAGAAGGGGAAAAGGTAGTGAAGATCCCTCCTCAACTGACCTCGGCTTCATCCGCCTCGTCCTTGGGCATTCGGAGCTCAGCTTCGGAGGACTCTGGGAGCAAAGGCTCCAGAAGCAAGGGCTCCGACGTCCAACTGGTGAAGCAGTTCGAGAACTACCTCCTGGAAGGTGATGAAGACGGAGCAGGGGCCCCAGCCGAAGCTTCTGCTCGAGAGGCTGCAGAGGCAGACACGGCACACACTCCAGCGCCCGCTGCTGTGAGCTCGGAGCCGGAGACTGTCGCCCCCAATTCACCTCGACGAGATTCTCCGGATGTACGAAGTCCTAGAGGACCCGACCCTTTTACCTCAAGGTGCCTCCGAAGGTATACTTCGAATCTTTTGCTTTGTTCAATTGCTGCAACAATTTTTACTCATACATGTTCACCAAATACCTTGATGCTGCAGGTATATCGAAGGGCGTCGAAGCCCCTGCTGCAAATGAAGTTCCAGCCTCTTCTAGGGTGCTGCTTCGATGGACACCTCGGCTCCACTGGACACCCCGGCTCCGGTGGTAAGGGCCGGCTCCGCCGACATGGCTCCGGTCGAAGGGACAGCCGACGAAGGAGGAGCTACCTTCGCCGAAGTCGAGCCTCCAACTTTCGTGCCGGGAAGGGAAAAAAGCATGTCAAGCTTCGGGCTCCCTCCCACTTCGACGACAACACCCTCCTCCAACGAGCCTTCAGCAAGCAACTCAGAGGAAGAGGCCACAGTAGATGACCACCAAGCTCTGTCTTGGCTTCCTTTGCTGGCTCCTTTCTTGGAGCAACGGATGGGTCTCTGGGCGCTTCTGGAGCCCTTGGCGGAGAAAGGCCAGGAAGTCGTTAACTCTGACTTGGTCTCCGTCTTGAGTGAAGCCAAGGCCCTGGAGCTTAACTTAGCCCTCCATAGGGCTGCCCTTCAGGTATAAAGAGTAACACAAATATCTCCAATTAACAAATGTAAATACTTGGTACTTACTTGCTTCTCTTGCAGCAATTTGTCCTTGCTAGAGCGACAGTGACTTCCAACGAAGTCGAAACTAACCGACTCAAGAGGAAGGTTACCACCCTCCAAACCACGCTTAAAGACTCCGAAGAGAAAACACTTCAGTTGGAGGAAGAGCTCCTTGAAGAACAGAGGGCTAGGGCTACGACCGACGAAGCCCTCCGGCTCGAAAAGCAGAACAACGGCACACTCCGCACTTCAGCCCAAGAGGCTGAAGCTGAGTGCTTGGTGCTCCGAGCGGAGGTCGAGAAGCTCCGGCAGGCGGCGACTACTTCGAGTACTCAAATGGTAGAGCTCCAAGGCTCTCTTAAGCAGGCGATGGCTCAGAAAATCTCCCTGCTCTCCCAGATGGCCGAAGTATCTACTACTGCTGTGGGGCTAGAGGCGGCAAAAAAGAAGAATGCCCTTATAGCGGAGCGTACCTTGGATGCCCTTCAGGGTACCTTGGAATATTTTGGCACCATGTGCCCTTCATCTTCTGCTGCGGCCAGCGAGTCCCTCGATTGGAAGCTGAAGAGGATTCAAGTGGCGACGTCGCTGATGATGGGCTCCGGTGTCCAGTACAGAGAGATCTCCGGACACTGCGCTGGAATCGGGGTCCTCCGTCACCTCGAAGCCCTTCGAATTCCAATCACTCCGGTCAGGGGTTCGACACCTGGAAGCTTTTCCTCCGAGGACTTGTTGCATCCCTCACCAGATGTAGCCTCGGCTTGGGAAGTTTTCCGGTCAACCTGGAAAACGGACCACAAGGCTGCAGCTAAAGCCTGGATCGACGAGGCCCGTCGGCAGAAGCAAGCACAAACAAGGCCGCCGCTTCCAGCTTCGCCGGCTCCGACACCTCCTGCTCCGCCAACCGACCCGCAGGTTTAGCTCATAGGGCGCTTAACCATGTATAAGACATCTTGTAAAGCCCCTTGCATTAATGAAAAGTTTATAAACGAAGAACTTGTTCAGGTGTTTTATTCTTTTAGGTTCTGTCATGTCCTTCGGAGCCTAACTTCAAAATACTGGAAACTACCGAAGGACTCCGTCGGTAATGGTCAGTCCTTGAGAGCTTACGGCCTTACCGCCATTCCCGCTTCTCTGTTCCTCATGGAGATAAGGGAGAGGTAACCCTCGAAGTTTGTCAAGAAGTCTTAACTTACATCAAGGAGGAGGAAAAAGAGAAGACATCTTCATTCTTCGAGTATATAGATTGGTCTGACTCGGAGTATCAGGCCGAAGACCCTACGGAGGCTAACTCCGAAAGGCTTCTGACTTGGGCTGAGCTTCAAGAGGATCAGAAGAAACTACGAGCTTCGAAGAAGAAAAGAAGCACTCGGACTAAAAAGACAATCTCGGCGGCTTCGAGCTCCGAAGGTCAAAGTAGTCGTAGAGGTAGCTCTAGAGGCCGAACGGGTCTCTGATTTTACCTAGGCTTAGACCAAAACTTCTCTTGATGTAAAAGTATGACAAATTAATATGAATTGCATCGGAAGCATCTTGTTGTTCTTTACCCTCCTACCCCTCCTTGTGGGTGGGGGACCTTACGCGTTGCAATAAGGTCCGTCGAACACAATGACGTGCACAACAATTCGATGCTTCGCTCAACACTTACTAACCATAGATTACTTTTTGTAGAGTTCTTCGAACCATACATTCGTATTATGATTTTTGTAAGTTTCAGAGCTGAATTTATATTTGCAGACTCCTATACTAGTCGCTTAGGACTTTAAAAGTGTCTCATTGGCCTTAGCCTTGAAACCTTATTGCTTGGTCACCTTCGACTCTTTTACAGATGCTTCGAACCCGAAGGTCAGAAGTCTGTTTATTTTTAAAGTCCTTAGACTCTTCTACGGATCCTAACAAGCCGGAGCTTGGAATCCGTAGGCTATTACACTTCGCAAAACTAAATGACCTGGTCTAAGCTCGTTCAGCTCTATCTTCGGGTCATACCATGTTTTTGTTTGGTCTTGGTACTTCGTCAGATTGGCGACAGCTCGAAGCCTTGTTTCTTCTGACAAGTCCATTGAAGTGTTCATCACATCTTCGTCTCCGGGTTGCACTACACGAAGGGATCCACCCCTGAGCTCCGTAGGAGTCATGGCCTCATCTCCGAATAGTAGTCTAAATGGGGTAAAGCCTGTGGACCTAGCTTGAGTGGTCCGAATGGACCACAAAATCTTGGGAAGCTCTTCGACCCACAACCCCTTGGCCAACCCGACAATCCTTCGATTCAGACCGGAGAGAATATTCCCGTTGGCTCGCTCGACAGCTCCGTTGGACTGTGGATGGCGCACTGCTGTGAAGCATAACTTAATGCCCAGTTCTTCACAAAATTCTTTGAATGTGCCAGCTTCGAACTGGGTTCCATTATCCATAGTTAGCTCCCTTGGTACTCCGAACCTGCATATAATATTTTGCCAAAAAATTTTTTGCACATTCCTTGAAGTGATAGCAGTCAAGGGTTCTGCTTCGACCCAGTTGGAAAAATATTCGATTGCTACCACTGCAAACTTCAAGCTGCCTTTGGCCATTGGAAAAGGGCCTATGAGGTCCATGCCCCACCGAGCCTTTTGGCCATACCGGGGCAATAACTTGAAGTGGTACTGGTGTACGGAGGCTTCGTCTTCCCATCCACTAGCACCCTTGGCAGGTTTGGACCAACTTCTCCGCATCTCTTACAATTGTCGGCCAGTAGAGCCCCTGCCGAAGTGTCTTGCCTACTAGAGCATGAGGGGCTAGGTGGCTTCCACATAAACCTTCGTGAATGTCCCGAAGTATGTCTTGGCCTTCGGGTTGGGAGATGCACCGGAGTAGAGGAGAACAAACTCTGGCTTTGTACAACATTCCATTGATAAGCTTATAATTTCGAGCCCTTGCTTGTAACCTTCGGAAATCCGGACCCTCTGAAGAATCTGCGCTACCTTGCAAGATATCCATTATCGAAGCCCACCAATCTGTAGCTAGAATGCAAAGGACTTCTGCGGAGGGTAATTGATTGACTGTAGGCTTGACTAGTTCTTCATAGAAAGCACCCTCCGGGAGGTCCAATGCTCCGGCTGCAACTTTTGCTAGAATGTCTGGATGTTGATTATCCGCTCGAGGGATACTTCGAACAGAAAATCCTTTGAATGCTGCTTCAGTCTTGCGGATTTCCTCCAGGTACTTTGCTAGATGTGGGTTCCTTGCTTGAAAGCTTTTGTCGACATGCCCTGCGATGACTTGGGAATCTGTTTTAATTATTGTCCTTGCTGCTCCAAGTGCCTTTGCCTTTCTGAGGCCTAGCAGGATCCCTTCGTATTCTGCGATATTATTGGTGGTCTTAAAGTTGAGCCTCGCAGAATACATGGCCTTTTGCCCTGACGGTGATATAATTACCGCTCCGGCTCCGACACAAGATGCCTGATAAGCTCCGTCAGAAAATATTGTCCATAAACCTTCGGAGGGCACCTCCGGAGCCCAAACTGCAGATGGAGTTCACTCTGCTACAAAGTCAGCTATGATTTGGGATTTGATAGCTATTCTTGCCGTGAAGGAAATTCCAAAGGGGGCTAGCTCGATAGCCCATTTCTCGATCCTACCTATAGAATCTTTGCTTCGGAGCATATCACCAAGAGGGTACGAGGTAGGAACGATTAGGTTATGCGCCAGAAAGTAATGCCTTAGCTTCCGCGAGGCCATTACCAGGGCATAAGCAAATTTCTCGAGCTCGGAGTATCTTGTCTTTGCTCCGGACAAAGCTTCTGAAACAAAATAAACTGGGTTTTGCACCAGCTTTCCCTTAAGCTCAACTTCTCTAACCAGTACTGCACTTACTGCGGAGCCTGTTGCTGCAAGATAAAGGAGGAGTGTTTCCTCCGGGAGGGGCACAGTAAGTGTTGACAGGCTTCCGTGGTATGCCTTGATATCATCGAAGCTCTTCTGGCACTCCATCGTCCAGTTGAAACTTTCGGATCCCTTTAGGGCTTTGAAAATTGGAAGGCTTTGTTCGGCTGACCTGGCCAGGAATCTGCTAAGAGCCGCGAGCCTTCCTGTTAGCTTCTGGACTTGCTTCAAATTTTCTGGTGGAGCCATTCTTTGCAGTGCACTTATCTGCATTGGGCTAGCTTCGATTCCCCTGCTCGAAACTAAGTACCCTAGCAGTTTTCCTGCTTGCGCTCCGAATATACATTTTTCAGGATTGAGGCGTACTCCACATGCTCGGAAGCTCTCAAACGTTTCAGCTAAGTCTAGACTATGCTGGTGCTTTTGAACACTCTTTATTACAATGTCATCCATATAGGCTTCGACATTCCGGCCTATTTGGTGACCTAGAGCCTTAGCTATTAAACGTGAAAATGTGGCTCCGGCATTCCACAAGCCAAAAGGCATTCTTACATAACAAAATACCCCGGATGGAGTTATGAAACTAGTCTTGGCTTTGTCTTCACGCTTAGGCAGACTTGATGATACCCAGAATAAGCATCGAGGAAGCTTAGCAATTTGGAGCCGGCTATGGAATCCACCAGCTGGTCTATTCGGGGCATGGGGTAGGGGTCTCGCGGGCATGCATTATTTAATGATGTAAAATCGATGCACATGCGCCACTTGCTCGAGTCCTTTTTCCTTACAAAAATAGGGTTTGCCAACCACTCGGTATGGGCTACCTCCCTGATGATGCCAGCCCTTAACAATTTTTCTACTTCGATCTTGGCAAGGTTTGCCCTTTCCGCAGACAGCATACGGAGCCCCTGTCGTACTGGCCTAGCCTTCGGGTTGATGATCAAGCTATGCTCGATGATACTCCGATCAACCCTGGTGATGTCTTCGTCAGTCCACGCAAAGACGTCCAAATTTTGCTTGACGACTTCTTCTAACGAGGAAACTATCTCTGGGGATAGCCCCTTGCCGAACTGTATTGGGTATTCTTTGCCATCCTTCAAAATTATCTTCGTCACGATGTCACCTTCCGGGCTTGTCTTAAGGGAGAGCCCCTTCAAAGAGTTCGAAGCTTCCGGAACCTCTTCGGTGTGCTCCGTCAGACTATGTACTTGCCGGGGGTCCAATGGCTGGCCGTGACCATATTCCATTCTTCGGGCTATAGCTTGGTCTCCCGAAACAGTAAGAACTCCACCTTGCGTGGGCATCTTGAGACATAGATAGTTGTGATGTGCTATAGCTCCGAACTGGTTCAGCATCCCTCGCCCGAAGATTGTGTTGTAGGCATAGGGGGCGTCGATGACGTCGAAGATCACCTCCTCCACCCTGGCCAAAGGCCCCTCTCCGAAAGCAACCTCGAGGCCTATTTGGCCGAGGGCATCGAGAGGCGGATCTACGAAACCTTGAAGTGGCCGGGCCGCTGGAAGTAAATGCTTCCGAGGTATGCACATTTGGTCGAACGCCTGGACAAAAAGTATGTCCGCAGAGCTCCCACCGTCCACCAGGATCCTTCGAACTTCCACCCCAGCTATATCAGCTGAAATGACCAAGGGGTCAGCATGGGGGAACTTCACCCCCGCGGCATCACTGGCAGTAAAAGAAATAGGCACATGAGACCATTCTGGCATTCCCTCCACGGAACTCGAGGTCCCAATGTGCCCTACTTCGCGGACGTATTCACGCTGCTGCCTCTTGGACATGTTACTGAGGGTCCCCCCTCCAGAGATGGGCAGGACCACTCACTTGCCGCGGTCTTGGGGGTCTTCCTGCTTCGGCGGTGGCATAATGTTGGCCACCGGTAGCCGCATGGGGGCTTCGGGGACACCGACTCGGGTCACGGCTTGCACAGGCTTCGACCGTGCCGCTGGTGGGGTTCGATCCGAAGTACCCCTCCCGGTACTTCGTCCTAGGTATTCACCCCGAAGGGTTAACACCGCTTTGTAGTCCTTCGTGTCATGGATTCTATTGTTGCCATGCACGTAGCAGAAAAAACTCTAGCACCTGCCAGGTACTCTTTCTTGAGGTTTCGGCCCTCCAGCCTTGAATCCTTGCGCCTGCTGATAATTGGCAGGTGCCTTCAGAATGGAGGGTGCAATGCTTAACACCTCCGAGCGGAAATGCTTCTTTCCTTGCCTGTGATCGTTGAAGCGATTGTCTTGAGGGGGTTGCAGAGAAGCTGAGGCTTCGGGCTCCGTCTTCACTTCTCAGAGGGCTGGTGCAGGTGCTACGGCTCGTCGAAGGCAACCCTCCTCTGCCTTGGCATACTGTTTGAAGTACGCCATCAGCTGTGCCACGGATGACAGAGGCTTCCGATGGAGCTTACTGAGGAGATCGGGGTTCAGCACCCCTTCGCGGGCGGCGTCAACTACTGAAGAGGTAGACAAGCCCTTGATCTGTGACTTGGTGTGGGCGAAGCGCGTCAAGTATTCTCGAAGCATTTCCCCTGCTCGCTGCTTCACCTGGAACAAGCTCCCTGTCGACGTTGGAGCCACAAAGGTACCCTGGAAGTTGCTTACGAACTTCTTCTTCAACTACTCCCAAGATCTGATCAATGCTGGCTTTATGGACCAGAACCATCGGAGAGCCACACCTTCGATTGCGAGGGGGAAACATTTTGCCATAGTGTTGCGCATCCCTCCGCTTGCTTCTATCGCTAGAGCATATGAGCGAGCAAATTCTCCGGGGTCTGACCCGCCGGAATACTTGTGCAACTTCGAGGCCTTGAACCTGGGATCGAAGGGCACCCTTTGCAAGTCCGAATGTAGCGGAGACTCATCATTGAAAGATGCATTCTCAGCCTCCTCTGGGACTTGAACAGCTTCAGTAAGATTGCAAGCACCACCGTCTTGGGGCCCTTCTGGAGTCTCGGTGGAGGCTTGGGAGCGAAGGCGATCAGCGACCTCTTGTCTCCATCTAGCCACTTCCTCCTAAAGCCACGCTATCTGAGTAGCTTCGGCCTCAGGAAGGTCTTCATCTTCATCGGAGGGTAGCTCCGGGTCTCGGGAACTGACATAATCAGTTTGGAGCACCGTAGGAGGAGCCCGAGGGCCTCTGGCGCTTGACGCCCAGCGACGCCCTCGGGAATTGTTGGAACAACTGAGGGTCCGGCTCCGTTGGTCCGAGGGGACCTTCAGAGAGGACCCGAGGCTTGGCTTCGCTTGGGAGGCATAGCTAGTAACAGAGAGGTCCGAAGACCGAGGACTTCAATTGGTCTGGGAAGGCGAGGGAAGGCCTTTGAACCGCACTAGGAAGCCCCTTACCGAAGGGTGCACAGAATCTTGGGACTCCGAGGCTCCCTCCGTAAGTGCTCTTCGAAGTGAAGTCAACAGTAGAGAACTAGCTTCTAAAACTAGGTTCCCCATGGACGGCGCCAACTGTTGGCGTAAAAGATTACGCTAACAGGTTCTCTAAGATTTAGAACAGACAAATAGTGAGTTCGTGTTTGGGAACTATCTCAAGCCTCCGAATTGGATAATAGCTTAAGTGGTCCGAATATGTGTATTGAATAGCTGAGTATTCGATCCCTATTACAAGGTAAGAAGGGGGTATTTATAGGCAAAAAAGTCTAAGGAAAAGAGCTATTTACCCCTCAATTACAACCGACATAGTGGAAACTATTCGGTACCCTGAACAGGGTTAAAATGGTAAAATCTACCCAAAGCAAGTAGATAAGTCAAACATCTTATCAACCCTGCCGTTTGATTCCGGAGCCTCATATCCTGCGGAGGGTTCCTTCGGATCGCAGATCGAAGCACCCTTCGGCTTAACGACTCCTCCACCCTCGTGCATGAGCTCATCAGCTCCGAAGCTGATAAGTCATTTTGAACTGTTAATCTCTAAGTCCTGAAAGTCAAGCATTTTTTTCCAACAGTGCAAGCCAAAGTATAGCAAACATCATCATCAGAAATTTCAGCAAGGTCACATTTTCTAGCAAGCATGACAACACCCTTTAATTTAATTTGATTATCTTGTTTCGGTGGGTAAAGAGACTTAGCAACTTGTTGATTTTCAGAATTAGCACCATTAAAACTAGCAGCACAGTCTTTATCAGCTTGTACAATTTCAGCAGGGGTCAAAGGTAGCAAAGTAATTTCCTTTCCTTTATGCATAAAAGTGTATGTATTACTTCTACCATGGTGTGTAGCATTATTATCAAATTCCCAAGGATGACCCAATAAAAGTGAACAAGCTTCCATAGGTACCACATCACAATCAACATGACTAGCATAGGAACCAATGGAAAATGAAACTCTGCAAGTATGTGTTACCTTAGCTTTTCCAACATCATTAAACCACATGATATGGTATGGATGTGGGTGGTGACTGCTGGGCAAGTCAAGCTTATTTACCAAATCTGAACTCACCAAATTATTACAGGTTCCTCCATCAATGATGACACGAGCTCGTCGATTGTGGATGACGAAGAAGGTTTGGAAAAGGTTGTGGCATTGAAGCTTCTCTGGTTGTTGCAACTGTGTGTTGAGCACGTGGTGCACGATGATGCTCCGAAAACCTGCTGTTTCCACGCTACCAAGGACATCGCTGTCATCCGTTGTCGCATCTTCTGTCGCATCATCTTCGATGTCGGAGGTGCTGATGTACCCGTCGTCCATAGCGATGTATGTCCGCTGACTTGGGCAATCCTTCTGCACGTGGCCAAGTCCGGGGCAGTGATGGCACTGAATGCCAGGTGTGCGTCCTGTAGAAGGCACTAAGGAGGCACTTGCCGCTGGAACCTGTAAGTTTTTTTACCTGAATCTGAAGGTTTAGGTGGTGCAGCCACTCTGGCATCTGTTGGTCATTTGCTCGATGGAGGGTGCGCCTGAAAGGAGGAGGGCTTGGTCAGGCCGGAAGATGTCGTCGAATGCTGCATGTATGTGGTGCCGACCTTGCTCTTGTCCTACAAAGCACATCCCTGCAACTCTTTTTCTGCAAACATAGCCAACTGAAACAACTGGTTGACAGTGTTAAACTCCTTATAATCCACTATGTCCTGAATTTCAAGCCGCAAACCCGAGTAAAAACGACAAATAGAATCCTCGAGGCCCTCTACTATGCCACAACACATCAAACCCTTTTGAAGCTCACCATAATAAGTCTGCACAGAATTATCGCCCTGTTCTAAGCGCATCAAGCGATTACGCAGATCTCTATTATAAGAAGGGGGAACAAATCTATCGCGCATAGCAACCTTAAGTTTGTCCCATGTAGTAGGTGCAAGCCCCGCGGAAGTTAAACCAGTCCACCAAATGATAGCAAAATCCTTAAATTCGCTAGTGGCTTGTCTAACTCTATGTTGGTCAGGTACAAGATGGGCACTAAATTTATGTTAGACAATCATCTCCTAATGAAGATATCCCTCAACATCATAATGTCTGGAAAATTAAGGTATACTGAATTTAATTTTAGCATAAGGGTCATCGTGAGCATGGTTATGATTACCACCCATACCTATGGTGTTGGTGCGTAGACGATGTCAAAGTCGCGCATCTCTGGTGGTTGTGTCCACGTCCTCATCTCTATCGGGTGGGGGGTCGAGTTTCCAATGCAACCACCCTATCAGTTAGAGTGGATATCCGTTTATCCAAGCGCTCAAGGAACTCTTGGAGTCTGAGGTCCATGATGGCAGTGGTGATTGTCTGAGTGAGAGCTTCTGTCATCGCCTTCTGCCCCTGCTCAAGGGCCTCACGTAATTGACCCTGGCTCACACACTCGTTGAAGTCCTTTGGGGTGGCACCTCCATCATCACCTGCCATTGTAGACACAAAAAAACAGGAACAAACAGTGAAGGTTATACCTAATAAGATACTACGCAGGACCGGTGGTGCCTCTCTTTCAATCAACACCGCAAGAGGAAACACCTTACCAAGATCTTACAAGGTTCTCACCAGCAAGACAAAGGATACCTGGGAGGCGAGCTTTGCGATTGCAAGGATCAAAAACCTGCTGTCCAGAAGGTGTATGTGGAGCTATAGGAAGGCTATCTATGTGAGTGGGACACAATTCAATAACAGATAGTAATGCTGAATAAATGTTCAAACTATTAGTCTTAATTGCTGGTCTCCTCGTGTCCTAAGAACAATAGTGTCAACAAGAAAGAAACAAGGATGGTCAGGATGAAAAGTAAGGACAATGTCATCACGACACCAGCAAAACAAGTATCAACACCAAGTATCTCTGTTTTGTTTCTTCTTTTTTGTTTATCTTTTTTTCTTTTTTTTTGCAAATAGGTACCAGCAACACTATGAACCAATATTAAGGATAGCACCAAGCATCGACTCAAACCGATGTTAGATGTTATAGGTACAGAATTTGGATCATTTGGAAAAATGGTTGCTAAAACTTCGGAGCCCGAAACGAAGGTCTTCCTTATTTTTTTTGAAATCGCTGATACCAGCATAGCAGTTATCTCCCTCTTCAAATTTTCGAGATCTTTCTGTGGTAAAAATTTCAGCTCAATCGGAGTTCCGAGCGAAAAGTTATGCCCGTTTCAATGAGGACCCTCCTAAATCGGGTCTGTTGTTGGTGGAATCGGTAGCCGATGTGAATCGGTAGGGTGGAAAAATTATGCAGGGGAAAAGGGAACACACAAACCGATCTAAGACATGAATTAACTAGCAACAAAGACACAAACTTGGACACAAACTCAACACTATGGACTCTGAAAGAGAATTGTGCAAAAGGCTAACAATGTCTAGGACGGGGAAATTTTTTTTGGCTTTTCTGTGGACTCTAGGATGAAGGCGAAATTAACTCGACAAAGGAAAGGCGAACCTGACGGTAAACCTGTCTCTCGATACCACTTGATGTAAACTAGGGTTCCCAATCTTCTGAAAGGTTCTGATATCTCTCGATTTGGTGGAGTCGCTACACAAATCAACCCGGCTTTTGGACGGCACTTCTTGAGCCCGCAATCGTAGCACAACATCTCCTCTAGTTATCGACCGAACGGTGCCCGGCCGACCTCGCGAAGAAGGCTAATCCTTGCCTGTGAATCGAAGAACACAAGCAAGAACCAAGAAGAATGAAACCAAATTGCAGATGTATGATTAAACTCACAAATTGGGGTTCTACAAACCGATATGATGACGAAACTGTTCTGGACAGAATAATCTAAGCAAAACCTGTGATAGACAGCGGCGGCTGCTGTTTATATAGGCTAATGAACGTGGATTAACCCTAAAACACGTCCTTAAGGGACTCCATCTCAGTACATGGGCCAAAGGCCCAAACTAGTGACGCAGCACCAAAACGGTTCTGGAAATCGGTACTATTTTGACGATTGCCGACGACTCCGATTTTATCTTGATGTGAGGTTGGCCCATTGTAAAGGTTATCTTCTCATCTTTCCAACCATATGTGGAACGTTCAAATCAGAGTTCGTATGCATCCTAGGCGTCCATTTTACTGTCAGGTGGTGTTGGAGTCCGAATCGGATCTCCAACTTGGCTTGCACTCCCTTGCTGTACCTACCTGCCTCCAAGTCCTTCTTCATGAATCTCCTGGTCCTCTCCTTGGTTCCTAATCACAATATAATCATTAGGTAACAATCTATTCTCAAATTCATAATTTGAAATGCTTAGGAACAAGCTCACCTCTAAATTCAAGTGTCGTGCACGAGCTCTAGTGATCGGACCTTGAATGTCCAGCGGAGAAGTGATGTCCTCATCAGTGATGGCGTGATTTTTGGTCACACACTGAAACATGCGCAGCCTAGGAGATTTTCTTAACTCCAATGCAAGTCTTACGTCTTAGAAATGGGTTCAAGGCATGCAAATTAGTTTGACCCTACAACTGATAAGGGCTCATAAAATACAGACGTTAGTAGCATAGCTGATCGGCCGACAAGCCGATGATTGTGGCGTAAAAGATAAAGTCATGAATCATCATGCGATCAGACATACGGCCGATAGCCCGAATTAACCCAATCGAACAAGCGCGCCATCGGCCGATGTAGAAAAACAGGACGTTCGTATAAGTCAATGAGCACCCTTCGACGGTGAACGTGATACGGAGATGAATTGAAGATAACCTATTAGCTTGTACTCTGATAGAAATAAATAAAGCATGCCAGATAACATATCTATATCATGGAAATCATCACAATAACTAGTTTGGAACTAACCAAGACAATATCTAGTCATGATGATTTGAATAATATATTAACGAATCGGGCAAACTTTATTTAGATGAACAATATACGACATAAAAAACATACAATGACAAGATATATCAGACTTAGCTGATGAAGCCTCAAGCTATCAAACCTAGATCACCTCAATCTAAGAGATCAAACCCATCTGATGCAGTCTTAGACCTAGTAAAATACACTGAGAACAATCAGTGACCGTGCTATTTCACCATTCTACTCAAGAGATCAGACCGAACCGATGCAGCCATGAGGATACTAACCTAGTTGGCACGGAAGCCCGGGGTTGCGGGACTCAGCTCTTCATCGGAGATCAAACTGATGCAGCCCAGCTCCGAGAGCCCGAGTCCCACCGGATAACCTTGGGGCACAAGGGTGGCGATGCGCCGATTGTCGATTAAATGAGAGTTAAACTAAACCTAACCTAAAGGATACATATTTATTGTCCATAGACTTTCCATCCATGTAACCTATTAGTAGATTTCGGATGAATCTGTAACCTCCTGCCACTCTTATCTCGATCGGCCTTCTTCCGATCATGCAGTTTTTGTGGACAGGCTTCTTTGACATTCTTTGACCGGATCTTCCTTGACCTTTATTGACCATGCGACAACCCGTAGTGGGCTCCTAGGCCTTACCAAATCTTAGCATCAATACATGCCCCCAATTTCGGAGCTCTTAGGGATAACTGACGCTTCAAAATTATCAGTCATTATCACCCCTGCCATCATGTCTTTTCAAATGTCCTTTCTAATTTATTTCTAGTAGCCAACACCTTTCATCTTCTAAGGCTTTATATATGCTGCAGCGGCATCAGCTTCTTTCTTGTACCTTTCTTCCTTCTTTGGCCATGAACGACTGTGATGGACGTCGCCTGGTCTGACTCATCTACTTTTTTATGGCGGCGTCGGACCAGGCTTCATCCACCATAGACTAGTGTTGGCGCAATAGATTACGCTAATAGGTTATATAAAATCAAGAACTGACAAACAAAGTGTTTGTGAATGCGGACTATCTCAAGCCTTCGAATAGGATAATAGCTTAGAATAGTTTGAAGAGTGTATTAAATATCTGAATATTCGATGCCTATTATAGGGTGAGAAGGGGGGTATTTATAGGTAAAACCTATAGGGAAAAGACCTTTTTACCCCTTAATTACAACCAACATAGTGGATACTATTTCGGTATCCCTTATAGGGTTAGTATGGTAAAACATGCTCGAAGGATGTCGATAAAGTAGACGTCCCATCCTTCTAGTTATTTTCCACTCCGGAGGGGAAGCCTTTCGGAGGGTCTCTTCGGATTGGAACCTGGATGGACCCTTCGGCTTCGAGCCCTTCAACCCGGAGGCAAGTCTTGGGCTCTGAGATTAAGACTTGCCTTCATCTTCGTCGCATAATGTATTTGCTTGGAATCTTGCAGGATCATGAGGATGAAGTATTTTCCCCCAAAAGTAGCCCCTCAAATATGCTTCTCTGAATAGCCTATACAACAAGGAGAGCAGTATACGTAAGAAATATTTTCAAGCTTAGGAACTTAGAAAAAATTCAAGGTATTATAATCGTTTGAAGTGTCTTTGGCATCGAAGGTGTATCGAATCTAGGCTTCGAACTTGAACCTCCGTATGATGGCTCCGAAAGAAAGTGAACCGTTATGACGACAGTGCATCACAAAGAGTCGTTACTTTTGTGCCGTTACCCCTCAAATAGTCGTTAGACCTTTCGAGAAAGCAACTGTCGCAAAGTTTTACCACGGGTTCACATTATTTCACCTTTTGGCTCCCCCTGTCATTGATGAGGGTTGGATCTACAAGTGTGAAAACATACACGAATCGCGTCGAACGAGAACCGAGCATTTATAAAAGAGGAAAGTGATCGACGGCGAAAAGTTTTACACAGCTTCCGTGCTTTGACTTTTCCACACTTCCATCTTCAACCTTCCTCTCCGAGACTCTCGAGCACTCATCCAATGGCAAGAACTAGTGCGAAAGTGCTGACGGTGACGACGACCTTGGTGCAGCGGCAAGCTTGGGCCGCATCTATAGTGGCGGCGATGGTAGGAGCTTCGGGGGCTCTTGGCCCAAGGATCCACGGGAACTCCGCCCACCGTCGAAGAAGCCACTAAAGCATACGTTCATCCTCAGGTGATCGACTTGCTCGACAAAGTCTATCGAGGAAGCGGTGAGCGGAATGCTAGGGCCAAGAATAAGGACTCGAGTTCCTGGAGAAGAAGTGACTCCGGCGCCGAGGAGCGGAGAAGTCGTCGTCTTCGAAGCGGGACTTGGACTTCCTTCAATATACTTTTTGATAGAAGTGCCGGAGATGTTCCACGTCACTCTACCACAGTTGTCTCCGAATGCCATAGCCAGGCTAGCGATCTTCGAGTGGGCCCTCCGAGCTGAAGGATGCGAGGGGAGGTCCGAAGTATTTGCGGCGACCCACGAAGCTTCGTGCTAGCCTAAGCCACAAGAGGGGCCTGAGGACTCCAAGTTGCTAGTGGCCTTCGGGAGCGTCAACTTCCAGCTCCGGAAAGGACATCTGAAGAATTTCCCGGTGAAGGCGATCAACGACCGGTGGTATTCCAACTGGATACTCTGGTGGTTTTATGCTTAGGTCGGAGAAGACTCTAGTGTTGCCGGTCCCTTGCAAGAAATATGGTACTGGAGAGAGGCGGAGGTGACTCTGGACCCAAGTTTGCTTTCAACGCGGCTTGGGTTATTGTCTTCATTGGCCAAGCGCATGAGTATGCGAGACTTGGTGGAAGAGTTCATTGCCCTTCGGATACCTCCACTTGGGGCCGACTGGCCTGTTGCATTTTAGAGCGCTTCACAGGGGGAGCTTCGAGCTCTAGGTAATACCTCAGGATCTCCTGCATTTAGATTAGTCATAGAGAATAATTGTAGTATTCTTAATAGATTGTTACCTTATTTCAGTGGCTGCATTGGCGTTGGCTCCAGAGCAGATAGCTCAGGCTGCAGAATGGGTGCTCGGAGCCCCTACTGCCGTGGAGAAGCAGCGGAGGATCGAGCTGGTTGGGAGTTGGGAACGCTCCAACCGAGTGTGGAGCGCGCTCAGAATGGGGGCTCCTCCTTTGTCAAACTTTGACCTAGCAGGAGTAGTCTCTCGAAAGAGGAAAGCTACCATTGGGATCTCCAAGGCTGCGAGGACTCTTGGGAAGAAGGCGGCACGGAAGGCTAAGCTCCCTTCACCTCCAGTATCTTTGTCTTCACTCGAAATTCGAAGCTCTTCTTCAGAAGAGTCTAAAGAGGAGGATACTTCAAAGGTCCGCATGGGGAAGGAGCTTGAAGACCTCTTGATGAAAGGCGACGAAGAGGATTCTTGGGTTGTGACCGAGGATCCCCCTCGGGTAGAAGTTGGAGTAACTCCAACTGCTGAAGAGGTGGTGGCGATCTGCCCCGAACCTGCCGGCGTCCAGGGAGCGGAGCTAGAAAGTCCTAGCTCCCCCATGATTGGAGTGGTAGTGACAGAGGTCAGGGCTTCGACATCTGCTACTCCAGCACAAACCTCGGTGGAGGAGCTCAAAGAATACCTCAGAATGTATGAATTTCTGGGGGACCCCGAAATCCTCCCTCAGAATCTAGACGAAGGTAGGCCTTTGATCTTTATTATTTGAGGTTCCTGAAATAATTTCATTGTACTAGTAATATATTAATGGATAATTGACGAATACCTTATGTTTGTAGATCCTTCGAGGAGCAGTATGGCTCTAGCCCAAGATGGAGCTTCGGCTCCAATTGGAGATGAGGCTCCTATCATAGAAGTAGCTCCAGTGACTGGAGTTACTTCAGACGAAGATGCTCTGGTCGAGGGAGCCACTCTTGACGGGGGATCCACTCCGACTGAAGTGGTGGCTCCTTCGGTTTTTGTGCCGGGAAGAGGTAAAGGAAAGACTTTGTTGGGGGAAATAATCCCTGGAGTCAGCGGGGTGGGCCCCCCCAGCCGGAGAGCTCAGCCTTGGTGACCGGAGGTCATCGTCCGGAGGAGCGTGGCCGGAGGCCATCGTCTGGAGGAGCGTGGCCGGAGGTCACCTTCCGGAGGAGCGTGGCCGGAGGTCACCTTCCGGAGGGGCGTGGCCGGAGGTCACCCTCCGGAGGAGCGTGGCCGGAGGTCACCCCCGGAGGAGCATGGCCGGAGGTCACCGGCCGGAGGAGCGTGACCGGAGGTCACCTTCTAGAGGAGTGAAGCCGGAGGTCGCCCTTCGGCGTAGGACGCAGGAGCCCGCCCTCCGGAGGCTGGAGGTCCGGGGCTCTAGGCAGGCCCGGCAAGACGAGCCCAAAGGGAGTCTTGGCGGGAAAAGGACCAGTTGGTCGTGCGAAAGGACAAGATCGCAATCTTCTGAGCCGTGTCGGGCGGCGCAGGAAGTATCTGACACGGCCGATACGCTGTCAGAGTCGAATCTTCTTGTCTGTACTATGTATCTCTTTGTCTGTACTACCGGTCAGGGTTGGTCGGGTGGCCGTTGGCAGCCCGGAGGCGCTTGGTCCTCTGGGCGGGGCGCCCTATAAATACCCCCCACTACAGTTGTAACGGACACGCAGTCCAGAGCATTGAATACACTACTCTTGTTTTCCACTAAAACCTGCTGGTTCGATCCGTCGTTCCAACAGACTTGTCATGGGCCTCTTCCCTCTTTGACGATGCCACCATCGATGAACGACCCTTCGGTAGGTGCTTCGGAAGAAGACCCCACTGAAGATGACTAGAGAGCTCTGTCCCGGCTCCCGCTACTGGCTCCGTTCTTGGAGTAGTGGACAGGGCTCTGGACTCTCCTAGAACCTTTGGCTAAAAAGAGCCAAGAGGTTGGTAGCTCTGAGCTGGTCTCTGTTTTGAGCGAGGCCAGCGGACCGAAGGTAGACCTAGCCCTCGAAAGGGCTACCCTCCAGGTATGCAACATGCTCCTAGTCCAAGCGACGACGACGACATGCTCGACGACGATTACTCGCCCGTCTTTGAGGGACCCGCACCCCAGGTGATGGACATCAACATCGTCACGCTGCCTGCCGAGTTCGCCCTACCACGGGACGAGGCCGAGGTCGCCCAATTGAACCTCAGTCCATGCAACGCCATCTTTGAGAAGCCCGAGGACTCGGCTCGCCATCTAAAGCCTCTCTATGTCAAGGGTCACATCGATGGGAAGCCGATTTCCTGGATGCTCGTCGACGGCGGCGCCACTGTTAACCTAATGCCTTATTCATTGTTGAAGAGACTTGGCAGGGACGAGGATGCCATAAAGAAGACTAACTTGATGCTCAACGGCTTCAATGGCGAGAGCTCCGAGGCCAAGGGAGTGCTCTCTATGGAGTTGACGGTGGGCAACAAGACGTTGCCAACAGCGTTTTTCGTCGTCGACGTACAAGGTAACTATAGTGTGTTGCTCGGACGTGACTGGATTCACGCAAACTATTGCATTCCCTCTACCGTACACTAGTGCTTGATACAGTGGGACGGCGATGAGGTGGAGGTCATTCTCGCGGATACTTGGGCCCATGTAGCTTTGGCTGATGTGTCGGTTGACGCCATCCATGACAAATTAGAGTGTCTGTCAGGTAGAGATATTTCGGATTATGACTTTGTTAGCGTATCCGGAGGATGGTTTGTACCAGTGTCTGTAAATCTGGCTGGAGTAGCACGGCTATTTTTGTATTAATAGTCATGTATAGCAAGAATAATCTAGATTGGCTAAAGTCTTGTGTAGAGCAGTATCGGTCTAATAAAGACGGTATTGCCGAAGCCATCGAGGACTTTAGCGAAGTAGAGAAGTTAGGGCAAGGTTTTGCGTCGGCCGATCCCTTGGAGGAAGTTGATATAGGCAATGGCAGCATCCCAAGGTCGACTTTTGTAAACCAACATTTACAGCCTGATGAAAAGGCGGAAGTAATAAAGTTGCTTTGGTCGTATGTCGATTGCTTCGCATGGGAGTATAGCGAAATGCCAGGGCTAAGCCGCGAGCTCGTGGAGCATCAGCTGCCCATCAAGT
Source organism: Zizania palustris (assembly GCA_019279435.1). Classification (NCBI taxonomy): domain Eukaryota; kingdom Viridiplantae; phylum Streptophyta; class Magnoliopsida; order Poales; family Poaceae; genus Zizania; species Zizania palustris. Next base: position 114,048,655 of record JAAALK010000283.1, on the reverse strand, counting down.
CCGGATTTAGGCCTTATAAACAGCCTCCCCGCCGCTTTAATTCGGCCGTTTATGACTGAGTTAAAGAAGAAGTGGAGCGACTACTCAAGGCTGAATTTATTAGGCCATGCAGGTATGCAGAATGGGTTGCTAACATTGTGCCTGAAGAGAATAAAGGGAGCGGCAAGATACGGGTATGCATTGATTTTAGGGATCTGAACAGAGCCACTCCAAAAGACGAGTATCCGATGCCGATAGTCGACATGCTGATCAACGACGCCTCGGGACATAAGGTACTAAGTTTTCTTGATGGCAATGCTGGTTATAATCAAATCTTTATGGCCGAAGAGGATGTCTATAAGACTGCCTTTCAATGCCCTGGTTTTGTCAGTTTGTTCGAGTGGGTCGTCATGACTTTTGGTTTGAAAAATGCCAGCGCCACGTATCAGCGCGCTATGAACTTGATCTTTCATGACTTGCTAGGCGTCATGTTAGAAGTTTACATCGATGATGTCGTGGTCAAATCGGACGCTATGGGAAACCATCTAGCCGATTTGAAGGTTGCTTTCGATAGGATGCGACAGTATGGGTTGAAAATTAACCCACTCAAGTGTGCTTTTGGTGTGTCGGTGGGTAAGTTCTTAGGTTTCATGATTCATGAGAGAGGCATAGAAATTGATCCTAAGAGACTTGAAAAGATTATAAACGTTGCAGCGCCAACATGCAAGAAGGATGTGCAGAAGTTGCTAGGCAAGTTGAACTATTTGCGTCGCTTTATATCCAACTTGTCCGGCAAGATTGATGCCTTTGTCCCCATACTCCGGCTAAAAAATGAAGCCGAGTTCACTTGGGGGGCAAGCCAGCAAAGTGCTTTTGATAAGATCAAGGAGTGCTTGTCATCACCGCCCGTGGTGAGAGCACCCAAGGTCGGGATTCCGTTTCGGCTATACATCACCGCTGAAGATGACATGATTGGAGCCGTGCTAACCCAAGAGGTGGAGGGGAAGCAGTACATCATCACATTCTTGAGCCACCGCCTGCTGGACGCCGAAACCATGTACGCGTTTGTGGAGCGATTATGTTTATCACTTTATTACGCATGCACCAAGTTACGCCATTATCTTCTCCCTACCACATGTGTTGTCATTTGCCAAACCGATGTTATAAAGCACATGTTATAGAAGCCGATTCTAAGTGGAAGAATCAGAAAATGGGCTTACGCGTTGATTGAGTACGATTTGGCCTACGAGCCCCTAAGAGCGATGAAAGGCCAAGTCGTGGCCAACTTTATAGTTGATCACCACATAGATGCTAGCTGGAGTGATGTTATTGCTCTAGTTGAGGTAGTGCCATGGAAGATCTATTTTGATGGTCCGACTTGCAAAAATGGCTAGGGTATTGGAGTGGTTCTCATATCACCTAATGGTATGTGCTTTGAAACCTCGGCCCGACTAGAGTTTTCTTCCACTAATAACCAAGCCGAATACGAAGCTTTGTTGCTAGTTCTCATATCTACCAGATGTGATGAGTCATTGTCAACGATAATCAAAGAGGACTGAAAAGAGAGAGAAGACCTGCTACGTCTGGGCCGCGTGTGACTCAGGTACACGAGCAGCGAGCGACTGTCGGGCTGAGCCCAATCCGGGTACATGGGCTAGGAGCAGCAGAGGATCCACTGGGCTGTTGACCGGGATTGACTCAGGTACACGGGCGGCGAGCGATTGCCAGGCTGAGGGAGCTGCGGAATCGGGCTGGCCCAATCCGGGTACCCAGTGCGAAGACGGTGCACGCTTTGTCAGTTTCAGTGCAAAACTGACGACCGCTGATCTCGGATCGGACCGTCCTGGAGTGAATCCGTAGTCGCTACGAAAGCTCCGCTTCCGGACAAGTTATTTGTAAATAGGAGTTTTCTATTTTGTCCTTAGGCCCACAGTCAGTCAGTCGAGTCTGTAAAAATATCCTAAGGGCAGTTTGGTCTTTTCCATTTATTTCAGCGTCTGTAAAAAACCCTAGGGGTATTTCTGCATTTTCCCCATTTATTGGGCTGCCTATAAATAGGCCCCAATCCCTAGGGTTAGGGTGAACTCACTTTTTAATCTAAACACCTGAGTTCACTTTCCCCATATTTTTCCTGCTTGTTCCTGTGTGTGTGCCGCCAGTTGATTTGTTCTGTGAATCTCTGATTTCCCCTCGATCTGATTCTTCAATCGGTAGAGAGATCTATACATCAGGCGTTATTCCTTTTATTCTCAGGTATTGGTCGTTTTTGCTGCAGATTGGTCTTAATGTTGCCTTGGTTTGTGTGCTGAGTGTGTTCATCGATTTCCGAGTTCATATCTGAAAGTTTTGTTTTACTTATTTAGTTGCCATCAGCTTCATCTGCGATTATATTATTTTTATTTCTAGCCTGGTTATATACTGATGAAGCAGCTGTTTGCATTTTTTATATACACTAGCCTGCACGGTTTGCAGCAGTTAGCATCATGGCTACAACTCTAATAGCATAGCCTTTCGGCAACCACTATAGCAGCACTGCACACTGGCCAAGGCCTGATCTTCCTAGTGTTCTGCTTGCGTACGTGAACATCTTGGCAGAAAATTTTTATTTTCATTCTCTATCGTTGTTTTTTTTGTGGACCCCGCTTCTGGCATTTGCCTTCTGGTTCCAGCCGGAGGGAGCTATTCTAAGCATGATTTGTTTCTAAGCATATATTATATTGCTTTCTTGCGTTGCTACGTGTTGTTCAAAATGATCTGATCAGTTGTGTTCTTCGTGGGTCCCACATCTGTTTTTTTTTCTCAGCATGAAAACAGAATAGACCTGCAGCCTATTCCAGATCTAGGCTATTATTTCCAAGTGAGTCTTGATTACTAGCCTAGGGCCTCTAGCCTCGAGTAGGCTTACTGTCTTCTGTATCTAGGCTGCTAGCTTTGTCCTAGTGATTCTTCAGAATGCGTACATGTTTTTCATTTTAATATTCTGTTATTCGAAGCTAGCTTCACAGTCACGCAGACTTCGCAGTTGTATGGATTCCGAAGCTATTTTTCCTGTGTATTGAGTCCGAAAGGGAGTTTCGAAGTACTAGTCCGGGTTTAATTTTCAGCATCATACTTCGCTAATCTGTTCACAAGTTCGAAGTACGTGCTTCGTCACTGTTTCGAAGTCTCAGCGAGGGCAGTCCGAAGGGTTATTTTGTATACTTTGATTTCAGTGAATACATATTTTGGAGGTGTAGGCTTCGTTGCACCACTTCGAATCAGAACTCGCTGAAATGTTAATTTCGGAGTCAAGGCTTCGGCAGCCACTAACTTTGCAGACTCCGAAGTAGGCTTCGCAGATTGGGTTAGCTGGTCACGGGTTTCAGGCACACCTCGCTTGACTTCTGAACAGGCTTCGAAACCTTCAAGCCTCGCACGTACACTTCGAACAGGCTTCATCAAGTACCTAACAAGAGACAACTTTGAACAGTAAGACTTTTCGTTTTAATGTGTAATCAGATTAAAATGCCGTGATGATTTATTTCTGTGAAGCTTGATCTACCCATGTTTTAAATGCTTTGTTAATCTGCCTATTAGCACTGTGTTGGTGTCTTTTCGATTAGGACACCGGTTGTTTTTAGGCTAGATCTTTTGAGGCTCTGTTGATCAGTTTACTTTTCGCTGTTAGTCTGTTGAGGTGCGTTGGGTGTTGGGAGCAGGCCATTGATTCGAAAGAATTTTTTAGGCGCCCATTCACCCCCCTCTGGTCGCTACTTTCGGTCCTACAAGTGGTATCAGAGTTTGGTTAGGGTTTTTCCATACCTTAACCGGTTCTAAACCCCAGTAGTGATCATGACGTCTCCTGGCAAGGTCCCGTCCTTGGAAGCTTATGGCTATAATTATTGGAAGACTCGCATGCGAGCCTATCTGATGAGCCAAAGCTCGGACATCTGGGACATCTGTATTCACGCTACTTTCACAGTGTTGCCTGTTGATGAGCGTGATTCTCCGGATATCATTGCCCAACATCAGAACAACAACAAAGCGGTGAATATTCTGTTTTCTGGTTTAGGTCCCACTGAATTTGAGCGTGTTAGCCATCTCTCCACTGCGAGAGAAATCTGGGCTACCCTCCAGGCACACCATGAGGGGACAGCCCAGGTCAAGGCTCGACTCTATCAGACCTACCGACGTGAATATGAGAATTTCACACAGAAGCCGGGTGAATCTGTTGAAGCCTTGTTTGGTCGCTTTCAGTCGATCATCAACAAGCTTCGGGACAACAAGGGTGAGGGTGTTCAGTTAGTCTCAGATCACGAGCAGGCCCTCAAGGTTCTCCATACCTTGGACCCAAAGATCTGGGAGATCAAGGTATCCTCTATCATTGAGAGCACATCTTATGATACCTTGACCATTTCTGAGTTGTTTAGCAAGCTGAAGGCCACCGAGGTTGATACTCAGTTGAGATCAAATCTCACTGGCTCTGGATCAAAGTCTCTGGCCCTTGCTACACCTTCTGTTGATCCCACTTCTGTGAGCTGTGCTGGGTTCTCTTTGATGTCTATCACTGAGGACCAGCTTGAGTCTTTGGGAGATGATGATTTGTGTCTGTTTAACAACCAGGTGCGTCGTGTTTATGATAAAAGGATGTTCAAAAGACACGGCACAAAGAACGAATGCTTTGAGTGTGGTGACCTAGGACACTTCATCGCCGACTGTCCCAAGTGCAATGGCCACAAGAAGAGCACCGGTGGTGGCTTCCACGACTCCGGCAAGCACGACAGCTCCTCCTTCAACAAGGGCAAGCCAAAGACCAGATTCTTCAAAAAGGCCCTGAAGGACTACCGGCGAGAGAACAAGAAGCGTGACAAGGCCTTCTTCGCTGAGATGGAGAAGAGCTACTCCAAGCGGTCCATGTCTTCTTCCTCTTCATCGAGCTCAAGCGATGAGGAGATCATCATCAGGAAGGGGAAGGACAAGGACGATCCAGCGGGCCTTTGCTTCATGGCCTTCGGGGACAGACCGAAGAGCCACTCACACCAGCGCCGAAGATCCCGCAAGAGCTTCTTCTCAATGGCTCTTGGGGATAAGGAAGAAAAGAGCTCCTCCGATGACTCCGACGACGACAACGAAAAGGTATCATCTTATGAGCGTGAAATTGTTGATTTACTTGAGAGCAATCGTCAGGAGTTAAAGTATCGGGAAAAACTGCTTAGGGGGGCCAAGAAGAGGATAGACGAGTTAGAGAGTGAGCTTGCCGTAGCCAACGGTAGAATTGAGAGTCTATCTTCTTCCCCTTGCTTGGGTGATAGCAGTGAGTGCCCAAAGTGTGAGGTGCTTCTGTGTGACCTGTCGACTCTGAAGTCCAGGTACACAGAAAGGGTTGATGAGAGGGACGCTTTGGCCACTGAGCTTGAAAGCGCTCAGCTGGAGCTGAAAGATGCTCAAGCCACTGTCGTCGTACCCTGTGCTGATTGCCCATCTCATCTTGCTAGTTTAGCTGAGCTGAAAGCCAAGGGCGATGAGCATCTGGGTGATTTGGAGAGAATGAGAGCTGAGCTGGCGCAGACTAGGCTAGAGCTTGAGACATTGTCAGTTCCACCCACTGTCTGTGAGAACTGTCTGTCTCTTAGAATGGAGTTGATTAAGCTGAAAGCCGAGAAATCTGTCCAGATAGATAGCGAGTGTGAGACTTGATTGTCTCAGGTGGAGGTTCTAGCTGCCTTGAGAGAGGAGCTAGCTGATTCTCAGAATGAGAACTTTTACCTCCGTTCTATCCTGAGTTGGATCAGTGCCAGAGAACCTCAGCTCGGCATGATGATCCAACAGTTCAAGAGGGAGGATGGGTTTGGGGTAGGTTACACCTACACCAAGGCTGACTTTGGGAGTGCCATTAGCCGGGCAGTGGAGTGGAGTAAAATGACTCCAGAGCAGAAGTATCCCAAGACTCACTCCACTGAGTCTTCCCAGGTTTTTCAGCCCAAGGATGGAGTGATCCATGAACCACCCAAAGCTCCACCCAAGAAGCCTATCTGGGTTCCAAAGCCCAAACACCTCCACACTTCTCTTGACTCTCTTCCTGGACCCTCTCAACCCAAGAAGCCGACACCAAACACCACTAAGCCCAAGAACACCAAGCCTCGACCACATCCCAAGAAGCCCACCTACCATTGCGAGTATTGTCAGAGAGATGGGCATCTTGCGGAGTTTTGCTTCAGGAGGAAGCGGGTTGAGAGAGCAGAGAGATCTCGTGGTGGTCAGGAGCAGTTCTACCAGCAGGGTGGTAGACTGTGTGTTCCTCGACGCGGGGAGAGGCTGGAGGCCAGGCCGCGTCGTGTAGGTGGTGGTAGAGGAGACGGCTTTCTTGCCCGTACTCCAGTTGGTGGTGTTCGTTCTGGTAGGGCTCCAGGCCGTTTTGGCTACGGTCCTGGAACTCGTGGCCGAGGTTTTAGGCAGAACCAAGGACCGCGCTTTGAGCCGCGTTTTGGTCCAAACTTTTCTGATGATTTCTGCTTTCCGTCTTTTGAGCAGATGGCTCGACACTGGTTTAGCTCTTTTGCTAAACCTGGTGCCGGACCATTTGCTCCCACTTACAGCCACTGATTGTGCAGGATCGGGGACTGGAGGACATTTGGATCATGGACTCAGGGTGTTCTCGCCACATGACGAGACATCGCAGATGGTTCTCCAGTCTCACTCCCCCGAGCTCCAAAGAGTACATCACTTTCGGGAACAGTGGTCAAGGGAAAGTAAGTGGCATTGACTCAATTCGCATTTCAAACCATTTTTCTTTAAAGAACGTTGCCTTGGTTGGAAACTTGAACTTTAATTTGATTTCTGTTTCGCAACTTATTGAGGATGGTTTGGAAGTGCGTTTTAAGAAGAGCAATTCTTGTGTGATTGATTCTAGAGGGTCTTTGATTTGCCAGATCTTACCTTTCGGTAAAGTTTTTCGAATTGACTTCTCTAGTTCTTTTGGCCCTTCTCGCTGTTTGATTGCTGGATCTTCTTCTGAGCTCTGGAAGTGGCATAGGAGGTTAGGTCATTTGTGTTTTGATCTGCTAGTCAGGTTAAGCTCTATGGACCTCATCCGAGGATTGCCCAAGCTTAAAATGGAGAAAGATATAGTTTGCCATCCCTGTCGTCACGGGAAAATGGTTGCCGCTTCTCACTCACTTGTGACTCAGGTGATGTCTTCGTATCCAGGCGTGCTGTTACACATGGACACTGTCGGTCCAGCTCGGGTACGCTCAGTCGGTGGGAAGTGGTACACACTTGTGATTGTTGACGACTTTTCTCGATTCTCGTGGGTTTTCTTCTTGGAGTCTAAGGATGAAACTTTTCATTTTGTTCATGACCTGATTTTGAAGCTGAAGAATGAGAACAATGGTCGGATGCGAGCAATTCGCTCCGACAATGGCTCTGAGTTCAAGAACTCTCAGTTCGTCAGCTTCTGTAGTGATCAGGGTCTTGACCATCAGTTTTCTGCTCCTTACACTCCCCCACAGAACGGCGTTGTGGAACGAAAGAACCGCACGCTAGTCGAGATGGCCAGGACGATGCTCGATGAGCACATGACTCCTAGGTATTTTTGGGATGAAGCCATGAACACGGCTTGCTATCTGGCCAACCGCATTTTTCTTAGAGCTTACCTAGGTAAGACCTCATACGAGTTGCGGTTTGGCAGACAGCCCAAGGTGAGCCACTTGCGAGCGTTTGGCTGCAAGTGCTTTGTGCTCAAGAAGGGAGGGCATTTGGACAAGTTTGAGTCTCGTTGCTGGGACGGAGTTTTTCTTGGTTATGCATTGCATTCTCGAGGTTTCCGTGTTTGGAACCTCGAATCCCAGCAGCTTGTCGAGACTTGTGAGGTTTCTTTTGATGAGTCCTTGCCTTATTTGACTCCTTCTTTTGAGCTTTCTGGTGATGGTGAGCTCGGAGAGTCCATCTTCAAGGAAGATGAGGATACTCCAGGTGCTGATGAGGGTGGGCCTTCTGCACCTCCTGCAGAGCCCACACCTTTTGAGACTTCGACTGAGGACGAGGGCGGACCTCTGATCACTTCTTCCACTTCGATCGAGCCCCCTCAGTCGAGTCCAGAGGTGCCAGCTGCTGACTCCGGTGAGGTGACTTCAGATCACCAGGGATCCCGAGCAGTTCAGCGTGATCACCCCTCAGAGCTCATCATCGGTGATGTGTCTACAAGAACTTTGCGCTCTTCTGTTGACTCTCTTGCTGTGTTTGCTGAATCTGCTTTTGTTGCATCTTTTGAGCCCAGAGACATTTCTCATGCTCTTTCTGACTCGAACTGGATTAATGCCATGCAAGAAGAGCTTGAGAATTTTGTCCGCAATCGGGTTTGGACACTGGTTGAGCTGCCACTTGGATGCAACCCCATAGGCACCAAGTGGGTGTTCAAGAACAAGCAAGGTGAAGATGGGGTTGTGGTGCGCAACAAAGCTCAACTAGTTGCCCAGGGTTTTTGCCAGAAGGAGGCTATTGATTTTGAAGAAACCTTCGCTACTGTTGCTCGTCTTGAGTCCATTCGCATTCTTTTAGCTTTTGCCGCTTCAAAGGGTTTTAAGCTTTTTCAAATGGACGTTAAGAGTGCTTTTCTGAACGGGTACATAGAGGAGGAGGTTTATGTTAGGCAGCCACCTGGCTTTGAGAACCCTAAGTTTCCTCGACATGTTTTTAAATTGCAAAAAGCTTTATACGGGTTGAAGCAAGCCCCCGGGGCTTGGTATGACCGATTAAAGCAGTTTTTGTTGGGGAAGGGCTTTGTGATGGGTTCTGTGGATAAAACTCTCTTCTTGCTCAGAGATGCTTCAGATTTTTTAGTTGCTCAGATATACGTGGATGATATTATCTTTGGCGGTACTACTAATGATCTTGTGTCCAAGTTTTCTGAGCAGATGCACAGCGAGTTCGAGATGAGCCTCATGGGTGAGCTCAAGTATTTTCTAGGGCTCCAGATCAAGCAGACCAAGGACGACACCTTCATCCACTAGGGTAAGTACACTCGGGACATGTTGAAGAAATTCGACTTTGGTGGAGAGCTAAAGCCTCAGATGACCCCAATGGGTACATCTGGGGGCCCGGACAAGGATGAGAGCGGCGTCAAGGTCAATGAGAGAGAGTTTCGAGGGATGATCGGTTCGCTGCTGTACTTGACGGCGACGAGGCCAGACATACAGTTCGCCGTGGGACTGTGCGCACGCTTCCAGTCTTCACCACGCGCGTCTCATCGGCAAGCTGTCAAGCGTATCTTCAGAAATCTTACCTATGCGCTGGATCTTGGTCTTTACTATTCAGCATCATCATCTCTTGATTTATCTGGCTTTTCGGACGCTGACTTTGGTGGGTGCCGGTTGGATCGCAAGTCGACTTCCGGTACTTGCCAGTTTCTTGGTTCTTCTCTTGTCTCTTGGTCTTCCCGAAAGCAATCTGGAGTTGCTCTTTCGACCACAGAGGCTGAGTATGTAGCTGCTGCTAGCTACTGCTCACAGTTGGTTTGGATGATTTCCACTCTGCGAGATTTTGGGTTGTTCTTTCCTACCAGAGTTCCCTTGTTTTGCGACAGCACTAGTGCAATTAGTGTAGGGAAAAACCCATGTCTCCCTTGATGTGCGCTTTCACTTTTTGCGGGATCAATATGAGAAAGGTGTCATTGACCTTGTTCATGTTGATACCTATCATCAGTTGGCTGACATTTTCACCAAACCCCTAGATCAGTCTACTTTTGAGCGTTTACGAGGGGATTTGGGTGTTGTGTATCCTTTCTAGGATATTTTGCGTCAGTTTTTTATTCTTCTTTACTCTTTTCTTGAGTCTTTTTGTGTGTGTTCATATCATACATATTCACATATCACACTTTTGAGCTTGCTTCTGTTATATGATTGAACTGCTTTACTTATTCTAGCTGGTACATGCTTTTGATTACTTAATCACCATTGCTTCTGGTATCTGTCATATGCATGGTTTTTATGCTTTAAACTTGAAAACTTAATCACCATTGCTTCTGGTAACTAGCATGTGTAGGCTGAGTGCTTTTGCTATCTGTTACATGCCTTGTAGCTAGTTCATCACATAGATGCAGATATGCAACTTGGACATCTTTATGCTTTAACATGGAAAATGTGCTATAAAAATGATAAAAATCAAAAATGAATGAAAATTCCATGCCTTTTTATGCTTAAGTTGAAAAGATCCAAGTGGGTTTGCCTTGTCGCATTGCATTGTTCAGGACTGCTTACCATAGCACTTTGGTATGAACTAGGACAATGTAGTGTATGCCAAGACCAATGTCTTAAGCTTCTGATGGTCCAGTTCTGGCCTAGGCTTGACTTGGTCAGTTAGCATAAGGTTTGACATGCAAATAACCCTTGGAAAAAATGAAAAAGGAAAATGAAAAAGCCTGAAAATTAAAAAGACAACAAGTTTGCTGAAGCACTTTGTTTCGGACAAAGCTTATCTTGGTAGATATAAATTAGCTTCTGCATCTCATGTTTTACCTTGCTTGTTAACTGGAAAATGTGGTGATGCCTTTGTTTGCAAAAACTGAAAAATGTGTGCTAAATGACTTTCTTTGGATATCATCTGTTGTACTGATCATGCCATGTGACTTCGACAGTATGTCTTTTGCTATACTTGTTAGATGTTGTAATTGCAGTCAATCATATCTGAGAAGCATGCTTTCTTCACTCCACCTGCACCTCCGTTGCATTCATTGCATATTTTGAGGGGGAGTTGCATTTCAGGGGGAGTCAGTGTCGTTTTAGAGTGCTTGATGAGTTCACTTGTCAACAAGGGGGAGAAATTTTGGTATAAGAGTTTAAGGGGGAGTTTTGGCTTTCTCTAGGATTTGTTTCAGGGGGAGTTTTTGTCCTGTTTATCCTTACTCTTTTGATATCCTTGTTGATGTTTCTGAGACTGCACTCGTTTTGAGTTTTTTACTTTTGGTTAACCATAATGACCGTCTCTTGCTTTTGTTCGGTTTTTGGTCATTAGGGTTAAACTTTTACTTTATTTTCTTCTTCTCTGTTTTCTTGTGTTTTGTTTTCGTGTTTCCACAGTTGTTTGCAGGTACTGAAGAGCTAATTAAGAAAAGTGTTGACAATGCACTCATCAAGGGGGAGATTGAGGAGCCATGCTGAATAGCGTGGGTCTCATGGCTCCAGATGTGATGAGTCATTGTCAACGATAATCAAAGAGGACTGAAAAGAGAGAGAAGACCTGCTGCGTCTGGGCCGCGTGTGACTCAGGTACACGGGCAGCGAGCGACTGTCGGGCTGAGAGAGCCGCGATGGGCTGGCCCAATCCGGGTACATGGGCTAGGAGCAGCAGAGGATCCACTGGGCTGTTGACCGGGATTGACTCAGGTACACGGGCGGCGAGCAATTGCCGGGCTGAGGGAGCTGTGGAATCGGGCCGGCCCAATCCGGGTACCCGGTGCGAAGACGGTGGACGCTTTGTCAGTTTCGGCGCAAAACTGACGACCGCTGATCTTGGATCAGACCGTCCTGGAGTGAAGCCATAGTCGCTACGAAAGCTCCGCTTCCGGACAAGTTATCTGTAAATAGGAGTTTTCTATTTTGTCCTTAGGCCCACAGTCAGTCAGTCGAGTCTGTAAAAATATACTAAGGGCAGTTTGGTCTTTTCCATTTATTTCAGCGTCTGTAAAAAACCCTAGGGGTATTTCTGCATTTTCCCCATTTATTGGGCTGCCTATAAATAGGCCCCAATCCCTAGGGTTAGGGTGAACTCACTTTTTAATCTAAACACCTGAGTTCACTTTCCCCATATTTTTCCTGCTTGTTCCTGTGTGTGCGCCGCCGGTTGATTTGTTCTGTGAATCTCTGATTTCCCCTCGATCTGATTCTTCAATCAGTAGAGAGATCTATACATCAGGCATTATTCCTTTTATTCTCAGGTATTGGTCATTTTTGCTGCAGATTGGTCTTAATGTTGCCTTGGTTTGTGTGCTGAGTGTGTTCATCGATTTCCGAGTTCATATTTGAAAGTTTTGTTTTACTTCTTTAGTTGCCATCAGCTTCATCTGCGATTATATTATTTTTATTTCTAGCCTGGTTATATACTGATGAAGCAGCTGTTTGCATTTTTTTATATACACTAGCCTGCACAGTTTGCAGCAGTTAGCATCATGGCTACAGCTCTAATAGCATAGTCTTTCGGTAACCACTATAGCAGCACTGCACACTGGCCAAGGCCTGATCTTCCTAGTGTTCTGCTTGCGTACGTGAACATCTTGGCAGAAAATTTTTATTTTCATTCTCTATCGTTGTTTTTTTTGTGGACCCCGCTTCTGGCATTTGCCTTCTGGTTCCAGCCGTAGGGAGCTATTCTGAGCATGATTTGTTTCTAAGCATATATTATATTGCTTTCTTGCGTTGCTACGTGTTGTTCAAAATGATCTGATCAGTTGTGTTCTTCGTGGGTCCCACATCTGTTTTTTTTTCTCAGCATGAAAACAGAATAGACCTGCAGCCTATTCCAGATCTAGGCTATTATTTCCAAGTGAGTCTTGATTACTAGCCTAGGGCCTCTACCCTCGAGTATGCTTAGGGTCCCTTTGGTTGGGCTTCCGGAAGCAGCTTTTGCTTCCTGGAAGCCAAAAGCCAAACCAAAGGGTATATTTCTACCCAGCGGCTTTTAGTAAAAGCAGCTTTTGGTGCAGTGTAAATGTGAAAGCTCCTCCAGACCTGCTTTCTGCGGCTTTTGGCTTCGCAACCATACAAAATTTCATAAATTGACATTTCAACAAAATTCTATAAATTGACATTTCAAATTTCATACAACCATACAAAATTCTATAAATTGACATTTCAAATTTCATACAACCATACAAAATTTCATAAATTGACATTTCAAATTTCATACAACCATACAAAATTTCATAAATTGACATTTCAAATTTCATACAACCATACAAAATTTCATAAATTGACATTTCAAATTTCATACAATACAAAATTTCATAAATTAACATTTCAAATTTGATACAACCATATAAAATTTCATAAATTGACATTTCAAATTTCATACAACCATACAAAATTTTATAAATTGACATTTAAAATTTCATACACCCATACAAAATTTCATAAATTAAATTTTTTACACAGCTCACAGCTCAAAGCAGCTTGTTCACAGCTGTTTCAGCCAAACGACTTTGAGCTTTCTCACAGCTGACTTCCCACAGCAGCTTTTCCACAGCTCACAGCCCACAGCAGCTTTTTCCCACAGCCACAGCTCAACCAAACACACCCTTACTGCCTTCTGTATCTAGGCTGCTAGCTTTGTCCCAGTGATTCTTCAGAATGCGTACATGTTTTTCATTTTAATATTCTGTTATTCGAAGCTAGCTTCACAGTCACGCAGACTTCGCAGTTGTATGGATTCCGAAGCTATTTTTCTTGTGTATTGAGTCCGAAAGGGAGTTTCGAAGTACTAGTCCGGGTTTAATTTTCAGCATCATACTTCGCTAATCTGTTCACAAGTTCGAAGTACGTGCTTCGTCACTGTTTCGAAGTCTCAGCGAGGGCAGTCCGAAGGGTTATTTTGTATACTTTGATTTCAGTGAATACATATTTCGAAGGTGTAGGCTTCGTTGCACCACTTCGAATCAGAACTCGATGAAATGTTAATTTCGGAGTCAAGGCTTCGGCAGCCACTAACTTTGCAGACTCCGAAGTAGGCTTCGCAGATTGGGTTAGCTGGTCACGGGTTTTAGGCACACCTCGCTTGACTTCTGAACAGGCTTCGAAACCTTCAAGCCTCGCACGTACACTTCGAACAGGCTTCGTCAAGTACCTAACAGGAGACAACTTTGAACAGTAAGACTTTTCGTTTTTATGTGTAATCAGATTAAAATGTTGTGATGATTTATTTCTGTGAAGCTTGATCTACCCATGTTTTAAATGCTTTGTTAATCTGCCTATTAGCACTGTGTTGGTGTCTTTTCGATTAGGACACCGGTTGTTTTTAGGATAGATCTTTTGAGGCTCTGTTGATCAGTTTACTTTTCGTTGTTAGTGTGTTGAGGTGCGTTGGGTGTTGGGAGCAGGCCATTGATTCGAAAGAATTTTTTAGGCGCCCATTCACCCCCCTCTGGTCGCTACTTTCGGTCCTACACATGTGTTGTCGTTTGCCAAACCGATGTTATAAAGCACATGTTACAGAAGCCGATTCTAAGTGGAAGAATCGGAAAATGGGCTTACGCGTTGATTGAGTACGATTTGGCCTACGAGCCCCTAAGAGCGATGAAAGGCCAAGTCATAGCCAACTTTATAGTTGATCATCACATAGATGCTAGCTGGAGTGAGGCTATTGCTCTAGTTGAGATAGTACCATGGAAAATATATTTTGATGGTTCGTCTTGCTAGAACGGCCAAGGTATCGGAGTGGTTCTCATATCACCTAATGGAATGCGCTTTAAAAACTCGGCCCGACTAGAGTTTTCTTGCACTAATAACCAAGCTGAATACGAAGCTTTATTGCTAGGTCTTGAATTACTAGAGTCTGTAGCCGCTAAACATGTTCACGCATATGCTGATTCATTATTAGTAGTACAACAAGTAGCTAAGAATGTTCAATGTTTTAATGGCTTGCTGAATAATTACTTGGACAAATGTCTAGACATAATTGCTACTTTTGATGATTTCAAAATATCTCACGTGTCAAGAGAAGCCAATTCAGTCGCCAATGATTTGGCTCAGCAAGCATCTGGCTACCAAGTCAAGAGAGGGAAATTTTCTGTATTGGAGAAGCCGATGTTGGGTCTCACTGCCGAAGCCAGTAATGCTGGGCAGGCGCACCCTTTGGGTCGAACCCCTCGGGTCGCTGAAGGCCACCGCACGTCGAAGCCCCTGGATCGGAGTACTCCGCCCACCAAATGATCCGGCATGCTGGAGTCTATAGTTAGAAGCCTCTCGGATGGAGAAGGCTCCCTAGGGTCTGAACCCTCCGAAGGGCTTCGGCCCAGCATACTCCGAACGCCCACATCGGCCAGGCTTCGGCATGAGCTGGAATGGCTCGGGGGGCACCCCGAAGTCATTATTTTAGAAGGTTTTTTAGAAGGTGAACTAGCGAAGCCCTCTAAAACCTGTAAGGGCGATTGGAGAACCCCAATCGTCCAGTATTTGAGAGACCCTAGCCGAAGGGTTGATCGGAAGGTTCGGCGACAAGCGTTCAAATTCGTGTTGGTAGACGACACATTGTACCGCCGAACCATCAACGGAGTGCTATTGAAATGTTTAGACCATGAGCAGTCCCAGGTGGCTACTGGAGAAGTCCATGAGGGCTTTGCGGCACTCATTAGTCAGCCCAAAAGATGAGTTGGATGCTCAAAAGAGCGGGCTTCTATTGGCCGATTATGACTGAAGATTGTTTCGAGTACTACAAAGGGTGTGAGGCATGCTAGAGGTTTGGCAACATCCAGTTAGCTCCTGCCTCATTACTCAATCCTATTGTCAAGCCATGGCCGTTTCGAGGTTGGGGTTTAGACTTCATCGGCCAGATCTACCCTCCTTCCTCAAAGGGGCATCGGTTCATGTTGATGGCGACCGATTACTTCACCAAATGGACCGAGGCCGTACCTCTCAAGAACATGACTCACAATGAGGTACGTGATTTTATTTTAAAGCACATCATACATAGATTTGACATCCCTCAAACTCTTACTATGGATCAAGGTAGTTCATTTGTCTCTAAAGAAGGGACTTCGCCGAATACTACGACATTAAGTTGATAAACTCTTTGCCTTACTATGCTCAGGCCAATGGTCAGGCCGAGTCTAGTAATAAAACCGTGATTAGGCTTATTAAGAAGAAAATTGAAGAGTTTCCTAAAAGGTGGCATGAAGTGCTTTCCGAGGCATTATGGGCTTGTAGGATTGCAAAGCACGGTGCCACCAAGGCCAGTCCATATGAGTTGGTATCTGGACAAGAGGCCGTTCTGCCTGTAGAGGTAGATCTTGGCTCCTTAAGAGTGTTAAGGCAAGACGGATTATCGGTCGATGAGTATGAGGCTCTTCTGAAAGATAATCTGGAGGAAGTGACTGATAAGAGACTAAGGGCTTTAGAAGCCATAAAAGTAGACAAGAAGAGAGTAGCTAGAGCCTACAATAAGAAGGTTAAACCAAAATCGTTTCAAATAGGAGACTTGGTATGGAAAATGATTTTGCTTTTAGGCACGAAGAGTCCCAAATTTGGCAAATGGTCACCTTGTTGGTAAGGTCCTTTTAAGATAGACGAAATCGCTCCCGGTAATGCATACGTGTTGGAATCCCTACAGGGAGAGCGGTTTCGAAGAGCTTTGAATGGTAGATACTTGAAAAGGTATTTCCCAAGTGTGTGGCAAACGTCATAAAAGTGTCGAAAAGCCGATACGAATGGTATCGTCTTCAGCTCATTGTGCTTTTAGTTCACTAAAAGGCAGGGGGGCATGTGTTGATAGCAAAAAATGGCATTAATGGCTAGATTATCAAAATATCAATTTTTGGTGATTTGGGCCGAAAGTACACATGTCCAGGGTCTGTCCGAAGCCCTACAGGGCCGAAGTCGATCGAGCTATGGGCTCCAAAAAGCCTCTAGCCAGCCCATGGGCTTCGGCCAGGAAGCCTTCGGAGGCCCACACTGCCGAAGCTTCGGCCCGAGGAGAAAGCCTCGACGGGCCTGGCCAAAGCCCACGCTACCGAAGCTTCGGCAAGAGGAGCAGGCCTCGGCGGGCCTGGCCGAAGCCCACCTCAGCAGAGATAGAGTTGTACATGTTTCTTGCTCAATCTCTATCTCTATCCAGCCGGATTAATAGCAGATTAGATTAGGAGTTAACCCCCTATAAATAGAGGGGCATGTCCGGCATGGAGAGCCCCCCAACTCAAACCAAACCAAAGCCTATGCTTTGATCGTATTTACTTTACCTTTATTTTCCTGTACCTCTTCGTGGGTTTGCCTGGAAGCCCTCCGTCCGCCGCTACGGAACAGTGGTAAATCCTTGTTACTTCGCCTATGATGTATCCATTAATCTACGTAAAAGATTGCTATCGCCTTGTTACTTCACCTGTGAAGTATCTTCTAATCTGCGTAATAGATTGCTACCTTCGCTACTAGTGCAACACTTGGCAAAATTCGGTCCTCAGGCCGAATTGGTACTTCACATCGTCTCTGTTGCAGGTTCGCACGTTCGGAGCCCCTTCGCCGGAGGTGTCCGGAGCTAAGAGATTGGTTCCGGATGTCCCATGGACACCCTTCGACAAGACCGCAGGCTTCGACAACAGGCTTTGCCAGCATACTTCGTCGTGACAATCTTCGCCACGATCATACTCCGCACTGGACGAAGTTGCACTCACGCATGACCCTCGCGTCACTGTTCTGTAATTTGATGCAACGGAGATCTCACGCTGAACCCCGTTGTTCGGAGGTGATCACCACGTCTAGATCTGTTCGGAGTCTATCTTCAGCCGGATCAATCCGATCACCGAAGCACCCTTCGGCGGAGCACTTCACACCAGACGCCGAAGGTACCCTTCGGTGCACCCTTCGCATCAGACTTCGAACCAGACGGACTCCGACTAGTTTGCTGATTGGATTATTTTGTGTAATCTGGTTGCCTGGCGACTCCATCCCCCTTATCACTATTAAGGGTAGTCGGAACGCGACGTCGGTGCCACGTCACGCTTAGGCCTGTCCCTAAGTATCCGTGCACTTTTGGATCATCGGACTGACCCATGTGTTGGGGCACGTTTTCGTGTCAACACCTGGATGATCGGAAATCTATTTTTTTAATTCCTTAGACTCTTCTACGGATGCTATCAGGTCAAAGCCAGGAATCCATAGGTTTTGGCCACCTTCGGCTCTTTTACGGAATCCCTGAACCGATGGTTCAAAGACTGTTTGTTGGGTTCTAATGAAAGATGCTTACCTCCACAAGCATCTCCGTTCGTCTGATGCGTCCACTAGGAGTAGGGAACATTGGGGAGTCAACATAATTTGAACCTCAATCTTTATTTATTTAGGTAGGTACTTTACAATTTGTTACAAGGAGCCCCTAAGTGTAATAACGTTTAAGGTGCTCCACATGCCATACATGCTTTAATTCTTCCCCTTCTAAATTAGCTAATTTATAAGATCTGGGCGCCCTGAGCGTAGGATAATATATGGTCCTTCCCACTTGTTTCCTAATTTCCCCGGAGCAATTACACTTCACAGTACCAAATGACCTGGTCTAAGTTCATTAACTTTTACCTTCGGGTCATACCATGTCTTCGTATGGTCTTGGTACTTTGTCAAATTTGCGATAGCTCGAAGCCTTGTTTCTTCCAACAGGTCAAGCGAAGTGTTCCTTTCATCATTATCTTCTGGCTCCGTTGCGCGAAGGGATCCACCTTTCAGCTCCACTGGTGTCATGTCCTCATCTATGAACAACAACCTGAATGGGGTGAAACCTGTGGACCTAGCTTGAGTGGTCCGAATGGACCATAAAATCTTAGGAAGCTCTTCGGTCCACAACCTCTTTGCCAACCCTACAATCCTCTGATTTAAGCCGGACAGAATATTTCCATTGGCCCACTTGACGGCTCCATTGGATTGGTGATGACGAACGGCTGCAAAGCACATTTTAATGCACAGCCCTTCGCAGAATTCTCTAAAAGGTTCAGCCTCGAATTTGGTGCCATTGTCGATTGTCAACTCTCTAAGCACTCTGAACCTGCAAATAATATTCCGCCAGAAGAATTTCTGCACATTTTTTGAAGTGATAGCAGTTAAGGGTTCGACTTTGACCCATTTATAAAAGTATTCGATATCCACCACCGCGAACTATAAGCTGCCCTTCGCCATTGGGAAAGGGCCGATGAGATCCATTCCCCATCGTGCCATCGGCCATATCGGAGCAATGACTTGAAGGGGTGTCTGAGGACGATGGCTTCGTCTTCCCATCCATTGGCACCCTTGACAGGTTCGAACCAATGATTCTGCATCTCTTACAATTGTTGGCCAATAAGGCCCCTGGTGAAGTGTTTTGCCTACTAAAGCCCGAGGGGCTAAGTGGCTACCACACAAGCCTTCATGAATTTCCCGAAGTATATCTTGGCCTTCAGGTTGTGAGATGCATCGGAGTAGAGGAGAACAGACTCCGGCTTTATATAACACTCCGTTGACAAGCTTATAATTTCGGACTCCGCCAATCAGTGATTGGTATGCAAAGGACTTCTGTGTAGGGTGGTTTATGCACAGAAGGTTTGACAAGCTCTTCTTAAAAAGCCCCTTCCGGGACATCCACTGCTTCGGTCGCAGCCTTTGCTAAGACGTCTACAAGCTGATTATCTACTCGAGGAATGCTTCAGATTGAGATTTCTTTGAATAATACCTCCGTCTTGAAGATTTCTTCTAAGTATTTCGCAAGATGTGGATGCCAAGCTTGGAAGATTTTGTCAACATGCCCTGCAATAACTTGGGGATTTGTTTTTATTACAATTCTAGTTGCTCCAAGTGCTCTTGCTTTTCGGAGACCAAGCAGGATTCCTTCATATTCTGCAATATTGTTAATGGACTTAAAGTTGAGCCTTGTTGAATACATTGCTTTTTGTCCTGAAGGTGATATTATCATGGCTCCGGCGCCAGCCCCGTGTTGGGGAAATATATTTCCCTTAAATAGGGGCCAAATGACGTCAGCCTCCGACAGCCTTCGGCCCAGAGCCAGGTACTGTCGGAGCCTGTTTTCTCTCTAAGTGTTGTTTCCAGGTCCCAAGGTGCCTTTCGGGGCCCGTAGCTTCGGAGCCCTCAAACCAGGAGGTCCGGCCCAGAGCCCCCAATTCGGGCCCTGGCGCAGGGCGCCGGAGGCCACCCCTCGGGCGCAGGAGGCCGGAGGCCGCCCTCCGGAGCCAAGTCCGGAGGCCACCCTCCGAGATCCAAGTCCGGAGGCCGCCCTCCGGAGTCCAGTCCGGAGGCCATCCTCCGAGAGCCAAGTCCGGAGGCCGCCCTCCGAGAGCCAAGTCCGAAGGCCACCCTCCGGGAGCTAAGTCCGGAGGCCATCCTCCGAGAGCCAAGTCCGGAGGCCGCCCTCTGGAGTCCAGTCCCGAGGCCGCCCTCCGGAGTCCAGTCTGGAGGCCATCCTCCGAGAGCCAAGTCCGGAGGCCGCCCTCCAGAGTCCAGTCCGGAGGCCATCCTCCGAGAGCCAAGTCCGGAGGCCGCCCTCCGGAGTCCAGTCCGGAGGCCATCCTCCGGGAGCCAAGTCCGGAGGCCGCCCTCCGGAGTCCAGTCCTGAGGCCGCCCTCCGGAGTCCAGTCCGGAGGCCACCCTCCGAGATCCAAGTCCTGAGGCCGCCCTCCGGAGTGCAGTTCGGAGGCTGCCCTCCGGAGCATGCTTCGAAGCTCCCCTCCGGGGTGCACTCCGAAGCCTTCCCCCCAGCCTCCACCTTCGGTGTATCTTTTAGCTGGTCAAAGCCTAGCGCAGCCTGACACGTCAGTAAAGCTGTAAAGTTGTCTGGCACTTTTTGTACCGTAGCTAGCTCCTTTTCCCCTTTCTGCCCCTATGAGCCTAGGGCTCATAGGGGGCATCCCAATCTTTTACTCTGGCCTGCGTGCCTATAAAAGCAGGGCCAAGCCCTTGTAACAGGACAGACCCCAGGGGGCCATGAGACCCTGTAGTTCTCTTCTCCACACTAAGGCATACCATGCCAAATCCACCACAAACTAGACGTAGGGCTATTATCCCCTAGGGGAGGCCCGAACCAGTATAAACCCCTTCTCCCTCTGAGAGAACCCATCGAGGTTCATCCTCCACATCGTACACCACTACAGGAAAACCTGCTGGAACTAACGCAATTGTTCCAACAGTTGGCGCCGTCCGTGGAAGTCCGGAGGCCGCCCTCCGGAGTCCAGTCCGGAGGCCACCCTCTGAGAGCCAAGTCCTGAGGCCGCCCTCCGGAGTCCAGTTCGGAGGCTGCCCTCCGGAGCATGCTTCGAAGCTCCCCTCCGGGGTGCACTCCGAAGCCTTCCCCCCAGCCTCCACCTTCGGTGTATCTTTTAGCTGGTCAAAGCCTGGCGCAGCCTGACACGTCAGTAAAGCTGTAAAGTTGTCTGGCACTTTTTGTACCGTAGCTAGCTCCTTTTCCCCCTTCTGCCCCTATGAGCCTAGGGCTCATAGGGGGCATCCCAGTCTTTTACTCTGGCCTGCGTGCCTATAAAAGCAAGGCCAAGCCCTTGTAACAGGACAGACCCCAGGGGGCCATGAGACCCTGTAGTTCTCTTCTCCACACTAAGGCATACCATGCCAAATCCACCACAAACTGGACGTAGGGCTATTATCCCCTAGGGGAGGCCCGAACCAGTATAAACCCCTTCTCCCTCTGAGAGAACCCATCGAGGTTCATCCTCCACATCGTACACCACTACAGGAAAACCTGCTGGAACTAACGCAATTGTTCCAACAGTTGGCGCCGTCCGTGGGGAACTTAGTCCTAGAAGCTAAGTTCTCTACCACTGCCTGCAACCCGAAGTACGCCCGAGGGGGGAGCTTCGAGGCTTTCCCGCTTCGCGCACCCTCCGGCAAGGGGCTTCGGGTGCAGGTCGAAGGCCACCTTCGCCTTCCTCCATCCTTCGCATACCGGGGCCCACTCTCCGGCAAGGGGCTCCGCTCCACGTTTCAAAGGTCATCGAAGCCCCGAGGGCTACAAGGTATGTACCGCCCAAAGCCTTACTTCGATGCACCAATCTGCAGTTACATTAATATAAGCTCGAAGTCTTGCTTCGCCTTAAAGCCGAAGCCCTGCTTCGCCCTTCGAATACAATTTTTCGCTCTATCTTATTCAAAAACCGAAGCCATGCTTCGCCTTGTTTAAAAACCGAAGCCATGCTTCGCCTTATTCAAAAACCGAAGCCATGCTTCGCCTTATTTAAAACCGAAGCCACGCTTCGCCTTACTTAAAAACCGAAGCCACGCTTCGCCTTACTTAAAAACCGAAGCCATGCTTCGCCTTATTTGAACCCGAAGCGATGCTTCGCCTTATTTAAAACCGAAGCCTTGCTTCGCTTTATAAAATCCGGAGTACCCCTCCGAAGGCTACACAGTGCCCCCGGGCCCGTAGCAGTGGGCTAAAAGGACTCCGGGCCGCTGGCCCGACGCGTCCGGGGATTCCGGGCTCCGCGCCCGAAGCATCCCAGGGATTCCGTGTTCCGCACCCGAAGCATCCCAGGGTCGAAGGTGACCCAGAGTCGAAGGTGGCTCAGAGTCGAAGGTGGCTCACACAATCACAGGTTCGGTGAATCCACACCGAATATCCTTCTCATTACAGGACCAAGTTCCGAAGCCTTGCTTCATTATCTAAACACGCTCCGAAGCCTGGCTTCGCGTGCTCGTGTATAATACGCCTAAGCGTCTCGAAGTCATACTTCGCCATAATCTAAGTGCGTTTCAGAGCCTCGCTCACGCACAGCATCCAAATCCTAGCATGCCGAAGCATGCCCCGCTAAGCTTGGTTGTGCTGAAGCCTTGCTCCGCACCAAGTTAGCGCGTTCGAAGCCCAAAAGAGGCCTTCGCTCAGTAAAATTCCGAGCAGCCGAAGCCCTGCTTCGCACCAGACTAAAGCGTTCGAGCCCAAAGGAGGCCTTCGCTTAAATAAATTCATACGTCGAAGCCGCCAAAAGACGCACCCTTCGCATCGTTTATTCTTTTGCCCGCACCAGCAACGGCTAAGTCCCTAACTGCCACGAGCAAAAGGGGGGAAGCATGTATGCGAGGTGTGCGAATGTAGTATGCAGTACGAGCGTAACAAGCTAAATCATTCGAAGCCAAACAACACGAAGCATACAGACGAAGTGTGCAAAGATAACAAACTCTATTCATTGTATGTTAAGAAGTGTGTTACAAACATACTTCGGAAGCAAAACTACGTATAATCTGTATCTAAGCCTAAGAAGAACCGTGTGCGAGGCCCCAACCCTCGCTTGCCCCTTCTTCGGCCAGGGCCACCTCGGCTGGACGTCGCCTCGTCGGAGCCCGCTCTCCCTCGACTAGCCCGTCCAGGCTCCGAAGCCCGTAAGCTCCGTCTTCCACCTTGCAGGTCGCTCCAAGTTAGCGAAGCAGGCGGTGCTGTATCGAAGCCAGAAAAGTCTAGGGCTTCGTCGCCTGCTAAGGCCGTACGCGAAGGAAAAGACGAAGGACCCTGAAGGTACTCCGTCTTCACAGCGGCTAATAAATCCTGAGCTATGTCGGAGATGGCTTCGCCGTTAGGCCCCCTCGGAAGCTTAAACCGAGGGGGGCCTTCGGACCTAGCTACTTCGAAGATTGCCCACAGCTGTTGAAGCTCTTTGGAATCCTCGAGGACTTCGAGGTCTGCGCTCGAAGTCTGCGCCTGGGCAGGTATAAAAAACCCCCGCATTCATATTAATAAACTGATAGAGTTTTTCAAGCCTGCAGCTAAGTATTACAAAAGGCCTAAGGAGATCTACACCTTCGGAGGCGGAGGTACCGAAGTCGAAGGCTGATCAGGCACAGCAGGCGCTTTGGATCGGCGATGCCGGAGGGCCTTCTGGAGGTCGAGGACTGCTTCGCAGCCTTGCTCCTTCCAGGGGTCCTGCAGCCGCCGCCAGGCTCCGCGAACTTCGGCCGGTGGCGTCACCAAGTGCGGACCCCCGAAGGCTACTAGGGTCACGGAGGTCGCAGCCCGAAGGTGGTCACACCCCGCGGCTTGGAGCAGGTGCAACACCCCTTGGCCCGCGACGCGACCGGCCATAAGAGCGAAGCCCGTTAGCGCTTCGTCCGCTACCAAAGCTGCAGTCTTCAAAAAGTCAGCGCGGTCCCCAATCGAGTCCTGATCGCCAAAATCCGGAGTCCGGCACTCGGTCCCTATTTTTTCAAGGACCTCGGTCAGACTCTGAGTGGCCTCGCCGAGATTAGCCACGACGAAGCTCTCAAGATCCCGAGCTCGCTGGCGGAGCTCTTCGTTCTCCTTCGCCTGTCGGGCCTCGGCATCCCTCGAAGCCTAGAGCTCCGCGCGGAGCCGAGCCGTCTCCGAGGCCAAGGCTTCCCTCGCCTCAGCAGCCGAAGCCTCGGCCCGCCTCCGTCTCCCAGCTTCCTCCGAGACCTCGCGGCGAAGGGCCTCCTTCTCCTCTGCGAGGCGCTCCATCCACCTGTCGGCAGCAGTCGAAGCTGCCGCGTTCAGTGCGAGGGCCTGCAGAAATTGAAGAAATCATAAGTACTAACCAAGAGACAAAGTATAGTTCGAAGCTGCAAAGGGCTTCGCTCACCCGCAGGAGGACTTCGTTCGAACTGACGAAGAGGTCCGTGGGGTCTCGGTGGCTGAGCTGGGCCACCAAATCCCCCTCTTCCGCAGAAGCGCAAGCCTCGCGGAAATCGCGGATCGCCGCCACCGCCACGCCCCCCTCGGCTTGAAAGGATGAATCACGGCCACAGTCGTCTCTGCGGGCTCCAGCGAGGCGGGGCTCAAGCCCACCACATCCACTTCTTCTTCGCCTCGAGGGACTTCGCGGCCTCCGCTGCCTTCATCGTCGGACGAAGTACTCTCGGACTCCGAGCCGCTACCGCTGCTGCTGCCGCTGCTACTCGAAGCTTCCGTGGGCTTCGCCTCGGCAGACTTCGATCCACCCTCGCTTGTCGGCTTCGCCTTAGCGGGCCTCGCATCGTCCTCGTCCTCTGCAGGGAGCCAAGTCAAAATCCGCATATTGGGGCAAAGCTTGCATAAAAGGTTTACCTTCGTCAGAGATTTCTTGGAAGGCCAGTGGGGCTAAGTGCGTCCTCCAGCTCCCTCGCTGCGAAGCTGGCTCATCCACCTCCGCGCTCGAAGCCGGTTCCACTAGAGCACCCGTGGCCTCCTTAGCAGCCGGAGTGTGCGCGTCAGCCTCCGCCGCCGAAGGCCTCGCCGCCAGGGGCTTCGCTGCCTTCTTGGAGGGCGGTGTAGCTGCGGGCTTCTCCGCAACCTCCCCCGAGGCATTCGGCTCGTCCTCGTCCCCCCGCTTCCTCTTGGCTACGGCCAACGAGGTGGTCAGGTGGGCGAAGTCCGGCAGAGCAGGGAGCCCTCCGAGGTCGAGCGCGGTCCACACTCTGTTCCAGCGCTCCCAGGACCCCACCAGGGCAAGGCGCTGGTTCTTCTCCTCGGGGGTCGGAGTCCCGACGACTCGATCCGCCGCCGCGATGGCCTCCTCCGGGGTCCTCATTTCGAGGTCGGCTTCATGGAAAGTTTGAGTTAGAAGTGAAGTCTACGAAGTATTAAAAGCAGAGAGACTGCGAAGCCTTACAGAAGCGGTCGAAGGCCAGCTCGCTGAGTTCACCTCGGCCCGAAGCCTGGAAGAGCCCCTCCGGCCAGGAGCGCGCAAGGGGGCTGAGCCGGAGGGTGATGAACTCCTCCGCGAGGTCCCTCATGCTCATCTTCGCCGCCACTCTCCGGAGCAGCGAGATCCTCGAGCGAAGGATGTCTTCGCTGGTCTTCACCACCCCTTCGCGCCGGTACAAAATATGGGCGTTGGTACTCCGAAGGGGGGAGTTGGCACCGACGGAGGCATAGAACCACTCTTGGTCCCACCTCGAGTACCACTTGTTGTTGACGGCCCTCGCCGGGAAGGCGTCTTGGTACTCCTTCCGGAGCTGGAAATTGGCGCTGCCGAAGGCCAGCGCCCTCTTGACGCGGTCCGTCCCCTCCCTCGGCTTCGGTTGGCAGTTGGCGTCGTGGAGGGCGACGAAGACGTCAGCGCGGCCCTCGCAGCCCTCGGCCCTCATGGCCCATTCAAAGACGGCTAACCTCGCGACTGCGTTGGGCGAAAGCTGAGGGAGCTCGAGGTTGTAAGCCTTGAGGACTTCGCTCAACATCCCCACTGCAGGAAGTCCGAGGCCGGCTTCGAAGAAAGCCTCGAACACCACCACCTCGTCAGCACGAGGCCTCGGCTCAGCCTCCGACTTCTCCGGGACCCGAAGTTGGATCTTCGCCGCAATCTTCCCTTCGCAGGCCCTCCGGACCGACTCCTCCGTGGAGATCGAGGCCCTCATCTCCAGGGTCTACTCAAACTTATCGGAGGGCGTCCGAAGGTCCCTCGGCCCCATCCGCCTGGGTGCAGTCTTCGCCGCCGCAGCCGCCGCTGCCTGCACCTGGGCGGAGCCCGAGCTTGAGCCCAAAGCAAGAGGCTTCACCACCGCCTTATTTGGCATGTTGATGGGACTTTGGCGCGAAGAGCTAAAACTAGCGAAGGAGGCTTGGAGAGAAGCTCGAAGAAGAACAGAGCGAAGGTTGCAAGGCAACGAGAAGAAAGCAAATGAAGGTGTGTCGAAGCCGCACGCGGTAAGTCCCTATTTATAGGCGCGGTAAGAATTCCAACCGTCGTGGGCCGAACCCAGCGCCAGGTGGGCCTCCAGCGAAGGCGAACCGGCCCAGATCAAGGTAACGGTAACTTTCTTGACCGTTGCGGAGCCGTTCGGCCTCCCCGAGGCCATTCTGGCGACTAGCGCGGGCATTTATTACCCCCGGGTATCGAGGTCACCTCCGGTCCAGGCTCCGAAGGTATGTTTCCTCTGAAGTCATGTTTTCAGGTCATTTGTCCTAAGGGCGCGTGCACCCCTTCGTCCCGAAGGCCTACACGCGAGGGGCTACTGTTGGGGAAATATATTTCCCTTAAACAGGGGCCAAATGACGTCAGCCTCCGACAGCCTTCGGCCCAGAGCCAGGTACTGTCGGAGCCTGTTTTCTCTCTAAGTGTTGTTTCCAGGTCCCAAGGTGCCTTTCGGGGCCCGTAGCTTCGGAGCCCTCAAACCAGGAGGTCCGGCCCGGAGCCCCCAATTCGGGCCCTGGCGCAGGGCGCCGGAGGCCACCCCCCGAGCGCAGGAGGCTGGAGGCCGCCCTCCGGAGCCAAGTCCGGAGGCCACCCTCCGAGAGCCAAGTCCGGAGGCCGCCCTCCGGAGTCCAGTCCGGAGGCCATCCTCCGAGAGCCAAGTCCGGAGGCCGCCCTCCGAGAGCCAAGTCCGAAGGCCACCCTCCGGGAGCTAAGTCCGGAGGCCATCCTCCGAGAGCCAAGTCCGGAGGCCGCCCTCTGGAGTCCAGTCCTGAGGCCGCCCTCCGGAGTCCAGTCTGGAGGCCATCCTCCGAGAGCCAAGTCCGGAGGCCGCCCTCCGGAGTCCAGTCCGGAGGCCATCCTCCGAGAGCCAAGTCCGGAGGCCGCCCTCCGGAGTCCAGTCCGGAGGCCATCCTCCGGGAGCCAAGTCCGGAGGCCGCCCTCCGGAGTCCAGTCCTGAGGCCGCCCTCCGGAGTCCAGTCCGGAGGCCACCCTCCGAGAGCCAAGTCCTGAGGCCGCCCTCCGGAGTCCAGTTCGGAGGCTGCCCTCCGGAGCATGCTTCGAAGCTCCCCTCCGGGGTGCACTCCGAAGCCTTCCCCCCAGCCTCCACCTTCGGTGTATCTTTTAGCTGGTCAAAGCCTGGCGCAGCCTGACACGTCAGTAAAGCTGTAAAGTTGTCTGGCACTTTTTGTACCGTAGCTAGCTCCTTTTCCCCTTTCTGCCGCTATGAGCCTAGGGCTCATAGGGGGCATCCCAGTCTTTTACTCTGGCCTGCGTGCCTATAAAAGCAGGGCCAAGCCCTTGTAACAGGATAGACCCCAGGGGGCCATGAGACCCTGTAGTTCTCTTCTCCACACTAAGGCATACCATGCCAAATCCACCACAAACTGGACGTAGGGCTATTATCCCCTAGGGGAGGCCCGAACCAGTATAAACCCCTTCTCCCTCTGAGAGAACCCATCGAGGTTCATCCTCCACATCGTACACCACTACAGGAAAACCTGCTGGAACTAACGCAATTGTTCCAACACCCCGTATGCCTGAAAGGCTCCATCGGAGAATATTGTCCATATTCCTTCGAAGTGTTCTTCCGGAGCCCAAATTGCAGATGGAGTCCACTCGGCCACAAAGTCAGCAATAACTTGGGATTTAATCATTGTTCTTGTAGTGAAGGAAATGCCGAAGGGGGCTAGCTCGACAACCCATTTTCCAATTCTCCCTGTGGAGTCTTTGCTCCGGAACATATCACCAAGGGGATACGACGTAGGGACAATTATATTGTGCGCTAAAAAGTAATGCTTTAGCTTCCGCGAGGCCATTACCAAAGCATATGCAAATTTCTCGAGCTCGGAGTATCGTGTTTTTGCTCCGGAAAAAGATTCTGAAAGTAAGTATACTGGGTTTTGCACCAGTTTTCCGTTGAGCTCTATCTCTTTGATAAGTACTGCACTTATTACGGATCCTATTGCTGCATGATAAAGGAGGAGAGTTTCCTCCGCAAGGGGTACAGTAAGCGTTGATAAATTTCCAAGATAGTCCTTGATTTCATCGAAGCTTTTCTGGCACTCCGGCATCCACTTGAAACTTTCAGATCCTTTTAGTGCTTTGAAAATTTGGAGGCTACGCTCCACTGATCTGGCCAAGAATCTGCTGAGAGCTGTGAGGCGTCTGGTTAACTTCTGGACTTGCTTCAAATTTTCAGGCTGAGTCATTCTTTGTAGTGCACTTATCTGCGTTGGGCTAGCTTCGATTCATCTACTCGAAACTAAGTACCCTAGCAATTTTCCTGCTTGAGCTCCGAATATACTTTTTCAGGATTGAGGCGAGCTCCACATACTTGGAGGCTCTCAAGAGTTTCTTCTAAGTCTAGATTATGCTGGTGCTTTAAAGCACTCTTTATTACAATGTCATCCATATAGGCTTCGACATTTCAGCCTATTTGGTGACCTAGAGCTTTAGCAATAAGACGCGAAAAAGTTGCTCCGACATTCCTTAAGCCGAAGGGCATTCATACATAACAGAATACTCCAGAAGGAGTTATAAAGCTAGTCTTGGCTTCGTCTTCACGTTTTAGCCAGATTTGATGATAACCGGAGTATGCATCAAGGAAACTTAGGAGCTCGGAACCAGCGTAGAGTCAACAAGTTGATCAATGTGGGGCATGGGGTAGGGGTCTCATAGGCATGCTTTATTTAGAGGTGAAAATAATGCACATGTGCCCTTTGTCGGAGCCTTTTTTCTTGACGAAGACCGGGTTAGCGAACCACTCCGTGTGGGCCACCTCCCTGATGATTCCAGCTCTTAGCAACTTCTCTACCTCTGCCTTAGTGAGGTCTGCTCCTTCAGTTGACAATTTGTGGAACCCCTGGTGAATTGGTCGAGCCTTAGGGTTAACGAGCAAACTATGCTCAATAATGCTCCGATCAACTCCGAGGATATCTTCGTCTGACCAAGCGAAGATATCTAGATTTTCTCGAACTACTTCTTCTAGCGAAGTAGCAATTTCCCCACGAACAACGCCAACTGTTGGCACAACGGATTACGCTAATAGGTTCTATAAAATCAAGAACTGCCAAACGAAGTGTTTGTGAATGCCGACTATCTCAACCCTCCAAATATGATAATAGCTTAGAATAGTTCGAAGTGTATATTGAATATCTAAATATTTGATGCCTATTACATGGTGAGAAGGGGAGTATTTATAGGTAAAACCTCTAGGGAAAAGACCTTTTTACCCCTTAATTACAACCGACATAGTGGATACTATTTCTGTATCCCTTATAGGGTTAGTATGGTAAAACATGCTCGAAGGTTGTCGATAAAGTAGAAGTCACATCCTTCTTGTTGTTTTCCACTCTGGAGGGGAAGCCTTTCGGAGGTTCTCTTCGAACTGATACCTGGATGGACCCTTTGGCTTCGAGCCCTTCAACTAGGAGGCATGTCTTAGGCTCCGAGATTAAGACTTGCCTTCATCTTCGTCACATAATGTATTTTCTTAGAATCTTGGAGGATCATGAGGATGAAGTATTTTCCCCCAACATCTAGCATTGGTGTTCTTTTAAATCAAAGCTCTTGTTTTCCCCTTTGTATTACTCACATCGACTTTGAATGCAGCTGAAGCTGGGTGCCGCGGGTTCGACTGCCCCCCAAGGTGGTGATGCAGAAGGCAGATCTCATTCCCCCCAGCGGTCACAAAAGATGACGGGGCCCTCCCTACTAGGGTACTCCACGATCGGCCACCTCTGCTGACTCTTCCGATTTGAGTCTCTGCTCCTCCCCATAGTCACCGTACATGCTGAGCATGCTTAATTCCTTCTTCAGTCTCTTTCTTTGCAGCTTCCTTTTTACCTCGGCTCCTATCTCGGGGCCAATGATGAGATCGAGGCCGCCTCTACACCGGCCGCTGCCTCACTCCCTCCGAATGTCATGGAGGTTTTACAAGATATGCTACATCGCTTGGAAGACCCCATGGAAGTCCTAGTCAATGATTCAGGGCTGATACGCGGGCGCCTCAATGACATTCTGAACTTCCTTCCTCGGGGGCTAGTGGATTTCCTCATGCCGGCCGCCCACCTGGAGTTTCACCGGCCGGCCGTACAATGGGCGTTGCGCCAGATGGCCGACCGTGCGAGTAGTGCGTCTCAACGGGTAGAGGTCAAAACACTTAATGCAGCGTTGTTGGCCAAAGGCTCTCTCCTAGACTAGCTCTAGGGTGAGTCGTCGGTCGTCCCGCGGAAGTTGGCCTTGCTTCAATTAGAAGAAGTGAGAAACCATGTTGAAGAACATGGGTTTTATACTCTAGATGTGATGAGTGATTGTCAATGAAAGTCAAATAAGAGACATGAAGACCTGCCGTGTCTAGGGCGCGTGTGACTCAGGTACACGGGCAGCGAGCGACAGCCGGGCAGAGGAGCCACGGAGTCGGGCTGGCCCAATCCGAGTACATGGGCTAGGAGCGGTAGAGGATCCACTGGTATGTTGATCGGGTTTGACTCAGGTACATGGGCGGCGATCGATTACCGGGCTGAGGAAGTTGCGGGGTCGGGTCGGCCCAATCCGCGTACCCGGTGCGAAGACGGTGGACGCTTTGTCAGTTTCGGTGTAAAACTGACAACCGATGATTATTTTATTTTTAGGATATTAATATTTAGTTTTTAAGTCTAGAATATTTTTATTTGAGTCAGTTGATTTTTCTAAGGGTATTTTAGTAATTTCAGATTTTATTTTAGAGTTAGTGTAATTAACCCTAGGGGTAAATTAGTTTTTTTCATGTATTATGGGTCACCTATAAATAGGCCCCTAACCCCCTAGGGATAGGGTGACTGTTCTTCTTAGCAATTAATCTACAGTCCACAGATTATTTTCGGCTGGTGGTGATTTTTGATCTGCTATTTTTCCGTCGCCGCCGTCGTCAGTACATCGCTCTTCCAATAGGTTTGTTTTCCCATCGTCGTCATTGCGTGCGCTAGCCAGCTACTGTAGCAGCGGCAGCGTTGCGCATGCAGGAGAAGAGTTGCGCCCAACGGCATAGCCTCTAGCTAGCACAGAGGCTAGCATGCAGCCAGCGTGCATGCGTGCGTAAGCTGCTGCTACGGCTTTCTTTCGCACGGAGTCCAAGGCGCAGTAGAGCACTGGTAACAGGAATCCTTCAAGGCGCGGCGCCCGTGATCTCCAAAGCAACAGCCACGCGGGTCCCACATCAGCGCATGGCACACGCAAGTTGCGTCCAGGCATGGTCGCCGGTGCAGCGCATGCAAATTCCTGCCTGCGGCTAGCGGCAGTGCGTGGCAGGGCTATTCGGTGGATTCCAGCTTTCCTACGTGGCGTGGCAGCAGCAAAAAGGCAAGAGGCAGCGCAGGCATAGGTAAACTGAGCGGCAGCAGCATTCGGCGGAGGATTTCCAAGCGTGCGGCTGGACGTCAGACGGCACGCGGAGCAGCGACAAACCGCCCGGATTTTCTGCGCGAGGCGACTTGAACGACAATGCAGGTAAGTTTTGTTTTGTCCTAATTTTTAGTTAGATTAAATCTGTTAGCTATTTCGTAGTTAATTTTATCTGCTAGATTTTAGTAGTGTTAGCATATTATTTATTTAAATTTTATTCTGTTCGTATAAAAAGAAAAAAATATTATTAGTCGTAGTAATATTTTTATTCAAAGTTTACGTGCAATATTTTAAGTTTAATTCTTAGTTAATTTCTGGATGATCCATGTTTTATTCGTTTGATTAGTATTTTATTTTTAGACTGCAATCCAGATTATTATTGATTTACTTAGGTATTTTTCCTAGGCCATTAAATATTTCTAGTACCCATTTTTATTCACTGCAGTAATTTTATTTAGTTTAGTTTATTTTATTTTTGAATATCATTTTAATTAGGACACCGGTCATTTTTAGGCTAGACAATTTATTTCCTGTACTTTGTTTTGCTAGTGTTGTTTGTTTTGTTAGGGTGCGTTGGGTGCTTGGAATTAGGTCTTTTAGTTAGAAGAATTTTTTAGGCGCCCATTCACCCCCTTGTTGTCGCTACTTTCAGTCCTACAAGTGGTATCAGAGCAAGGTTAGGGTTTCCTCATACCTTAACTGGTTCTAAACCCAGGTAGTGATCATGACGTATTCTGGTAAAATCCCATCCCTTGAAGCTTTTGGCTATACTTATTGGAAGACTCGCATGCGAGCCTATCTTATGAGCCAGAGCTCGGACATTTGGGATATTTGTGTTCATCCTACTTTCACCATAGTGCCTATTGCTGAGGGTACTTCTGCTGATGTAATTGCCTAGCATCAAAACAATAGTAAAGCGGTGAACATTTTATTCTCTGGTCTAGGTCCTAGTGAGTTTGAGCGTGTTAGCCATCTCACCACTGCTCGAGAGATCTGGGTACCCTCCATGCACACCATGAGGAGACAACTCAGGTCAAGGCTAGGCTCTATCAGATCTACTAGTGTGAGTATGAAAATTTCTCATAGAAGCTGGGTGAGACTGTTGAGGCCTTGTTTGGTCATTTTCAATCGATCATGAACAGGCGCTCAAGGTTCTCCATACCTTAGACCCTAAGATGTGGGAGATCAAGATTTCTTCTATTATTGAGAGCACTTCCGATGATACCTTGACTATCGCAGAGCTTTTTAGTAAGCTCAAGGCCTCAGAGGTCGATATCGAGTCGAGATCAAATCTCACTAGTTCTGACTCAAAGACTCTGGCACTTGCGATACCGTCTGCTGATCCAACTGCCTTGAGTTGTACTGCTTTTTCTTTGATGTCTATATCCGAGGAACAACTTGATTCGCTAGGAGATGATATACGTGTATATGACAAACGAATGGTTAAAAGACACGGCACGAAATATGGATGCTTTGAGTGTGGTGATCTATGTTATTTCATCGCCGATTGCCCCAAGCGGAAGAATTACAAGAAGGGAACCGGCGACAACTCCTACGACTCTGGCAAGTACGACAACTCCACTTCCATAAAGGGCAAGCCCAAGACAAGATTCTTTCGAAAGTCTCTGAAGGACTACAGGCATGAGAACCAGAAGCGAGACAAGGCCTTCTTCACCGAGATGGAGAAAAGCTACTCCAAGAGATCTTCGTCTTCCTCCTCATCTTCAAGTTCAAGTGATGAAGAGATCGTGATCAGGAAGGGGAATGACAGGGACGATCCGGCGGGCCACTGCTTCATGGCCTTCGGGGACAAGCCGAAGAGTCACTCGCGTTACAGCCGAAGACCCCGCAAGAGCTTCTGTTCAATGGCTCATGGGGATAAGGAAGACAAGGGCTCCTCCGACAACTCCAATGATGACGATGAGAAGATATCTTCCTATGAACAAGAAGTTGTTAATTTACTAGAACAGAACCGTCAAGAGTTGAAGTATCAGGAGAAACTGCTTTGAGGGGCTACAAAGAGGATAAATGAGCTTGAGAGTGAGCTTGCCATGGCGAATGGCAAGATTGAGAGTCTGTCTTCTTCCCCTATCTTGGGTGGTAGCAGTGAGTGCCCGAACTATGAGGTGTTGTTGTGTGACCTGACGACTCTAAAGTCCAGGTACACAGAAAGAGTAGATGAGAGAGACGTTATGACCACTGAGCTTGAAAGCGCTCAGCAGGAGCTGAAAGATGCTCATGCCACTATCGTCGTGCCCTGTGTAGACTGCCCATCCCATTTAGCTAGTATAGCTAAGCTGAGAGCCAAGAGTGATGAGCAGTTGGGTGAGTTAGCTAGAGTGAGAGCTGGAGCAGACTAAGCTAGAGCTTGAGACCTTGTCAGTTCCACCCAATGTTTGTGAGAACTGCTTGTCCATGAGAATGGAGTTGATCAAGCTAAAAGCTGAGAAGTCTGTCGAAGTTGATAGAGAGTGTGAGATCTGCTTGTCTTAGGTGGAGGTGTTAGCTTCCTTGAGAGAGGAGCTAGCTGATGTTCAGAACGAGAACTTTTACCTCTGTCAGAGCCTGAGTTGGATTAGTGCCAGAGAGCCACAGCTTGGCATGATGATCCAGCAGTTCAAGAGACAGGATGGGTTTGGGGTAGGTTACACCTATACCAAGGCAGATTTTGAGAGTGCCATTAGCCGAGCAGTGGAGTGGAGTAAGATGACTCCTGAACAGAGATATCCCAACACTCACTCCACTAAGTCTTTTAAGGATAGTCAGCCCAAGGATGGAGTGTTCCAAGAACAACCTAAAGCTCCACCTAAGAAGCAAATTTGGGTCCCAAAGCCTAAACCTCTCCACACTTCCCTTGATTCTTTACCTCGGCCCTCTCAAACCAAAGATACTACACCCAACACCACCGAGCATTAGAATCCCAAGCCTCAACCACATCCCAAGAAGCCTACCTATCACTGTGAGTTTTTTCAGAGAGACGGGCATCTTGAGGAGTTTTGCTTCAGGAGGAAGCAGGTTGAGAGAGCAAAGAGAGCTCGAGGTGGGAAGGAGCGGTTCTACCAGTAGGGTGGTAGACAGAGAGTTCCTCGACGTAGAGAGAGGCTAGAGGTCAGGCCACGTCGTGTAGGTTGTGGTAGAGGAGACGGTTTTTATGACCGTGCTCTAGAGGGTGGTTTTCGTTTCGGCAGAGTTCCAAACTATTATGGATACGATTTTAGACCTCGTGGCCGTGATTTTAGGCAGAACAGAGGACCGTGCTTTGAGTTGTATTTTGGTCTAGACTCATATGATTCCTTCTGCTTTCATACTTACGAGCAGATGGCTCAAGACTGGTTTAGCACCTTTGCTAAACCTGGCATTGGACCGTTTGCTCCCACTCATGACCATTGATCTTGCAGGATCGAGGACTGGAGGACGTGTGGATCATGGATTCAAGATGTTCTCGCCATATGATGGGACACCACAGATGGTTCTCCAGCCTCTCTCCCCCGAGCTCCAAGGAATACATCACTTTTGGGAACAATGGTCAAGGGAAGGTACAAGGTATTTGGTCGAGTTGCATCTCTGATTATTTCTCTTTGAAGAATGTTGCTTTAGTTGGAAACTTGAATTTTAATTTAATTTCTGTTTCGCAACTTCTTGAGGATGGTTTAGAGGTTTGATTTAAGAAGGGCATGTCTTCTGTTGTTGATTATAGAGGATCTTTAGTTTGCCAGATCTTACCTTTTGGTAAGGTTTTTCGTATTGATTTCCCTAGTTCTTCTAGCCCTTCTCGTTGTCTGATGGCCGGATCCTCCTCTGAGCTCTAGAAGTGACATTGTTGGCGTAAAAGATTATGCTAACAGGTTTCTGTAAAAAAGAAACTAACAAACGAAGTGTTTGCGAAGCAAACTATTCTAAGCCTCCGAAAGGATAATAACTTAGAATAGTTTGAAAGTATGTATTGATTCACTTGTAATCGGTCCTCATTACAGGGTGAAATGGGGGGTATTTATAGGCCTAAACATTAAGGAAAAGACCTATTTACCCCTCTATTACAACCGACATTAAGGAAACTATTCGGTTTCCTTAATAGGGCTAAAATGGTAAAAGACTAATCTAATAGGATAGAAGATAAATCTTCCATCTTAGCTGGCAGAAAAGATCCTGAAGAGCTTTGGTTCAAAGACATACTTCGAACCAATGCTAGTCTTCAGACTTCGAACGAGGTTCTGGGCATCTTCGAAGATGGTCTTCAGACAATCTTCGAATTGGTTGGCTGTCTTTATGCTGCTTCGGCAATAACCCCGAAGATGAGATATTTTCCCCCAACAGTAGCCCCTCGAATACGCTTCTCCGTTCGACCTGTAACGTTAGGAGAGTAGTATACGGAAAGAAAAGATAACCATTCATAGGGGTTATTGATTTTTGTTTTATCTCCGAAATGCATGGAGATAAGAACTTCGAATCAGTCTTAAGGTAATTACCTTTCGAACTATCTTAGAACTAACTCAGGAAGTTCGAAAGTCTTTTCAGACTTAGAAGAAATAGCCGTTAGTTTCTGTTCCTAACGGCAGCTATAGGAGGCGTTATTTTCGGAGGAAAATAACAGGCGGGAATGCGAAAGGGCAGAGCCCAAACGGTAACAAACGGAAAGATTAGGCTATAAATAAAGAGCCTCAAAACTTACCCGATTACCTTTTCACTGCTTCTCCTCAGTCAAAAGCTTTTTAGCCCTTTGAGTTCTTGAGCCCTAGCTTTCGAGTTCTTGAGCCCTAGTCTCCACTATCTCAGATCGATCCAGCAATTGCGATGGCGAAGACCAAAGGCTCTGCACCTCCTTCGACCTTGGTTCGTCAACAAGCGGCTGCGGCAGCGGCAGCGGCAACAGTGGCGGCGACGCCTTCGATGCAGGCGACAACTTCCATGGCGGCAAGGGGAAAAAATCCCCAAATCGCCGATGATCAAGGTCTGTGCCCTCCATCGACCAAATATTTAGACCAATCCTTTGAATTAGGGCCTTCAACCTGCAAAAGAGAGTCCTTGGCAATGGCAGTAGGAGGAAATATTGGTGCGGGAGTTATGATTCGAAAACCAGGGAAAGAAGTGATTCCAGTGCCCAAACCCGGAGAAGTAGTAGTGTTCGAAGCTTTTTTCGAAGCCGGTTTGGGTCTTCCTGCAGTGGACTTTCTGGCAGAGGTACTCGAACTGTTCCATATAACTCTCCCCCAATTATCTCCGAACGCAGTAGCTAGATTAGCTATTTTTGAATGGGCCTTAAGAGCTGAAGGATGTGAAGGAAGGGCGGAAATCTTCGCTGCATTACATAGAGCAACCTGCCAACCAAAAACCTTCGTAGCTCCCGGAGGTGAAAAAGTAGTAACGTCTTTTGGCAGTATCAACTTTAGACTTCGGGACGAGTACGCCCTTCGCTTTCCTGCTAAAGCCATCAACGCTAGGTGGTACACCGACTGGATTTTGAAATGGTTCTATGCCGAAGTTGGGGCAAGCAATCCTCTGGCCGGACCTCTTAGAGAAATCCAGTTCCGAAAAGAAGCTTTGGTGCGTCCTGACGAAGGCCAATTCGAAGCCCGTCTGAACTTGCTTGAAAAAGTTAGCCGAAGGCTCAGTATGCGGGATTTGGCCGAAGAATTCATCGGTCTTCAAATTCCTCCGTTGATGGCCGACTGGCCTATTATCTTCGAAGATGATTCCGAAGGTGGTCCTCGCAGAATTAACTTGACTTCAAGTCC
The DNA here is from genome assembly GCA_019279435.1 of Zizania palustris. NCBI lineage: Eukaryota > Viridiplantae > Streptophyta > Magnoliopsida > Poales > Poaceae > Zizania > Zizania palustris. The sequence continues at coordinate 114,011,290 of JAAALK010000283.1, read as the reverse complement.
TACAGGTAACTTCGAAAACAACATGCATTAAACATATTTGCTTCGAAGAAAAAACTGACTTGAATTATTTATTTTGTAGAATCTTCAGCCCCTGTTACTTCAGAACAGATTATAAGGGCTTCGGAAAAAATCTTGGGTGCTCCAACTCCGACCGAAAAAGAGTGGCGAATTAAGCTGGTTGGGAGTTGGGAAAGATTTAACAGAGTATGGGGAATGCTGAAACTCACTCCTCCCCCTCTAATGGATTGGGCGCCTTTGGAGAAAGGGCCTCAAAAAAGGAAAGCCGAAGCTGGAACTTCAAGTTCAGCAAAAACTCCGGTGAAAAGGGTGGCTCGGAAGCCGAAGAACCTCGCACCTTTAGATCCTATACCTTCGAGCTCAAGAGCTTCGGTTTCCGATTCCCAAGAAGAAATGGAAAGGTTACTTGTGCACCTAATGGAAGAGAACGAAACTCAAAGGGCCGCACAGGCCGAAGTATCTGTGAACGTACCGGAGTCTGGAGAAAATGTTGATCAACCAAGGACTTCGGTAGTTCAAGAAGATGTAGCTCAGGACGAAGTTCCTGTGAATGAAAGTGGGGTCGAAGTCACTATGGCTTCGATTCCCGAAGAAACAGCGAGGACTACCCAGGACGATGCTCCTGCAGTCCACGATTTAACGGTCGATTCAGATGAAGAATTAGCTTTCGATCCACCAAACAGTCCGACAATGACTCCTCCGCAAACTGCCGAAGGTAGATTTCAAAGAACTTTTATATTTATTTAAATTTTTATATTATATATAATACTTTTGATTACTTTGCAGAACCCACTCCTATGGAAGAAGTCCGCCAGGAGGAAATAATTCCTGAGCCTTCGACGACTTCGGAGCCAGCCCCGAGAGTTACTCAAAAGGGCCTGGAAGAGGCAAAAGACAAATAGAGCCCCTGCCTGCTATAAGCTCCGAATCAACTCCGTCTGATTCAACAGACGAGAGCCAATCTTCCAGGGAGGCTCAAACTCCAGTGGCTCCGAAGACCGTAGGCCAAAGCTCTGGTCCTTCGTTGAACGAAGATGACCAAGAGGCAATAAGCATGCTCCCCTTGCTGGCTCCTTTCTTAGGGCAAACAACTGGTCTTCGGACTTTGCTCGAACCTTTGGATCGAGCTAGTCGTGACATAGGGGAGACCAAATTAGTGGCCATCTTGCGGAAGGCTGACAGGACGGAGCTTAATGCCATTATTGAACGTACAGCTTATCAGGTATGAAACAACTGCAAATTATTATAGAATTTATCTTCGAATGAATATTTACTTTGATTTTTACTTTGGCAGCAAACTGTCTTGGCCCGAGCTGCAAGTCTATGCAATGACGAAGAAATTGCTCGGCTTCGGGAAGAAAATAGCACTCTTCAAAGGAATTTTAACATCTCTGAAAGTCGAGTGACTCAAATGGACAATATAATATTAACAGAGCGAAGGGCCAGGCAAAGCTTGGAAGCTGTAAAGAAAGAGCTCGAAGCGGAAAGGATTGTGCTTCGAGCAGAGGTTGACAAACTGCGGGCGGAGCATGCTACTGCAGGGTCTAGGCTCGTCCGGCTTGAAGAGGAAGCTAGCCAATTGTTGACACAGAAAAACACTTTGACCACTGAGAATGCTAGGCTTTCTGGGGTTTTGGACGAAGTTACTTCGGCGAAGGATGCGCTGAACGAAGATAAGTTGAAGTCTGAGAAGGTGGCTGCGGAGGTTATGAATCAGTTGTTAGAAGTCCTGGAGTACTTCGGTACTACTGGAATTCTCCCTTCTGATGATAACATCAGCCTTTTGCGCTGGTTAAAAAGGATCCAAGGGGTGGCGAAGCAGATGAAGACAGCGGGCATTAGATACGGAGAACTCTCCGGACAAGTGTCTGCTGTTGGTCTACTTCGCTATTACGAGGATTTGGGCCGATCAATAGCTCCGGACGCAGGAAGAGGTCCAATCACCTTCGACGACGACCGACTTCTCAAACCTTCCGAAGGTGTAGCTGCTGCTTGGCGAGCCTTCCAAACTTCATGGAGAGCCGAAGGTCGTTCTGCGATCAAAGCTTGGATTGATGAAGGCCAACGCCAGAAGCAAGTTCGAAGCCAAGCTTCGAGCAGTCAACCTCCTTCGAACCCACAGGTTTAGAAATATTTTAGGATTTCTAATCATGTAAAGCTTTATGCTTGTAAACATTTATCAATGAAAATCTTGTTTATCATATTTTTAGGCTTTGCCTCTTATGGAAGATATCGAAGTGTTAGAACTTAACAGCGAACTTCGCTCACTGTGGAACACCTTCGAACTTCTAAAGAGTTATAAGCGTCCTCGATTCCTTATCCCTCGAGATGACTCCGGCGTTATTGCGCCCGAAGTAATTAAAGACGTATTGTCTTACATTAAAGAGGAAGATAAAGAAAATGACGCAAACACCTCGTCTTCTGAAGACACTAATTGGTCCGAAGACGAAGGTGAAGCCCAAAATAAAAGATCTGAAGATCTTAGAAGCTGGGAGAGAAGCCCTGAGCGGCTTCGAACTTGGGCCGAGCTTCAACAAGAACAGAAGGATTTTAGAGCTTCGAAGGGGAGGAAGAGAGTTAAACGCAAAGTTCTTAGAACTTCCGATGTTGGAACTAGTCGTTCCACCCCTAGCTCTCGGGACCGAAGAGGTCTCCGATTCCTTCTTGGTATAGATACCAATTTTTCATAATGTAATCTGTAAACACATTTATTTCAATAATGAATGTCGATTTAAAATTGTCTCCATATTTACTAGCCCCTCTTTGGGTATAAGCAACTTCGAACTGTATTCAAAGATGGTTATGCGCAAAGAAAAAACTTCGGAGTACAATTTTTTGGGGGTTTGGAGCCCCTCTGTCATTTAAAGATCTTTTGAAATGTTATAAAATGTCTTCGACCTTTGTTTATTTCATGAAAGAAATCAATTAAGATAACTTCCAGGACACTTTAGTGTCTTAAAAAATTTGTCACTTTGGACGCATATGAACAGACATTCGAAGCTCATGGCTTAAATGTTGTTTTGTTTTAGCCACCTTCGGCTGTGCAGAAATCTACCAGCCGGAGCTTGGATTCCGCAGAAATTGTAGCCACCTTCGGCTATTTTTGCAGAAGTCTACCAGCCGGAGCTTGGACTTCGGAGAATTTGGCCACTTGGGCTCTTTTTTGCAGAAGTCTACCAGCCGGAGCTTGGACTTCGCAGAATCTGGCCACTTGGGCTCTTTTTTGCAGAAGTCTACCAGCCGGAGCTTGGACTTCGCAGAATTTGGCCAGCTTGGGCTCTTTTTTTGCAGAAGTCTACCAGCCGGAGCTTGGACTTCGCAGAATTTGGCCACCTTCGGCTCTTTTTACGGATGTCTGCAAGCTGCAGCTTGGACTCCGCAGATTTTGGCCACCTTCGGCTCTTTTTACGGAAGTCTACCAGCCGAAGCTTGGACTCCGTAGAATGTGGTATTGGCTCTTTTACGGATGCCTACAAGGTATCAGCTTGGGCTCCGGATGGATTTCAGCCACCACACCGGAGGCTTCGACTTTATGGGTACGAAGTCCGGAAATACAGCCCAGCTTAATGACACTTCCCTCTCAATCGACTTCCGTCCCAGCGCGTCCGCTCGGGAAACTAGGAGTGTCAAGGGGAAGGCAACTATCAGGGTGTATGCTTTATTAATTTAGAGGTGATTACAAACGAATTACAAGGAGCCCTTATGCGAAGTATCGCTTTAGGTGCTCCGCATGCCAAGTATGTGCTAACTCTTCACCTTCTAAATTAGCTAATTTAAATGAACCAGGGCGCCCGGAGCGGACGATTAGATATGGACCTTCCTATTTATTACCTAACTTCCCTGGTGCTATAATGCTTCGTAGAACAAGATGACCCGGCCTTAACTCGCTGAGCTTAACCTTCGGGTCATACCAAGTCTTCGTCTGCTGATGATACTTTGATAAATTGGCTACAGCTCGAAGCCTTGTCTCTTCTGACAAATCTAACGAAGCTTGTCTTTCTTCTTCGATGTCTGGTTCGGTGCTGCGAAATGATCCCCCTTTGAGCTCCGTTGGAGTCATAGCTTCATCTCCGAATAATAGTCTGAACGGAGTAAAACCTGTGGACCTTGTTTGTGTAGTCCGAATGGACCACAGAATCTTCGAAAGCTCTTCGGTCCACAGTCCCTTTGACAACCCTACTATTCTTCGATTTAGCCCTGATAAGATATTTCCATTGGCTCGCTCAACGGCTCCATTCGACTGAGGATGTCTCACTGCAGCAAAACATAGTTGAATGCCTAGGTCTTCGCAAAACTTCCTGAAGGGTTCTGCGTCGAACTGTGTTCCATTATCAACTGTGAGATATTTAGGCACTCCGAACCGGCAAATAATGTTCTTCCAGAAGAATTTCTGTACATTATTCGAAGTGATAGCTGTTAAGGGCTCTGCTTCCACCCACTTAGAAAAATATTCAATAGCTACCACTGCGAACTTCAGATTTCCCTTTGCTAACGGAAAGGGACCAATTAGATCCATACCCCATCTGGCCATAGGCCATACCGGAGCAATGACTTGAAGAGCTGTTGGTGGGCGATGACTCCGTCGACCCATCCACTGGCATCCTTGACAAGTGCGGACCAAGCTCTCCGCATCAGCTGTTATTGTGGGCCAATAAAGCCCCTGGCGAAGTGTTTTTCCTGCCAGAGCTCTAGGGGCTAAATGACTTCCACAAAGGCCTTCGTGAATTTCTCGGAGAATTTCTTGGCCTTCGGCTTGAGATATACATCGGAGTAGAGGGGAACATACTCCGGCCTTGTATAATATACCGTTGATTAACTGATAGTTTCTTGCTCTGAGCTTTAATCTTGACAATTGGGGCTCTTCGGGCAAATTTGTTCCTCCTTGCAGGAGTTCTATGATTGAATCTTTCCAATCTGCACTAGGAATGCAGAGAATCTCTGCAGAAGCAACTTGTGGCACCGAAGGTATATTGAGCTCCTCATAGAAAGCTTCGTCAGGCACATCCACAGCTCTGGCAGCAGCCTTCGCTAAAATGTCCGCTTGCACGTTTTCAGTTCTTGGTATACTCCGAATGGAAATACCCTTGAAATGTGCTTCGATCTTGCGAATTTCTTCCAAGTACTTTGCAAGCTGTGGATGTCGGACTTGAAAACTTTTGTCTACGTGCCCTGCTACTATCTGAGAATCTGTTTTTATAATTATTCTTGTAGCCCCTAGAGCACGTGCTTTCCGGAGTCCCAATAATATTCCTTCGTACTCCGCTATATTATTGGTAGACTTAAAGTTGAGTCTTGCAGAGTACATTGCTCTTTGTCCTGATGGTGAAATTAATACTGCCCCAATGCCTGCTCCGGATGCTTGGAAAGCCCCGTCGGAGTAAATAATCCAAACTCCGTCATCTGATTTTTCCGGAGTCAACTTCGCAGGTGGAGTCCACTCTGCTACGAAGTCTGCTAGGACTTGAGATTTGATAGCTGTCCTTGCCAGGAAAGATATGCCGAAGGGTGCTAGTTCTACTGCCCACTTTCCAATCCTTCCAGTGGAATCTTTGCTTCGGAGCATATCTCCTAAAGGATATGAAGTTGGTACAATTACATTATGAGCCAAAAAATAATGCCTTAGCTTCCTCGAAGCCATTATCAGAGCGTAAACAAACTTTTCAAGTTCGGAGTATCTTGTCTTTGCTCCTGACAATGCTTCAGATACAAAATAGACAGGATTTTGGACCAACTTCCCATTGATATCAACTTCTCTGACAAGGACTGCGCTGACAGCTGAGCCTGTAGCTGCAAGATACAGAAGTAGGGTTTCGTCCGCAATAGGCACCGTAAGTGTAGCAAGATTGCTGAGATAATCTTTAATATCTTCGAAGCTTTTCTGACACTCCGGTGTCCATGCAAAATCTTCGGACCCTTTCAAAGCTTTAAAGATTGGCAAACTCCTCTCCGCAGACCTTGATAAAAACCTGCTAAGTGCGGCCAGACGTCCAGTCAGCTTTTGCACTTGTTTTAAATTCTCCGGAGGAGCCATCTTCTGCAGCGCAGTTATTTGAGTAGGGCTAGCTTCAATTCCCCTGCTTGAAACTAAGTACCCTAACAACTTTCCAGCCTTAGCTCCGAATATACATTTTTCGGGGTTAAGGCGGATCCCACATGCCCGAAGGCTATTGAATGTTTCTGCTAAGTCTAGGCTATGTTGGTGCTTTAAAGCACTCTTTATTACAATATCATCCATATAGGCCTCCACATTGCGACCTAGTTGATGACCTAGAGCCTTAGCAACTAATCTTGAAAAAGTAGCCCCGGCATTTCTTAGGCCGAAGGGCATTCTTACATAGCAGAAGACTCCCGAAGGAGTTACAAAGCTCGTCTTGATTTCATCTTCGCGCTTCAACCATATTTGATGATAACCGGAATACGCGTCGAGGAAGCTTAGTAACTCCGAACCTGCAGTGGAGTCAACTAGTTGATCAATTCGGGGCATGGGGTAGGGGTCACGTGGGCACGCTTTATTCAAAGATGTGAAATCAATGCACATGCGCCACTTCCCGGAGGACTTCTTCCTGACGAAGACTGGGTTGGCTAACCATTCTGTATGGGCCACTTCTCTGATAATCCCAGCCTTCAGCAGTTTTTCAACTTCGTCCTTAGCTAGAGCAGCTCTCTCTGCGGACATCTTCCGGAGCCCTTGTCGAACAGGCCGGGCCTTCGGGTTTACAAGCAAGCTGTGCTCAATAATATCCCTATCGACTCCGGTGATATCTTCGTCAGTCCAAGCGAAGACATCTAGATTTTCTTCTACGACCTTTTCCAAGGAAGTTGCAACTTCGGGAGGTAAATCTTTACCAAATTGAAAAGTGTATTCTTTACCATCTTTGACAATGACCTTCGTTGCAATCTCTCCTTCGGGACTTGGTCTTGGAAATGACTTCTTCGAAGCTTCGGAGGAGGCTGAAAAAATTTCTCCATTATCTTGGACACTGTTTACTTGCCTCGGATCAAGAGGAGGACCATGACCATATTCTGCCCTCCGAGCTGTGGCTTGATCTCCGAAGATTGTCAGAACTCCTGATTGTGTGGGCATCTTCATGCACAAGTAGTTGTGATGCGCCACAGCTCCGAACTGATTCAACATGCCTCGCCCAAAGATGACATTATAAGCATACGGGGCGTCCACCACATCAAAGATAACTTCTTCAGTTCGGGCTAGTAAACCTTCTCCGAAGGTTACTTCCAGGCCTATTTGGCCAAGTGCATCTAACGGAGGTCCTGCAAAGCCTTGCAGAGGACGAGCCGCTGGGAGGAGATGCTTCCGGGAAATGCATAACTGATCGAAGGCTTGTACAAATATGATATCTGCCGAGCTACCTCCGTCAATTAGCACCCTTCGAACTTCTGTCCCTGCAATATCAGCAGTAATAACCAATGGATCTGCATGCGGGAACTTGATACCAGCTGCATCCTCCGCAGAGAAAGATATTGGAACATGAGACCACTCCGGCATTGCAGCTGCAGATGACGAAGTCCCAATGTGGCCTACTTCTCGAACGTACTCTCTTCGCTGTCTCTTGGACATGCTTCCGAGGGTACCTCCTCCGGAGATAGGGAGAACTACTCTCTTCCCTCTATCTTGCCCTTCTTCTTGCTTCGGAGGTGGCATAACATTGGCCACCGGAGGATGCCTTGCAGCATCAAAATTTTCTATCCGCGCCACAGCCTGGACCGGCTCCGAGCGCACTGCTGCTGCTGGACTTCGGTCGGTACTACCTCGACCCGAAGTTCTCTCCAAGTATTCTCCCCGAAGGGTAAGAATAGCCTTGCAAGTGTCAGTTGCATGGCTTCGATTCTCTCCATGAATACAGCAAAAAAGGGTCTGGCCCTTGCCAGCCGTTTTCCCTGGCGGCCTCCAGCCGCTGGACTTGTTCCCCGCAGACTGTGGAGCTCTTGGTGTAAACTTCTGCGGGGGTGCAATGTTTAAGACCTCAGAGCGAGGGTGCTTTTGCCCTCTTCTTCTATCATGTTGCACTTCGGAGACTGGTTCTTGCGGCTGAGCCGAAGTCTTCACCTCTGCTTTAACTTCTGTCAACACTGTCGAAGTAGCAGTAGTCCTCCGAAGCCAACCTTCTTCCGACTTCGAGTACTCCTCGAAGTACGACATCAACTGTGATACTGTGGTGATGCTCTTCCGATGCAATTTATCCAGAAGGCCTTTATGACTGACGCCTTCCCGAGCCGCATCAACCACCGAAGATGTGGACAGCCCCCGAATTTGCGACTTCGTGTGAGCGAAGCGCTTGAAGTACTGCCTCAATGTTTCTCCGGGGAGCTGTTTCACTTGGAAAAGGCTTCCTGTCGACATGGGGGGCACAAAAGTGCCCTAAAAGTTACTTATGAACTTCTTCTTCAACTGTGACCATGAAGTGATTGATCCTGGTTTTAAAGACCAGAACCATCTCAACGCCACTCCTTGAAGGGCTAGCGGGAAGCACTTCGCCATAGTTTCTCTGTCTCCGCCACTAGCCTCGATTGCTAGGGCATAAGAACGCGCAAACTCACTGGGATCTTCATCTCCGGCATACTTGCTAAGCTTCGAAGCTTTGAACCTCGGATCGAAGCGAACCTTCTGAAGCTCAGGATGCAACGGAGATTCATTGTCGTAAGAGGCGTTCTCCGGGGCTTCGGGATAGTCAAGATCATCGTCTTCGTGCACTTCGGGGATAACTGGGGTGACTTGAGGACGAAGCCTGTTCGCAGCCTCTTGCCGCCACCTCGCTACCTCGGCTTGAAGATTGGCCATTTGAGTGGCCATATCTCCAAGGCTATCTTCATCTCCTCCGGAAGGACCTTCCGGGTCTTGAGAACTGGTATGATCAGTTCGAATCGGAATGGAGGGTGGCAGAGTGGCTCCGGGTGGTCGGAGTGTAGAAGGGGTTGGTGGAGAGGTTTCGTATCCTCGAGGGATAGAAGCCCCTTGCGGAGTTTGAGGTGGAGTGATAGTCGAAGACCCTCCGACTTCGACTGTGTCGAAGGGTATTTCTCCGGAGATCCGAGAGGACCTCCGAGTAGGATTGCGAGGTGCGCTCCGCTTAGGAGGCATGATGCAAAAGGTTGGTAGAGAACGAAGTTTTTTGGACTAGGTTCCCCACGGACGGCGCCAACTGTTGGCGTAAAAGATTACGCTAACAGGTTTCTGTAAAAAAGAAACTAACAAACGAAGTGTTTGCGAAGCAAACTATTCTAAGCCTCCGAAAGGATAATAACTTAGAATAGTTTGAAAGTATGTATTGATTCACTTGTAATCGGTCCTCATTACAGGGTGAAATGGGGGGTATTTATAGGCCTAAACATTAAGGAAAAGACCTATTTACCCCTCTATTACAACCGACATTAAGGAAACTATTCGGTTTCCTTAATAGGGCTAAAATGGTAAAAGACTAATCTAATAGGATAGAAGATAAATCTTCCATCTTAGCTGGCAGAAAAGATCCTGAAGAGCTTTGGTTCAAAGACATACTTCGAACCAATGCTAGTCTTCGGACTTCGAACAAGGTTCTGGGCATCTTCGAAGATGGTCTTCAGACAATCTTCGAATTGGTTGGCTGTCTTTATGCTGCTTCGGCAATAACCCCGAAGATGAGATATTTTCCCCCAACAGACATAGAAGGTTAGGCCATTTGAGTTTTCATCTGCTGGTCAGATTGAGTTCTATGGACCTTATCCGAGGATTGCCTAAGCTTAAGAATGAGAAGGATCTATTTTGCCATCCCTGTCGTCATGGGAAAATGGTTGCCGCTTCTCACGCACCCATGACTAAGGTGATGACTTCGTACTCGGGAGAACTGTTGCACATGGATACAGTAGGTCCAGCTCGAGTACACTCAGTCGGTGGGAAATGGTACGCCCTTGTGATAGTTGACGATTTTTCTTGATTCTCGTGGGTTTACTTTCTAGTGTCTAAGGATGAGACTTTTCAGTATGTTCATGACCTGATTTTGAAGATGAAGAATGAGAAAAATGGTCTGATGCGAGCAATTCATTTGAACAATGGCTCTGAGTTTAAGAACTCTCAGTTTGTCAGCTTCTGTAGTGATCAGGGTCTTGATCATCAGTTCTCTGCCCCTTACACTCCCCCACATAACGGTTGTTGGAGGAAAATATTCCATCTTTACGGTTATTGCAGTAACAGGACAAAGGCTGGTGATTAAGTCAAAGATTTCCAGCATGTATCTCCGGAGATGCATCGAATCAAGTTTGAAGTATGATGACGGACTCTAGTTCGGAGTATATCTTCGAACTTGGACTCTTCCAAGAGCTTCTTTGCCAGTTAAGATGGAAGACTTATCTTCTTTTTCATTAGATTAGTCTTTTACCATTTTAGCCCTATTAAGGGTACCGAATAGTTTCACTATGTCGGTTGTAATAGAGGGGTAAAAAGGTCTTTTCCTTAATGTTTGGGCCTATAAATACCCCCCGTTTTACCCTGTAATGAGGACCGAATACAAGTTATTCAATACACACTTTAAAACTATTCTAAGTTATTATCCTTTCGGAGGCTTGGAATAGTTTCCTACGCAAACACTTCGTTTGTTAGTTTCTAATCCTCAGAAACCTGTTAGCGTAATCTTTTACGCCAACAACGGTGTTGTGGAACGAAAGAACCACATGCTAGTCGAGATGGCTAGGACGATGCTTGATGATCATATGAGTCCTAGGTGCTTTTGGGCTGAAGCTATGAACATAGCTTGCTATCTAGCCAATCACATTTTTCTTAGAGCTTACTTAGGTAAGACGTCATATGAGTTGTGGTTTGGTAGACAGCCCAAGGTGAGTCACTTGCGAGCTTTTGGATGCAAGTGCTTTGTGCTCAAGAAGGGAGGGCATTTGGACAAGTTTGAGTCTCGTTGCTGGGATGGAGTATTTCTTGGTCATGCTTTGCATTCTCGAGGCTTCCGTGTTTGGAACCTTGACTCTCAGCAGCTTGTCGAGACTTGTGAGGTTTCTTTTGATGAGTCCATGCCTTCGCTAACTCCTTCTTTTGAGATTTTTGGAGATGATGTGCTTGGAGAGTCCATCTTCGAGTAAGATGATGACACTCCTGCTGATGATGAGGGTGGGCCCTCTGCACCGCCTACAGACCCCACACCTTTTGAGACTTTGACTGAGGATGAGGACGGACCTCTGATCACTCCTTCTACTTCGATCGAGCCTCCTCAGCCCAGTCCAGAGGTGCCAGGTGCTAACTCCGGTGAGATGACCTCTCAGCCGAGTCCAGAGGAGCCAGTTGTTGACTCCGATGAGGTGATTTCAGATCACCTAGGATCCTGAGCAGTTCAGCGTGATCACCCCTCAGAGCTCATCATCGGTGATCTTACTGAGAGATCGTTGCATTCTTTAGTTGGTTCTCTTGCTATGTTTGCTGAGTCTGCTTTTGTTGCTACTTTTGAGCCCAGAGACGTTTCTCATGCTCTTTCTGATTCAAATTGGATAAATGCCATGCAAGAAGAGCTTGAAATTTTTGTTCGCAATCAGGTTTGGACACTAGTTGAGCTGCCACCTAGATGCAACACCATAGGCACCAAGTGGGTTGTTGGAACAATTGCGTTAGTTCCAGCAGGTTTTCCTGTGGTGGTGTATGATGTGGAGAATGAACCTCGATGGGTTCTCTCAGAGGGAGAAGGAGTTTATACTGGTTCGGGCCTCCCCTAGGGGATAATAGCCCTACGTCCAGTTTGTGGTGGATTTGGCATGGTATGCCTTAGTGTGGAGAAGAGAACTACAGGGTCTCATGACCCCCTGGGGTGTGCCCCCTGGTACAAGGGCTTGGCCCTGCTTTTATAGGTACGCAAGCCAAAGGAAAAGACTGGGATGCCCCCTATGAGCCCTAGGCTCATAGGGGCAGAGAGGGGAAAAGGAGCTAGCTACGGTACAAAAGTGCTTTACAGCTTTACAGACGTGTCAGGCTATGCCAGGCTTTGACCAGCTAAACGACATACCAGGGGCGGAGGGCCCCTGGTACGGCTTTTGTACTGCAGCGGGGCGTAAATATCTCCTGGGTTCGAGCAGGGCCGGAGCTCCGAACTGGGGCTCCGAACTGGGCCCTCTGAACCGGGGGCCTCCGAACTGGGGGCCTCCGAACTGGGCCCTCCGAACCGGGGCCTCCGAACCGGGGGCCTCCGAGCTGGCCCTTCCGAAGAGGGGGCCTCCGAGCTGGACCCTCCGAACTGGGGGCCTCCGAACTGGGCCCTCCGAACTGGGGGCCTCCGAACCGGGCCCTCCGAACTGGGCCCTCCGAACCGGGGGCCTCCGAACTGGGGCCTCCGAACCGGGGCCTCCGAGCTGGACCCTCCGAACAGGGGCTTCCGAGCTGGACCCTCCGAACAGGGGGCCTCCAAGCTGGACCCTCCGAACTGGGGGCCTCCGAACTGGGCCCTCTGAACTGGGGGCCTCCGAACCGGGGCCTTCGAACTGGGGGCCTCCGAGCTGGACCCTCCGAACAGGGGCTTCCGAGCTGGACCCTCCGAAAAGGGGCTTCCGAGCTGGACCCTCCGAACAGGGCTCGAAGGCTAACTCCGAAGAAGGCCCGGAGGCTAGCTTCGAAGTTAGCCTGAGACTTAGCTTCTGGCGGTCTTCAAGAGATCTCGAGGGCTTTGCCCTGGAGGCTCCGACGGACCTCGCTTCGAAGGGCTTTGTCGGGACCCTGGGGCTTCGCCCCTGCAAACTCCGTCACAAACCTTGAGACTCGGGAACAGTTCTTGGGGAGAAAACAGGCTTTGACAGTGTTGGGCTCCGGGCCGAAGGCTGTCAGAGGCTGACGTCATTTGGCCCCTATTTAGGGGAAACATATTCCCCCAGCAGTAGCCCCTCGCGTGCAGGCCTTTGGGACGAAGGGGTGTGCGCGCCCTTGGGACAAATGACCTGTAAAATACAACCTCGGATAAAACATGCCTTCGGAGCTTGGACCGAAGGCGACCTCGAAAACTGCAGGTAATAAATGCCTGCGCCAGTTTGTCAGAAAGACCTCCGGAGCCCAAACGGCTCCGCAACGGCTAGAAAGTTACCGTTACCCTACGCTGGGCCGCTTCGCCTTCGCTAGAGGCCCACTCGGCAGTGGGTTCGGCCCACGACTGCTGGAATTCTTACCGCACCTACAAATAGGGGTTTACCGCGTGCAGCTTCGGCACGCTCCCATTTGCTTCCTTCTTATCGCCTTACAACCTTCGCTCTCTTCTTCTTTCTGGCTTCGCGCCGAAGCCCCACCGAGATGTCGAAGAAGGCAGTGGCAAAGTCCTTGGCTCTGGGCCCGAGCTCGAGCTCCGCCCAACTGCAAGCGGCAGCGGCTCCAACGGCGAAGCCTGTGCCTAGGCGGCTAGGGCCGAGGGACCTTCGGACGCCCTCCGACATGTTCGAGCAGGCCTTGGAGATGAGGGCTTCGATCTCCACGGAGGAGTCGGTCCAGAGGGCCTGCGAAGGGAGGATTGCAGCGAAGATCCAGCTTCGGGTCTCGGAGAAGTCGGAGGCTGTGCCGAGGCCTCGGGCTGACGAAGTGGTGGTGTTCGAGGCCTTCTTCGAAGCCGGCCTCGGGCTGCCAGCAGTGGGGATGCTGAGCGAAGTCTTCAAGGCTTACAACCTCGAGCTCCCTCAACTTTCGCCCAACGCAGTGGCGAGGTTGGCTGTCTTTGAATGGGCTATGAGGGCCGAGGGCTGCGAGGGCCGTGCGGACGTCTTCGTCGCCCTCCACGACGCCAACTGCCAGCCGAAGCCGAGGGAGGGGACAGACCGCGTCAAGAGGGCGCTGGCCTTCGGCAGCGCTAACTTCCAGCTCCGGAAGGAGTTCCAAGACGCCTTCCCGGCGAGGGCTGTAAACAACAAGTGGTACTCGAGGTGGGATCAGGAGTGGTTCTACGCCTCCGTCGGCGCGAACTCCCCCCTTCGGAGTACGAACGCACTTATCTCTTACCGGCGCGATGGGGTGGTGAAGACCAGCGAAGACATCCTTCACTCGAGGATCTCGCTACTCCGGAAAGTGGCGGCGAAGATGAGCATGAGGGACCTCGCGGAGGAGTTCATCACTCTCCGGCTCAGACCCCTCGCGCGCTCCTGGCCAGAGGGGCTCTTCCAGGCTTCGGGTCGAGGGGAACTTAGTGAGTTAGCCCTCGAACGCTTCTGTAAGGCTTCGCAATCTCTTCACCTTTTATACTCCGTAGATTTTCACTTCTGACTTAAACCTTTCATGAAGCCCACCTCGAACTGAGGGCTCTGGAGGAGGCCATCACGGCGGCGGACCGAGTCGTTGGGACTCCGACCCTCGAGGAGCAGGCCCAGCGCCTCGCACTGGTGGGGTCCTGGGAGCGCTGGAACAGAGTATGGACCACGCTCGACCTCGAGGGGATCCCTGCTCTGCCAGACTTCGCCCACCTTACTACCTCATCGGCCGGAGCCAAGAGGAAGAAGGGGGAAGACGATGAACCTGATGTTTCGGGGCCTCGGCCGGAGGTCCCCGCGGCCGAAGTCCCTAACCCGGGAGAGGTCGCGGCGAAGCCCGCAACTACTCCGACCCCCAAGAAGGCGGCGAAGACCCTGGTGGCGAAGCCTTCGGCGGCGAAGGCTGATGCGCTTACTCCCGCCGCCAAGAAGGCCACAGATGCCCTGGCGGCAACAACTTCGGGGGCGAAGGTTGATGCGTCAGCTTCGCAGCGAAGGGATTGGAGGGCACACCTAGCCCCTCCTTCCTTCGAAGAGATCTCTGATGAAGGTAAACTCTTTAATCATGCTTTCTTCAATACACGGATCTTGACTTGGCTTTTCTGCAGAGGATGAAGCCGATGCGAGGCCCACCATGGCGAAGCCGGCCGGCGAAGCTGGCCGGCGAAGCCGGATCAAAGCCCGCCGAGGCGAAGCCCGCGGAAGCTTCGGGCAGCAGCGGCAGCAGCAGTGGCAGCGATTCGGAGTCCGAAAGTACTTCGTCCGAAGACGGAGGCGGCGGAGGCCGTGGCGGGGAGGACCCTCAAAGCGACGAGGATGTCGACGTGGTGGGCTTGAGCCCCGCCATGCCGAAGCCCGCGCAGGTGAACGCGGCAGAGGAGGTGGTTCACCCCTTCAAGCCGAGGGGGGGCGTGACGGAGGCGGCGATCAACGGCTTCCGCGAGGCTTGTGCTGCTGCGGAGGCAGGGGACTTGGTGGCCCACCTTAGCCACTTGAACCCCACGGATCTCTTCATCAGTGCGAACGAAGTCCTCATACGGGTGAGCGAAGCCCCTTGCAGCCTTCGAACCGTGCTTTAGTCTTTGGTTAACACTTGTGATTTCTTGAATTCCTGCAGGCCTTCGCACTGAATGCAGCAGCTTCGACTTCTGCAGACAGGCGGATGGAGCGCCTCGCAGAGGAGAAGGAGGCCCTTCAACGCGAAGTCTCGGTGGAAGCCGAGAAATGAAGGCGGGTCGAGGCTTCGGCTGGCGCGGCAGAGGCGGCGAAGGCTGAGGCCGACAAGGCTAAGGATGCCTTGGCCTCAGAGATGGACAGACTTCGTGTGGAGCTAAAGGCTTCGAGGGATGCCGAGGCCCGGCAGGCGAAGGAGAATGCCTCACTCCGTCGACAGGCTCAGAAGTTTGAAGACTTCATCGTGGACAATTTTGGCGAAGCCACCCAGAGCCTGACCGACGTCCTTGAGCAAATAGGGACCGAGTGCCGGGCTCCGAACTTCGGCGATCAGGACCCAATTGGGGACCGCGTCGATTTCTTGAAGACGGTGGCTTCGACGGCGGAGCAATCGCTGAAGGGCTTTGCCCTCATGGCCGGCCGAGTCGTGGGCCAAGGGGTGTTGCACATGCTTCACGAAGCAGGGTGCAACCACCTCCAGGCAGCAACCTCCGTGACCCCGGTGGCCTTCGGGGGCCAGCACTTGGTGACGCCTCCGGCCGATGTCCGCGGAGCCTGGCGGCGGCTGCAGGAACCCTGGAAGGAGCAAGGCTGCGAAGCAGTCCTCGACCTCCAGAAGGCCCTTCGACACCACCGATCCAAAGCGCCTGCTGTGCCTGACCAGCCTTCGACTTCGACACCTCCGCCTCCGAAGGTGTAGATCTCCTTAGGCCTTTTTGTAATACTTAGCTGTAGGCTTTGTAAAAACTCTATCAGCTTATTAATAAGAATGCGGGGGTTTTTTTTATACCTGCCTAGGCTCAGCCTCCGAGTGTAGACCTCGAAGTGCTCGAGGACTCCGAAGAACTTCGACAGTTGTGGGCGGTCCTCGAAGTAGCTAGGTCCGAAGGTCCCCCTCGGTTTAAGCTTCCGAGGGGGCCTAGCGGCGAAGCCATCTCCGACGTAGCTCAGGATTTGCTAGCCGCTGTGAAGACAGAGTTCCTTCAGGGTTCTGTGTTTTTACCTTCGCGGACGGCCTTAGCAGGCGACGAAGCCTTAGACTTCTCTGCCTTCGATACAGCACCGCCTGCTTCGCTAACTTGGAGCGACCTGCAAAGTGGAAGACAAGGTCCGCGGGCTTCGGAGCCTGGACGAGCCGGACGTGGGAGAGCGGGCTCCGACGAGGCCCTGGCCGAAAGAGAGGCAAGCGAGGGTTGGGGCCTCGCACACGATTCTTCTTAGACTTAGACACAAACTACTCGTAGTTTGCTCTCGAAGTATGTTTGTAACACACTTCTCAATATACAATGAATGGAGTTTGTTATATTTGCATACTTCGTCTGTATGCTTCGCATTGTTTGGCTTCAAACGTTTTAGCTTGTCACGCTCGTACTGCGTATTACATTCGCACACCTCGCATACATGCTTCCACCCTTTGCTCGTGGCAGCTAGGGACTTAGCCGTTGCTGGTGCGGGGAAAAAATAAAAGATGCGAAGGGTGCGCCTTTCGGCGGCTTCGACGCATGAATTTTATTTAAGCGAAGGCCTCTTTTGGGCTTCGAATGCTTTAATTTGGTGCGAAGCAGGGCTTCGGCTGCTCGGAATTTCACTGAGCGAAGGCCTCTTTTGGGCTTCGATCGTGCTAACTTGGTGCGAAGCAAGGCTTCAGCACAACCAAGTTAAGCGAAGCATGCTTCGGCATGCTAGGATTTGAATGCTGTGCGTGAGCGAGGCTCCGAAACGCACTTAGGTTTTAGCGAAGTATGACTTCGAGACGCTTAGGCGTATATTACATTAACACGCGAAGCAAGGCTTCGGGGCGTGTTTGGATAATGAAGCAAGGCTTCGGAACTTGGTCCTGTAATGAGAAGGATATTTGGTGTGGATTCACCGAACCTGTGATAGTGTGAGCCACCTTCGACTCTGAGCCACTTTCGACTCTGGGTCACCTTCGACCCTGGGATGCTTCGGGTGCGGAACCCGGAATCCCTAGGATGCTTCGGGTGCGGAGCCCAGAATCCCTGGACGCGTCGGGCCAGTGGCCCAGAGTCCTTTTAGCCCACTGCTACGGGCCCGGGGGCACTGTGTAGCCTTCGGAGGGGTACTCCGGATTTTATAAAGCGAAGCGGGGCTTCGAGTTTTTAAACAAAGTGAAGCGAGGCTTCAGGTTTTTGATAAGGCGAAGCGAGGCTTCGATTTTTTAAATAAGATGGGGCAAAAACTTGCTGTAAGGGCGAAGCTAGGCTTCGAATTTTAAGGCGAAGCAGGGCTTCGAATAAATATCAACATGATTGCGAAGTGGTAGACCGGGGTGGTACTTCGGATAGCGGACGTACCTCGCAAAGTGGCTAAAGGTTGACCTCGTAGCCCCTGGGGCTTCGACGGCCTCTGACGTGTGGAGCGGAGCCCCTTGCCGGAGGGTGAGCTCCGGTATGTGGAGGATGGAGGAAGGCGAGGATGGCCTTTGAGCTGCACCCGAAGCCCCTTGCCGGAGGGTGCGCGAAGCAAAAAAGCTTCGAAGCTCCCCCCTCAGGCGTACTTCGAGTTGCAGACAGTGGCAGAGAACTTAGCTTTTAGTACTAAGTTCCCCACGGACGGCGCCAACTGTTGGAACAATTGCGTTAGTTCCAGCAGGTTTTCCTGTGGTGGTGTATGATGTGGAGAATGAACCTCGATGGGTTCTCTCAGAGGGAGAAGGAGTTTATACTGGTTCGGGCCTCCCCTAGGGGATAATAGCCCTACGTCCAGTTTGTGGTGGATTTGGCATGGTATGCCTTAGTGTGGAGAAGAGAACTACAGGGTCTCATGACCCCCTGGGGTGTGCCCCCTGGAACAAGGGCTTGGCCCTGCTTTTATAGGTACGCAAGCCAAAGGAAAAGACTGGGATGCCCCCTATGAGCCCTAGGCTCATAGGGGCAGAGAGGGGAAAAGGAGCTAGCTACGGTACAAAAGTGCTTTACAGCTTTACAGACGTGTCAGGCTATGCCAGGCTTTGACCAGCTAAACGACATACCAGGGGCGGAGGGCCCCTGGTACGGCTTTTGTACTGCAGCGGGGCGTACATATCTCCTGGGTTCGGAGCAGGGCCGGAGCTCCGAACTGGGGCTCCGAACTGGGCCCTCTGAACCGGGGGCCTCCGAACTGGGGGCCTCCGAACTAGGCCCTCCGAACCGGGGCCTCCGAACTGGGGGCCTCCGAGCTGGCCCTTCCAAACAGGGGGCCTCCGAGCTGGACCCTCCGAACTGGGGGCCTCCGAACTGGGCCCTCCGAACTGGGCCCTCCGAACCGGGGGCCTCCGAACCGGGCCCTCCGAACTGGGGGCCTCCGAACCGGGGGCCTCTGAACCGGGGCCTCCGAACCGGGGCCTCCGAGCTGGACCCTCCGAACAGGGGCTTCCGAGCTGGACCCTCCGAACAGGGGGCCTCCAAGCTCGACCCTCCGAACTGGGGGCCTCCGAACTGGGCCCTCTGAACTGGGGGCCTCCGAACTGGGGCCTTCGAACTGGGGGCCTCCGAGCTGGACCCTCCGAACAGGGGCTTCCGAGCTGGACCCTCCGAAAAGGGGCTTCCGAGCTGGACCCTCCGAACAGGGCTCGAAGGCTAACTCCGAAGAAGGCCCGGAGGCTAGCTTCGAAGTTAGCCTGAGACTTAGCTTCTGGCGGTCTTCAAGATATCTCGAGGGCTTTGCCCCGGAGGCTCCGAAGGACCTCGCTTCGAAGGGCTTCGTCGGGACCCTGGGGCTTCGCCCCTGCAAACTCCGTCACAAACCTTGAGACTCGGGAACAGTTCTTGGGGAGAAAACAGGCTTCGACAGTGTTGGGCTCCGGGCCGAAGGCTGTCAGAGGCTGACGTCATTTGGCCCCTGTTTAGGGGAAACATATTTCCCCAACATGGGTGTTTAAGAACAAACAAGGTGAAGATGGAGTTGTGGTGCGCAACAAAGCTCGACTAGTGGCACAGAGTTTTTGCCAAAAAGAAGGTATTGATTTTGAAGAGACCTTCGCCCCTGTTGACCGTCTAGAGTCCATTCATATTCTTTTGGCCTTTGCTGCTTCTAAAGGTTTTAAGCTTTTTCAAATGGATGTCAAGAGTGCTTTTCTGAACGGGTATATAGAGGAGGAGGTCTATGTTAAGCAGCACCCCTGGTTTTGAGAACCCTAAGTTTCCTCGACATGTTTTCAAGCTGCAGAAGGCTTTATACGGTCTGAAGCAAGCCCCTAGGGCTTGGTATGATCGCCTAAAGCAGTTTTTGTTCTAGAAAGGTTTTGTGATGGGTTTTGTGGACAAAACTCTTTTCTTGCTTAGAGATGATTCAGATTTATTGGATGCTCAGATTTACGTGGACGATATTATTTTTGGTGGTTCTACTAATGAGCTTGTGTCCAAGTTTTCTGAGAAGATGCATAGCGAGTTTGAGATGAGTCTCATGGGTGAACTCAAGTACTTTTTAGGGCTCCAGATCAAGCAGACCAAGGATGACATTTTCATCCACCAGGGTAAGTACACACGGGACATGCTAAGGAAATTTGATTTTGGTGGAGAGCTGAAGCCACAGATGACCCCAATGGGTACATCTGGAGGTCTGGACAAGGACGAGAATGACGTCAAGGTAAATGAGAGAGAGTATCAAGGGATGATCGGATCGCTGCTATACTTGAGTGCGACGAGACCAGACATTCAGTTTGTCATGGGTGTGTGCGTGTGTTTTCAGTCCTCACCACGCGCGTCTCACCGGCAAGCTGTCAAGCGTATTTTCAGGTATCTTACTTATGCTCCTGATTTAGGTCTTTATTATTCTGCATCATCGTCTCTTGATTTAGCTGGTTTTTCCAATGCTGATTTCGCTGGGTGCTGGCTGGATCACAAGTCGACTTCTGATACTTGCCAGCTTCTTGGTTCTTCGCTTGTATCTTGGTCTTCTCGAAAACAATCTGGAGTTGCACTTTCTACTACTGAGGCTGTGTATGTAGCTGCTGCTCACAGTTGGTTTGGATGATTTCTACTTTGTGGGATTTTGGGTTGTTCTTCCCTTCGAGAGTTCCTTTGTTTTGTGATAGCACCAGTGCAATTAGTGTAGGGAAAAACCCATGTCTTCATTCAAAAACCAAACATATTGATGTGCGCTTTCACTTTATGAGGGATCAATATGAGAAAGGGGTCATTGATCTTGTTCATGTTGATACCCATCAGTAGTTGGCTGACATTTTTACCAAACCCCTTGACGTGTATTCTGGTTATCATCAAATATGGTTGAAGCGCGAAGATGAGATCAAGACAAGCTTTGTAACTCCTTCGGGAGTCTTCTGCTATGTAAGAATGCCCTTCGGCTTAAGAAATGCCGGAGCTACTTTTTCGAGGTTAGTTGCTAAGGCTCTAGGTCATCAATTAGGTCGTAATGTGGAGGCCTATATGGATGATATTGTAATAAAGAGTGCTTTAAAGCACCAACATAGCCTAGACTTAGCAGAAACATTCAATAGCCTTCGGGCATGTGGGATCCGTCTTAACCCCGAAAAATGTATCTTCGGAGCTAAGGCTGGAAAGTTGTTAGGGTATTTAGTTTCAAGCAGGGGGATTGAAGCTAGCCCTACTCAAATAACTGCGCTACAAAAGATGGCTCCTCCGGAAAATTTAAAGCAAGTGCAAAAGCTGACTGGGCGTCTGGCAGCACTTAGCAGGTTTTTATCAAGGTCTGCGGAGAGAAGCTTGCCTATATTTAAAGCATTGAAGGGGTTCGAAGATTTTGCATGGACACCGGAGTGTCAGAAAAGATTCGAAGATATTAAAGAGTATCTCAGTAATCTTGCTACACTCACGGTGCCTACTGCGGACGAAACCCTACTCCTTTACCTTGCAGCTACAGGTTCTGCTGTCAGTGCAGTCCTTGTCAGAGAAGTGGATTTCAATGGGAAGTTGGTCCAAAATCCTGTTTATTTTGTATCCGAAGCATTATCAGGAGCGAAGACAAGATACTCCGAACTCGAAAAGTTCGTTTATGCTCTGATAATGGCTTCGAGGAAATTAAGACATTATTTTTTGGCACACAATGTAATTGTACCAACTTCGTATCCTTTAGGAGATATGCTTCGAAGTAAGGATTCCACTGGAAGGATTGGGAAGTGGGCAGTTGAGCTAGCACCCTTCGGCATATCTTTCCTGGCAAGGACAGCAATCAAATCGCAAGTCTTAGCAGATTTTGTAGCAGAATGGACTCCGCCTGCGAATTTGATTCCGGAGAAGTCAAGTGACGGAGTTTGGACTGTTTATTCCGATGGGGCTTTCCAAGCATCCGGAGCAGGCATTGGAGCAGTATTAATTTCACCTTCGGGGCAAAGAGCAATGTACTCCACAAGACTCAACTTTAAGTCTACCAATAATATAGCGGAGTATGAAGGAATTTTATTGGGACTCCGAAAAGCACGTGCTCTAGGGGCTACAAGAATTATTATAAAGACAGATTCTCATATAGTAGCACGGCACGTAGATAAAAGTTTCCAGGTTCGGCATCCACAGCTTGCAAAATACTTAGAAGAAATCTGTAAAATCGAAGCACACTTCAAGGGTATTTCCATTCGGAGTATACCAAGAGCAGAAAATGTGCAAGCGGACATCTTAGCAAAAGCTGCAGCCGGAGCTGTGGATGTACCAGAAGAAGCTTTCTATGAGGAGCTCAGTATACCTTCGGTGCCACAAATTCCCTCTGCAGAGATTCTTTGCATTCCTAGTGCAGATTGGAAAAATTCAATCATGGAACTTTTACAGGGAGGAACAAATTTGCCCGAAGAGCCACAGCTATCAAGATTAAAGCTTAGAGCTAGAAATTATCAAATAATCAACGGTATTTTATACAAGACCGGAGTATGTTCCCCTCTACTCCGATGTATATCTCAAGCCGAAGGTCAAGAAATTCTTCGAGAAATTCATGAAGGCCTTTGTGGTAGCCATTTAGCCCCGCGAGCTTTGGCAGGAAAAACACTTCGCCAGGGGCTTAACTGGCCTACAATAACAGCTGATGCGGAGGGTTTAGTCCGCACTTGTCAAGGATGTCAGTGGATGGGTCGACGGAGTCATCGCCCACCAACAGCTCTTCAAGTCATTGCTCCGGTATGGCCTATGGCCAGATGGGGTATGGATTTAATTGGTCCCTTTCCAGTAGCCAAGGGAAATCTGAAGTTCACAGTGGTAGCTATTGAATATTTTTCTAAGTGGATGGAAGCAGAACCCTTAACAGCTATCACTTCGAACAATGTACAGAAATTCTTTTGGAAGAACATCATTTGCCGGTTCGGAGTGCCTAGACAACTCATAGTTGATAATGGAACACAGTTCGATGTAGAACCCTTCAGGATGTTTTGCGAAGATCTAGGCATTCAGTTATGTTTTGCTGCAGTGAGGCATCCTCAGTCTAATGGAGCCGTAGAACGAGCCAATGGAAATATTTTGTCAAGGCTAAATCGAAGGATAGTAGGATTAGCAAAGGGACTGTGGACCGAAGAGCTTCCGAAGATTTTGTGGTCCATTCGGACTACGCAAACAAGGTCCACAGGTTTTACTCCATTCAGACTACTATTCGGTGATGAAGCTATGACTCCAACGGAGCTCAAAGGAGGATCATTTCGCAGCACCGAACCGGAGATTGAAGAAGAAAGACAAGCTTCGCTAGATTTATCAGAAGAAACAAGACTTCGAGCTGTGGCAAATTTATCAAAGTATCATCAGCAGACGAAGGCTTGGTTTGACCCGAAGGTTAACCTCAATGAACTAAGACCGGGTCATCTTGTTCTGCGAAGCATTATAGCGCCAGGGAAGTTAGGAAATAAATGGGAAGGTCCATACCTAATTGTTCGTTCAGGACGCCCTGGCTCTTTCAAATTAGCTAATTTAGAAGGTGAAGAGTTAGCACATACTTGGCATGCGGAGCACCTAAAGCGATACTTCGCATAAGGGCTCCTTGTAATTCACTTGTAATTATCTTCTAAATTAATAAAGCATATGATCCTGATAATGCCTTCCCCTCATAGACTTCCAGCTTCCGAGTGGACGCACTGGAACCGCGGGGTCGACCGAGAGGGAAGTGTCATGAAGCTGGATTGTATTTTCGGACTTCGAACCATTGGTTCGAAGCTTCCGACGTGGGGGCTGGCATAATCCGGAGTCCAAGCCACCGGCTTGTAGGCATCCGTAAAAGAGCCCAAAACCACATCATACGGAGTCCAAGCCATTGGCTGGTAGACTTTCGTAAAAAGAGCCGAAGGTGGCCAAAACATGCGGAGTCCAAGCCATTGGCTGGTAGACTTCCGTAAAAAGAGCCGAAGGTGGCCAAATCCTGCGAAGTCCAAGCCATTGGCTGGTAGACTTCCGCAAAAAGAGCCGAAGGTGGCCAAAATATACGGAGTCGAAGCCATTGGCTGGTAGACATCCGTAAAAAGAGTCCAAAGAGACCATTGCAAACTCCGAGCCATTGGTTCGACAGAGATCGCAAAAAAGAGCAAAAGGTGGCTAAAGCAAAACAGAATTTGAGCCATGAGCTTCGAATGTCTGTTAACACAGTCCAAAGTGACAAATTATCTAAGATACTAAGGTATCTTGAAAGTTATCTCAAGTGATTTCTTTCAAAAAACAAAGGTACTAAGTTGCCATTCTTCAAACTACAAATAGTCGAAGACATTTTATAAGATCTTTAAATCGCAGAGGGGCTCCGAACCCCCAGAAAATTGTACTCCGAAGTTTTTTCTTTACGCATAACCATCTTTGAATACAGTTCGAAGTTGCTTATACCCAAAGAGGGGCTAGTAAATATGGAGACAATTTTAAATCGGTATTCATTATTCAAACGAATGTGTTTACAGATTATATCATGAAAAATTGGTATCTATACCAAGAAGGAATCGAAGACCTCTTCGGTCCCTAGAGCTAGGGGTGGAACGACTAGTTCCAGCGCTGGGAGTTCTAATAACTTTGCATTTAACTCTCTTGCCCCCCTTCGAAGCTCTAAAATCCTTCTGTTCTTGTTGAAGCTCGGCCCAAGTTCAAAGCCGTTCGGGGCTCCTTTCCCAGCTTCCAAGTTCTTCAGGCTTTTTATTTTGAGCTTCATCTTCGTCTTCAGACCATATAACGTCTTCAGAAGACGAAGTGTTTAAGATAACCTCTTTTTCTTCCTCTTTAATATAAGACAGTATATCTTTGATTACTTCGGGCGCAATTACACCGGAGTCATCTCGAGGAATTAGAAATCGAGGACGTTTATAAGCTTTTAGAAGATCGAAGGTGGTCCATAATGAGCGAACTTCGTCGTTAAGGTCTAACACTTCGATATCTTTCGTAAGAGAAAAAGCCTAAAAATATGACAAACAAATTTTCATTGATAAATGTTTATAAGCATAAAGCTTTACATGGCCAAAAATCCTAAGGTATTTCTAAACCTGCGGGTTCGAAGGAGGCTGACTGCTTGAAGCTTGGGTCCGAACTTGCTTCTGGCATTGGCCTTCGTCGATCCAAGCTTTGATCGCGGAACGACCTTCGGCTCTCCATGAAGTTTGGAAGGTTCGCCAGGCAGCAGCCACACCTTCGGAAGGTGTCAGAAGTCGCTCGTTGTCGAAGGTGATTGGGCCCCTCCTGCGTCCGGAGTTATCGTTCGGCCCAGATCTTCGTAGTAGCGAAGTAGGTCGACAGCAGCCACTTGTCCGGAGAGTTCTCCGTATCTAATGCCCGCTGTCTTCATGTGCTTCGCCACTCCTTGGATCCTTTTCAACCGGCGCAGAAGAGTGATGTTATCGTCAGAAGGAAGTATCCCAGTAGTACCGAAGTACTCCAGGACACCTAACAACTGACTCATAACTTCCATAGCCACCTTCTCAGACTTCAGCTTGTCTTCGTTCAACGCGTCCTTCGTCGAAGTGACTTCGCCCAAAACCCCAGAAAGTCTAGCATTTTCAGTGGTCAAAATATTCTTTTGGTTTAACAACTGGCTAGCTTCCTCCTGGAGTCTGACAAGCTCGGACCCCGCAGTAGCGTGCTCCGCCCGCAACTTTTCAACTTCTGCTCGAAGCACAATTCTTTCTGCTTCGAGCTCTTTATTAGCAGCCTCCAAACCTTGTCTGGCCCTTCGCTCTGTTGATACTATATTGTCCATTTGAGCCACTCGACTTTTGGAGATGTTAAGATTCCTTTGAAGGACGTTATTTTCCTCCCGAAGACGAGCGATCTCTTCGTCATTGCATATATTCGCAGCTCGGGCCAAGACAGTTTGCTGCAAAAATAAAAACTAAGGTAAATGTTTATTCGTAGATGAATTCTATGTTATTTCGCAGGTGCTTCGTACCTAGTAGGCTGCACGTTCTATAGCAGCATTAAGCTCCGTCCTATCCGCCTTGCTCAAAATGGCCACTAAGTTGGTCTCCCCAATGTCACGGCTAGCTCGATCCAAAGGTTCGAGCAAAGTCCGAAGACCAGTTGTTTGCCCTAAGAAAGGAGCTAGCAAGGGGAGCATACTTATTGCTTGTTGGTCATCTTCATCCAGCGAAGGACCGGAGCGTTGGCTTGTGGTCTTCGGAGCCACTGGAGACTGGCCCTCCCCAGAAGATTGGCTCTCGTCTGTTGAATCAGACGGAGTTGATCCGGAACTCGCAGCAGGGAGGGGCTCTATATGTCTTTTGCCTCTTCCAGGTCCCATTTGAGTAACTCTCTGGGCTGGCTCCGAAGTCGTCGAAGGTCCAGGAATTATTTCTTCTTGGCGGACCTCTTCCATAGGAGTGGACTCTGTAAAAAAAAGAGTATTATACATTGTATAAATATACAAAATAAACATGAAAGAGTTATTCGAAGACTACCTTCGACGTTTTGCAGAGGAGTCATCATCGGACTGTTTGGCGGATCGAAAGCTAGATCTTCATCCGAATCAGCCGTTAAACCTTCGACTGCAGGAGCATCGTCCTGTGCAGTCCTTGTTACCTCTTCGGGAATCGAAGCCATAGTGACTTCGACCCCACTTTCATTCACAGGAACTTCGTCCTGAGAGATATCTTCCTGAACTGCCGAAGTCCTTGGTTGCTCAAGATTATCTCGAGACTCCGGCACGTTCGCAAGTACTTCGGCTTGTGCAGTCCTTTGAATCTCATCTTCTATTAGACGCACAAGCAATCTCCCTTCATCCTCTTGGGAGTCAGAAACTGAAGCCCTTGAGCTCGAAGGTGCAGGATTCGAAGGTGTAAGATTTTTTGGCTTACGAGCCACCTTCTTCACCGGAGTCTTGGCGGAGCTCGAAGTCCCAGCTTCAGCTTTTCTCTTCTTGGGTCCTTTCTCCGAAGGCACCCAATCCATCAAAGGGGGCGGAGTGATTTCCAGCATTCCCCATACTCTGTTAAATCTCTCCCAACTCCCGACCAACTTAATTCTCCATTCTTTTTCGGTCGGAGTTTGAGCGCCCAAAATCTTCTCCGAAGCCCTTATGATTTGCTCCGAAGTAACGGGGGCTGAAGAAGCTAAAAAAATAAATCAAGTTAGTTTTTCTTTGAATGAATATGCATAATACATGTTGTCTTCGAAGTTACCTGCAGGGCTCAAAGTCAAGGTGATCTTTCGAAGACCGCCTTCTGAATCCTCTTCGAAGATGATAGGCCAGTTGGCCATCAGTGGAGAAATTTGTAACCCGAGGAATTCTTCGGCTAAGTCTCGCATGCTCAACCTTCGGCTGATCCTCTGAAGTAGGTTGAGGCAAGCTTCGAGCTGACCTTGGCCTGGATGCACTAAGGCTTCCTTCCGGAATTGGATTTCTTTCAGAGGTCCGGCCAGAGGATTGCTCGCCCCAACTTCGGCATAGAACCATCTCATGACCCAGTCTGTGTACCATCTTGCATTGATGGCCATAGTAGGGAATTGAAGGGCATATTCGTCCCGAAGCCTAAAATTGATGCTTCCGAAGGCTACCACTACTTTTTCACCTCCGGGACCTACGAAGGTTTTTGGCTGACATGAAGCTCTATGTAGCGCAGCAAAGATCTCTGCCCTCCCCTCACAACCTTCGGCTCTCAAGGCCCATTCGAAGATAGTCAGACGAGCTACTGCGTTCGGAGATAGTTGAGGAAGGGTGACATGGAATAAGTCAAGTACCTCCGCCAAGAAGTCCACTGCGGGAAGGCCCAAGCCGGCTTCGAAGAAGGCTTCGAAGACGACCACTTCTCCGGGCCTTGGTGACGGGATGAGTTCTTTTCCAGGCTTGCGGATCATAACTCCAGTGCTAATCTTCCCTTCTACTGTGATTGCCAATGATTCCCTCTTGCAGGTAGAAGATCCCAGTTGGAAAGACTGGTCCAGGTACTTCGTTGATGGCGAGCAGAGACTTTGATCATCGACATTTTGGGGATTTCTCCCTCCTGCCGCCATGGATGTCGTTGCCGATGCCGGAGGTGCCGTCGCCAACGCTGCAGCCGCTGCTGCTGCAGCCACCTGCTGCCGAGCCAAGGTCGACGGGGCTCCAGAACCCTTGGTCTTCACCATTGCAGTCGCTGGGTTACTTTGGGGAAAATGGAGGCTAGGGCTCAAAGAACTCAAAGGGCTCAGAAGGTGTTTGTTTGCGAGAAAGCAGTGAAAAGGTAACCAGGTAAGTTCAAGGCCATCTATTTATAGCCTAGACTTTACATTTTTACCGTTAGTCCCTGCTGTTTCGCATTCCCGCCGTTACTTTTCTCCGAAATTAACGCATTCTACGGTTTCCGTTAGGAACAGAAAGCTAACGGCTATTTCCTCTAAGTCTAAAAGACTTTCAAACTTCCTGAGTCGGCTTTAAGATAGTTCGAAAGTAATTATCCTAAGACTGATTCGAAGTTTATATCTTCATACATTTCGGAGATGAATTGAAATCTAATAACCCCTATGTCTGGTTATTTTTTCCTTCTGTATACTGCTCTCCTAACATTAC
This sequence comes from Zizania palustris, assembly GCA_019279435.1. Taxonomy (NCBI): domain Eukaryota; kingdom Viridiplantae; phylum Streptophyta; class Magnoliopsida; order Poales; family Poaceae; genus Zizania; species Zizania palustris. The sequence goes on along the minus strand of JAAALK010000283.1, from coordinate 113,983,003 downwards.
AGGTTAAATGGAGAAGCGTATTCGAGGGGCTACTGTTGGTGGAAAATATCTCATCTTCGGGGTTATTGCCGCAACAGCATAAAAGGAGATAGTGGATTCGAAGGTTTCCAGACGTCCATCTTCGAAGATACCATGAGTCAAGCTCGAAGTACGAAGATAGGCATCGGTTCGGAGTATATCTTCGAACTAAGGCTCTTCGAGATCTTTATTGCCAGCTATGATGGAAGATTTATCTTTTATATTATTAGATTAGTCTTTTACCATTTTAGCCCTATCGAGGGTACCGAATAGTTTCCACTATGTCGGTTGTAATAGAGGGGTAAATAGGTCTTTTCCTTAATATTTGGGCCTATAAATACCCCCCATTACACCCTGTAATAGGGACCGAATACAAGTTATTCAATACACACATTCGTACTATTCTAAGTTATTATCCTTTCGGAGGCTTAGAACAGTTCACTTCGCAGACACTTCGTTGTTAGTTTCTAATCTACAGAAACCTGTTAGCGTAATCTTTTACGCCAACAGTGACAGAAACCTGTTAGCATAATCTTTTACGCCAACAGATTATAAATTAAGAAACGAAATATTTGCGAAGGAAACTATTCCAAGCCTCCGAAAGGATAATAACTTAGAATAGTTCGAAAGTGTGTATTGAATAAATTGTATTCGGTCCTTATTACAGGGTGAAACGGGGGGTATTTATAGGCTCAAACAATAAGGAAAAGACCTTTTTACCCCTCTATTACAACCGACATAGTGGAAACTATTCGGTACCCTCAATAGGGCTAAAATGGTAAAAGACTAATCTAATGAGAAAGAAGATAAGTCTTCTATCTTAGCTGGCAAAGAAGCTCCCAGAAGAATCCAAGTTCGAAGATATACTCCGAACTAGAGTCCTTCATCATACTTCGAACTTGACTTAATACATCTCCGAAGTTATATGCTGGAAGTCTTCGTCTTAATCATCAGTCTTTATTTCATCATTGCAATAACCCTGAAGATGGAATATTTTTCCCCAACAGTAGCCCCTCGAATACGCTTCTCCGCTAAATCTGTAACGTTAGGAGAGCAGTATACGCAAGAAAAATAATCATGCGTAGGGGTTAGCAGATTTAAACCATCTCCGAACTACGTGGAGATGTAAACTTTGAATCAATTTTTAATAAAATTACTTTCGAAGTAACTTAGAACTAACTTGAAAAGTCTGAAAGTCTTTTTTAGACTTAGAAGAAATAGCCGTTAGCTTCTTTCTTGTAACAGAAGTTACGGAATGCTTTAATTTCGGAGCAAAGTAACGGTTGGGAATGCGAAACGACACATGTAAACGGTAAAAAATCAGGGTCTGGGCTAAAAATAGAGGGCCTAGATCCTTCTTGAGTACCTTTTCACTGCTTTCGTACAAATAAGCCATCATCCGAGCCCTAGCCGCCATTTTTCCTCTGAAACAATCCACAAGATCCAATGGCAAAAACTAGTTTCAAGGGTCCTGGAGCGACTTCAGCCTTGGCCCGGCAGCAAGCTGCTACAGTGGCAGCGGCTGCATCATCGGCGACGGCAACTCCAAATCCTTCAGTGGCGGTAATGGCACCGGTGGGAGGAAATCCCCAAAATATCGGCCCCCAAGACCTCTTTCCGGCGTCGACGAAGTATACGGACCAGTCTTATCAACTAGGGCCGTCAACCTGCAGAAGGGAATCGCTTGCGGCTGCAGTAGAAGGCAAGATTAGTTCGGGGGTGATGATTCGCAAACCTGGGAAGGAAATCATTCCGTCACCGAGACCCAGAGAAGTGGTCGTCTTTGAAGCCTTCTTCGAAGCTGGTTTGGGTCTTCCGGCGGTAGACTTCTTGGCAGAAGTTTTAGACTTGTTCCACATCACTCTCCCTCAACTCTCTCCGAATGCGGTAGCGCATCTCACCATCTTCGAATGGGCGATGCGAGCCGAAGGTTGTGAAGGGAGGGCGGAGATCTTCGCAGCACTACATAGAGCTTCATGCCAACCAAAAACCTTCGTAGGCCCCGGAGGTGAGAAGATGGTAGTGGCCTTCGGAAGCATCAACTTCAGACTCCGGGACGAGTATGCTCTCCGGTTTCTTGCTAAGGCCATCAATGCTAGATGGTACACCGACTGGATCTTGAAGTGGTTTTACGCCGAAGTTGGGGCGAGCAGCCGTCTAGCCGGACCTTTGCAAGACATTAACTTCCGAAAGGAAGCCCTTGTGCATCCAAATTCGGGTCAGCTCGAAGCTCGCCTCAGCTTGCTTCAAGAAATCAGTCACCGCCTAAGTATGCGGGACTTAGCCGAAGAATTCCTTGGGCTTCAAATTCCCCCCGATGGCCAACTGGCTGATTTCTTTCGAAGAAGATTCGGAGGGTGGACTTAGGAAAATTTCTTCAACTTCGAGCCCTGCAGGTAACTTCGAAAGCAACATATACTATTTATATTATTTGAAGAGTTAAGGAACTTAACTTATTTTGCAGCTTCTTCAGCCCCTATAACTTCGGAACAAATCGTACGAGCTTCGGAGAAGATTTTGGGCGTCCCAACTCCAACCGAGAAAGAATGGAGAATCAAATTGGTTGGTACTTGGGAGCGATCCAACCGAGTATGGGGCCTGCTCGAAGTTGTTCTGCCTGCCCTGATGGATTGGGTGCCTTCGGAGAAAGGGCCCAAGAAGAGGAAAGCCGAAGCTGGAACTTCGAGCTCTGCCAAGACTCTGGTCAAGAAGGTGGCTCGAAAGCCAAAAATTCCTGCACCTTCGAGCCCAAGAGCTTCAATCTCCGATTCTCAGGAGGATGAAGGCAGGTTGCTCGTGAGGCTGATTAACGAGGATGCAGCCCAAAGAGCTGCACAAATTGACGAAACTATGAGCAGGCCGGAGTCTCAAGAGAATCTTGAGCAAACGAGGACTCTAGTTGTTCAAGAAGATTTACCTCAGGACGGAGCCCCTGTGAATGAAAGTGGAGTCGAAGTCATTGCAACTTCAATTCCGAATGAAGCAACAAAGGCTGTTCAGGAAAATGCTCCGATAGTCGAAGATTTGACGCTTGATTCTGGCGAAGATCTTGCCTTCGACCCGCCGAGTAGTCCAATGCTCACCCGCCGCCAAAATGTCGAAGGTAAACTTCGAATAATTCTTTTATCCTTTTTTCCTGTAAAATTATACAATGTATAATACCTTTGTTTTTACAGAGTCCACTTCCATGGAAGAGGTCCGTCCCGAAGATGCAGTTCCGGGACCTTCGACAACTTCGGAGCTAATTCTAGGAGCCACTCAAATGGGCCTGGAAAAGGCAAAGGGAAAATGGACCCCCTCCCTGCTCCGAACTCAGGATCAACTCCATCTGAGTCAACAGACGAGAGTCAATCTACTGAGGGGGGCCAGTCTACTGGGGCTCCGAAGACCACATCTCAACACTCTAGGCCTTCGCCAAACGAAGATGACAAACAAGCCTTAAGCATGGTCCCCCTTCTAGCTCCTTTCCTGGAGCGAAGAACTGGGCTTCGGACTTTGCTCGAGCCTATGGATCGAGCTAGTCGCGAAGTCGGGGAGACGGACTTGGTGGCCATCTTGAGCGAGGCGGAGAGCTCGGAGCTTAACGCTGCCATGGAACGCGTAGCATACTAGGTACGAAGTATCTGCAAAACAGAATCAAATTTATATACAAATAATTTCTCACCTTGGTTTTTTCTTTTCGCAGCAAACAGTCTTGGCCCGAGCTGCGAACATCTCCACTGAACGTGGAATCATTCGCCTTCGAGAGGAAAATGCAACTCTTCAACGAAATCTGACTATCTCCGAAGGTCGAGTGGTCCACATGGACAACATGGTTTCAACAGAGCGCAGGGCCAGACAAAGCTTGGAGGCTGCGAACAAAGATCTTGAAGCAGAAAAAATTGTGCTTCGAGCAGAGATTGAAAAGATGCGGGCGGAGCACGCTACTGCGGGGGCCGAGCATGTTAGGCTCCGAGAAGAAGCTAGCCAGCTACTGAATCATAAGAATTCTTTAACTATGGAAGTGGCTAGGCTCTCTGGAGTAATAGAAGAGCTAACTTCGATGAAGGATGCGTTAATTGAAGATAAGCTGAAGTCTGAGAAGGTAGCTGCGGAGGTCATGGACCAATTGCTAGGCGTTCTGGAGTACTTCGGTACTACTGGGACGCTTCCTTCGGATGACAACATCTCCCTACTGCGCCGGCTGAAAAGGATTCAAGGAGTAGCGAAGCAAATGAAGACAGCAGGCATTCGTTACAGAGAAATCTCCGGACAAGTGGCTGCTGTTGGCCTACTTTGTTACTACGAAGATCTGGGTTGATCGATAACTCCGAGCGTAGGAGAGGGTCCTATTACCTTCGATGACGACCAGCTTCTTACTCCCTCCGAAGGTGTGGCCGCTGCTCGGCAAGCCTTTCAAACTTCATGGAGAGCCGAAGGCCGTCCTGCAATCAAGACCTGGATTGACGAAGGACAACACCAGAAGCAGGCTCGGTCCCAAGCTTTGAGCAGTCAGCCTCCTCCAAACCCGCAGGTTTAGAATTACTTTAGGATCTTCAACTATGTAAAGCATTACGCTTATGTACATTTATGAATGAAGATTTTTTTCTCATGTTTTTAGGCTTTGCCTCATATGGAAGATGTCGAAGTGTTAGATGTTAACGACGAACTTCGCTTATTATCGGCTACCTTCGATATCTTAAAACTTCACAAGCGTCCTCGATTTCTAGTTCCTCGAGATAGTTCCGGAGCAATTACGTCCGAAATAAGTAAAGAAATACTATCTTGTATTAAAGAGGAAGAAAAAGAAGTTAACTTGGAAACTTCGACTTCTGAAGACATTATATGGTCCGAAGACGAAGATGGGGTTCAAGGTAAAAAGCCTAAAGAACATGGAAGCTGGGAAAGAAGTCCCGAAAGGCTTCGAACTTGGGCCGAGCTTCAACAAGAACAAAAAGACTTTAGAGCATCGAAAGGAGGTAGAAGAGTTAAACGCAAAGTTGTTAATGGGGGATTGGTCCTGATCTTCCGCTAGGTAAGGATAACTTGGATTGGTGGAGAATCTCGACGTTGGCAATCCAAGGCTCCGGTCCGGCGGATCAAAACCTTGCAATCATTACACCACTATCTCCGTTGCTTATCAACCACGCAGGACGCGATTGACCTCGCCACGAAGGCTAATTCCTGCAAGCGAACCCAAGAACACAAGCAAGAACAAGAAGGATACAAGTCGAATGCCAAATCACAGACAAACGATGAAAAGGTGAGGTTTCACAAACGCCTATGCAGCAGCCAATCGGTCCGGTGAAAGGGAAGGATCTAAACACACAAGTGTAGATGCAAACAAAGCAAAACCTAACCCTAAAGGTGGTTGGCGTGAGTATATATAGGGCGTGGGCAGCCTGTAGGAGGTGCACACGACCTGGACTATGGGCCAACACGGCCTCCAACTCAGTATAAGGTCCAACTCGGCCTAGTTCTGTCACGCAGGACTGTTTCAGTCACACAAGACGACTCGAGACTCCAAACGAGGCGAAACGAATGTCAAACGATCCGTCTTCTCCTTAGCTTTTCAAAAAGTCCAAGAATGCGCCAATCGGACTTCGTATGAGGAAGTTACGCCTATTTTGGTGCATGGTGGTCGATGTAGTCCGAACCAGCGAATTCTTGACTTCAAATCATCCGTGCGACTCCGTCTTCAACTCCAACTCTTCTATTCCATCTCCCATGTTCATAAGCAACAAAATATCACTAGTATTCAGTAGCATCCCGTCCAAACAATATTAACATAGTTGCTAAGGAAAGAATTAACCTCATGGTTCAAGCGACGAGCACGGGCGCGTGTGATTGGTCCTTGTAGTTGAATTGTAGGTGGAGGCTCCATGTGTGTATCAGGCGAAGTGGTGTCCTCATCATCCTCCCCTCTTGAATTGGAGTCGTCCTCGACTCAAGCTCATCGTCATCTCCCAAATAGGGCTTTAAATCTGAAATGTTAAATGTGGGACTAACCCCAAAAGCTGCAGGCAACTCAAGTTTATATGCATTATCATTGATCTTCTCAAGCACACGGAAAGGACCATCAGCACGGGGCATCAATTTAGACTTTCTCAAATCAGGAAAATGATTCTTGCGCAAATGCAACCAAACAAGATCACCTGGTTCAAATGTTATCGCTTTTCTACCCTTACTACCATAAGCACGATATTTCTCATTCATTTTCTCTATATTTGCTTTAGCAGTTTCATGCATCTTAAGTAATAATTCAGCACGTGTAGTAGCATCAAAATTCAAGTTTTCAGATGGTGGTAATGGTAGCAAATCAATAGGAGCACGCGGATTAAAGCCATAGACCACTTGAAACGGACTTACCTTAGTAGTGGAGTGTACTGACCTATTATATGCAAACTCAATATGAGGTAGACACTCTTCCCAGAGCTTCAAGTTGGTCTTCAAAACAGCCCTCAACATGGTGGATAATGTACGGTTGACGACCTCCATTTGCCCATCCGTTTGGGGGTGACAAGTAGTAGAAAACAGCATCTTCGTCCCCAACTTATGCTAAAAATGACTTAAGAATTTAGCATCACGATCTGAAACGATGGTATTGGGAACTCCATGCAAGCGTACGACCTCTCTGAAAAACAAATCAGCAACATTGGTAGCGTCGTCGCTCTTGTGACAAGGTATAAAATGCGCCATTTTAGAGAGCCGATCTACCACCACAAAAATACTATCTCTCCCCCTCTTAGTTCTAGGTAATCCTAACACAAAATCCATAGAAATATCCACCCAAGGTACACTAGGAACGGGAAGAGGCATATAAAGACCATGTGGGTTTAGACGGGACTTAGCTTTATTGCAAGTAGTGCATCGTGCCACATAGCGCTCAATATCTTGTCTCATCCTAGGCCAATAGAAGTGTGTGGACAGCACATCTTCGGTTTTCTTTGATCCAAAATGACCCATCAAACCACCACCATGTGCCTCCTGCAATAACAACAAGCGAAGAGAGCTAGCCGGCACACATAACTTGTTAGCACGAAAAAGATATCCATTATTCAGCACATATTTGTTCCAAGCATGGTTATCTGTACAAATTGCAAAAGCATCTTTGAAGTCCAAATCAGTAGCATACATGTCCTTCAATGTTTCTAAACCAAAGATCTTATAATCAAGTTGAGAAAGCAATGTATAACATCTAAATAAAGCATCGGCAATCACATTATCATTCCCTTTCTTATGCTTAATGATATATGGAAAGGTCTCAATAAATTCTACACATTTAACATGTCGTTTATTCAGATTTGCTTGACTACGTATATGCTTCAATGCTTCATGATCCGAATGAATAATCAATTCCTTAGGTAAAAGGTAATGTTGCCAAGTTTCAAGCACACGCACTAAGGCATATAATTCCTTATCATAGGTAGAATAATTCAACTGCGGACCATGTAATTTCTCATTAAAATAGGCCATGGGTTTACCTCCTTGTAGCAGCACACCTCCTATTCCAAAACCACTAGCATCACATTCTAACTCAAAAGGCTTACTGAAGTCGGGTAGCTGAAGTAGAGGTGCATGTGAAAGGCGATCCTTGAGTGTGGCCAAAGCTTGTTCTTGTGCTGGTTCCTAAGTAAAAGCAACTCCCTTCTTGGTAAACTCATGTAAAGGACCGGCTATGGTGCTGAAATCTTTCACAAAACGCTGGTAGAAACCTGCAAGACCAAGAAAACTACGTACCTGTGTGATAGTTTGGGGTTGCGGCCAGCTATTGATTGCTTCTACCTTTGCCGCGTCAACCTCAATACCCTGTGAAGTGACAACATATCCAAGAAACACAACTCGATCCGTGCAAAATGTGCACTTCTCAATGTTACCAAACATTCTAGCCTCACGGAGGACAGAAAAAACAGCACGTAGATGTTCAACATGTTCAGTGAGAGACTTGCTATAAACCAAGATATCATCAAAGTATACAACCACAAAGCGTCCTATAAAGTGCCGTAGGACTTCATTCATCAAGCGCGTGAAGGTACTAGGTGCATTAGTAAGTCCAAAAGGCATGACAAGCCACTCATATAATCCAAACCTTGTTTTAAAAGCAGTTTTCCATTCATCACCTAGTTTCATGCGAATTTGGTGGTAGCCACTACGGAGATCGATCTTAGTAAAGATAATGGCACCACTAAGCTCATCAAACATGTCATCCAATCTAGGAATAGGGTGTCGATATCGAATGGTGATATTATTAATAGCACGACAATCAACACACATGCGCCAACTACCATCTTTCTTAGGCACCAAAAGAACGGGTACTGCACAAGGACTAAGGCTTTCACGGACGTACCCACGATCAAGAAGGTCCTGTACTTGGCGCTCAATTTCTTTTGTCTCCTCTGGATTGGTATGGTACGCTGCACGATTAGGAAGAGACGCTCCCGGGATCAAATCAATTTGGTGCTCGATGCCGCATATTGGTGGCAGCTCGGGTGGTATCTCAGTAGGAAAAACATCGTTAAACTCCTGCAAAAGGTCAGTGACTGCAACAGGAACAGAGCTAGGAATTTTCGCAAGTGAAAACAACACGTTCGTGCAAATCAAGTCATATATCATGGGAGTATCATCACAAATTTCAGTAAGGTCAATTTTAGTTGCAAGCATGACACGTCCTTTTAGATTAATAACTTGTGATGAAGAAGGAGAAGCAAGTTTATCTTTCTGTTGCCTCGAAAGAGTTTTGGCTACTTGCTGATTTTCAGAAGGTTGTTTGCTCTTTTGTGCGTCCCTAGCATGTTTTTCTTGTTCAAATTTCACAATTTCAGCAGGAGTCATAGGAAGCAATGTAACTTTCTTTCCTTTATACATAAATGTGTACTTATTGCTCCTACCATGGTGTGTAGCATCAGTATCATACTCCCAAGGTCTACCAAGTTACAGAGAATATGCTTGCATTGGTACTACATCAAAATCAGCAACTCCGAGGTATGTACCAATGGAAAATTCGATGTGAGCAGTTTGTGTTACCTTGACCTTACCGCTATTGTTGAACCATTGCACGTGGTAAGGGTGTGGCTGCGCACGTGTGGGAAGTTGAAGCTTCGTTACCATGTCGTGGCTCACCAAATTGTTGCAACTACCGCTGTCGATGATGACACGTACACGACGGTCATTGACGATGAAGAAGGTCTGAAACAGATTATTCCGTTGTGCCCGATCGTCCTGCTCCATGTGAGTGCTCAAGACACGTTGTACAATAAGTGCTTCATGGTCGGCAGAGGCATCCGGCGCAAAAACAGCATCATCTTCGGATGTATCGTCATCTCCTGCAATGTTAGCAGCAAGTGCATATTCATCTTCAACATCACTAGCACTTACGTAGCCACCGTCTTCCGTAGCAATATAAGCCCGCTGACTAGGGCAGTCCTTCATAACGTGGCCAAATCCTTTGCATCTGTGACACTGGATCGCTACAGAACGTGCAGTAGAGGCCGCCGAGGAGGTGGGCTTGGCTGGTGCCTTGGATGCTGCAGCCTTGGAGCTCTCAGCCTGGGCTGTAGATGTAGAAGGTGCTGATGTAGCCATCGGTCGAGAAGGTGGTGGTGGTGGTCGTTGCTGCTGCCCACTTGAGCGTGAAGTAGCACCACCAATGTTGGTCCTCATGCTGCGTTGTGGTTGTTGGCGACCCTGCAATTCTTTTTCTGCAAGCATAGCAAGGTGGAAAAGACGAGTGATAGTATTGTATTTTTTATAATCAATGATATCCTGAATTTCACGTCTTAAACCACCATAAAACGGGCCATTTTATCCTCATTGTCCTCCTCAATTTCAGCACGCATGCAACCTATTTGCAACTCCTGATAATACTCCTCTACCAATTTATTTCTTTGGTTTAGGCGCTGCAATTTTTTTCTCAAATCACGTTTATATGAAGGAGGGACCCATCTACCACGCATTTTCCGTTTTAACATACCCCAATTTTGTGGTTCATTGCCAACTTGAACTATTTCAGTCCACGAAAGAAGAGCATATCCAGTGAAGTCACTAGTAGCTAAACGCACGCGGTGGATAGCAGGAACCATGTGAGCATTAAATTATTGTTCGACTGACATCTCCCAATCTAAATATGCATCTGGATCATAGGTGCCAGCAAAATGAGGTACTGAAAATTTTACCTTAGAGTAGGGATCATTGTTCCTGTGGTTGTCATTGTTACCTCGTGGATGGCGGTTGCGGTGGCCGCTCATACCTTGACGGTTGAACTGAAAGCGATGACGTGCAGCCTCGTCAGGGTCAATGGCATTTTTTCCTGCATAGGATAGGTCGTCTTCCTCCTCAACATGGTCGTCGTCGGCTTGTGCAGCAGGCAATCGTGTCTCCAGGGCAGTCATCCGGTCCACTAGGTCACCCACAGTACGCGCGAGACGTTCGATGGAATGTTGGGTCTGCCGCTGAGACTCTAGTAGAGCACGTTGTGAGACACAGTCATTAAAATCAGATGGAGGGGTACCGCTGTTATCTGCCATGTTAGTGAAAAGACAAGCAACAAAGAATAATCCTTATGGAAAATAGCTAGGTGGGGTGGTGGGTGTGTGGTGGAAGCAATCCGTCAAGCGCCTTACCCACGCTTGCAAGTGTTCTTACCACGCCGCAGTGAGGTCACCGGTCTACAGGTGATGAACCAAGTGGAGGGTGGTGTGCAATTGCAAGAAAATGAACCTGTCCTGACCAAGAGAAAGGTGTAGCTTGGAAGGCAAAGTGAGTAGCAAGGATTAGCGATAGTAATAACAGTTAAACCAAGTTCAATAAGTATTCCCTAGTACTCGTCAAAGTTGCTGGCCTTAGTGCTCCCAATGTTAAAATTCAAGCAATAGAGGGAAACTATGTGCCCAAAACTCAAATGGAAGCAATAACAGGCCAAATTCAGCTCTCTGCAGATCGGACAAGGGATCGGACAAGAGATCGGACAAGGGATCGGACAAGCAGAATCTGCTGCTGCCGCTGATCGGACAGGGGACCGGACAAGAGATCGGACAAGGGATCGGACAAGAGATCGGACAAGCAATCGACAGGACCGGTTCTTCTTTTTTTTTGTTTTTTTCTCTCTTTTTTTTCACTCTATTTTTTTTGAACAAGGATGACCAGAGATGCAACCACAAAAATTGGCACCTAGAACTGAGGTGGGATGTGGTTCACAAAAATTCAACAAGTTCGCTGAACGGCGAGCAAAAACTTTGACCAATTTTTTTCTTTATCTTCCTGATTTTTTTGGCGATTAAATTGGGTCAGGAAGATGCTCAAAAAATTTTAGATTTTTCTGCCAAACGAGCGAAAAGTTATGCCTGTATTACCGAAGGGGGGTCACAAAGACTCGATTTGGAAAACGAGTAGGGTTGTGGAGGGGGGTTTTTTCGGGTGGGGAATTTTTTGAGACACAAGACCAACTGCTACTCAAACGACACAAAGGGATTACTAAACCAGCACCAAGACTCGGCCAAGAACACAAACTCAACAAGGTTAAAAACTGAAATTAAAATCGCAAGGCACAAAGGGGTTCTCGGTGGGGATTTTTTTGTGAGGGTTTTTTGGACTCTAGGTAAAATAAAAGAAGATCGAGATTACCTAACGGGAAATATGCTAGGTAAGGATAACTTGGATTGGTGGAGAATCTCGATGTTGGTGATCCAAGGCTCCGGTCCGGCGGATCAAAACCTTGCAATCGTTACACCACTGTCTCCGTTGGTTATCAACCACGCAGGACGCGATTGACCTCGCCACGAAGGCTAATTCCTGCAAGCGAACCCAAGAACACAAGCAAGAACAAGAAGGATACAAGTCGAATGCAAAATCACAGACAAACGATGAAAAGGTGAGGTTTCACAAACTCCTATGCAGCAGCCAATCGGTCCGGTGCAAGGGGCGGGATCTAAAGACAGAAGTGTAGATGCAAACAAAGAAAAACCTAACCCTAAAGGCGGCTGGCGTGAGTATATATAGGGCGTGGGCAGCCTGTAGGAGGTGCACACGACCTGGACTATGGGCCAACACGGCCTCTAACTCAGTATAAGGTCCAACTCGGCCCACTTCTGTCACGCAGGACTGTTTCAGTCACACAGGATGACTCGAGACTCCAAATGAGGCGACACCAAGGCCAAAAGATCCATCTTCTCCTTAGCTTTCCAAAAAGTCCAAGAACGCGCCAATCGGACTTCGTATGGGTAAGTTACGCCCATTTTGGTGCATGGTGGTCGATGTAGTCCGAACCAGCGAATTCTTGACTTCAAATCATCCGTGCGACTCCGTCTTCAACTCCAACTCTTCTATTCCATCTCCCATGTTCCTAAGCAACAAAATATCTCTAGTATTCAATAGCATCCCGTCCAAACAAATATTAAAGGAGGCTCCATGTGTGTATCAGGCGAAGTGATGTCCTCATCAGTTGTTAGAACTCCCGGCACTAGAACTAGTCGTTCCAACCCTAGCTCTAGAGATCAAAGAGGTCTTGGATTCCTTCTTGGTATAGATACCAATTTTTCATGATGTAATCATATTTGCTCGAATAATAAATATCGATTTAAAATTGTCTCCCTATTTATTAGCCCCTCTTTGGGCGTAAGCAACTTCGAACTGTATTCAAAGATGGTTAGGCACAAAGAAAAACTTAAGAGTACAATTTTGGGGGTTCGGAGCCCCTCAGTAATTTAAAGATCTTTTAAAATCTTATAAAATGCCTTTGACTATTTGTAGTCTAAAGATTGGTAATTTAATACCTTATGCTTTTGAAAGAAATCACTTGAAATAACTTTCCGGACACTTTAGTGTTTTAGATAATTTGTCACTTTGGACTTTCTAACAGAGATTTGAAGCTCATAGCTCAAACTCTGTTCTATTTTGGCCTCCTTCGGCTCTTTTTCGCGAATTCTACCAAACCAATGGTTCAGAGTTCGGAGTGGTCTCTTTGGACTCTTTTACGGATGCCTACAAGCCGGTGGCTTGGACTCCGCATAATTTGATCTCCTTGGACTCTTTTTACGGATGCCTACAAGCCGGTGGCTTGGACTCCGCATAATTTGGTCTCCTTGGACTCTTTTTACGGATGTCTACCAGCCGATGGCTTGGACTCCATATGATGTGGTTTTGGGCTCTTTTACGGATGCCTACAAGCCGGTGTCTTGGACTCCGGATTATGTCAGCCCCATATCAGAAACTTCAAACCAATGGTTCGAAGTCCGAAAATATGATTCAAATTAATGACACTTCCCTCTCGGTCAACCCCACGGTTCCAGTGCGTCCACTCAGAAGCTGGGAGTTTATGAGGGGTAGGCACTATATGAACCATATGCTTTATTAATTCAGAAGATGATTACAAATGATTACAAGGAGCCCCTATGCGAAGTATCGCTTCAGGTGTTCCGCATGACAAGTATGTGCTAACTCTTCACCTTCCAAATTAGCTAATTTAAAAGAGCCAGGACGTCCTGAACGAACAATTAAGTATGGACCTTTCCATTTATTTCCTAATTTTCCTGGCGCTACGACGCTTCGTAAAATGAGATGACCCGGTCTAAGATCATTGATCTTAACCTTCGGGTCAAACCAAACCTTCGTCTGCTGATGATACTTTGATAAATTGGCCAGAGCTCAAAGCCTTGTTTCCTCTGTTAAATCTAGCGAAGCTTGTCTTTCTTCTTCAATCTCCGGTTCGGTGCTGCGAAGTGATCCTCCTTTGAGCTCTGTTGGAGTCATAGCTTCATCCCCAAAAAGCAGTCTGAATGGAGTGAAACCTGTGGACCTTGTTTGCGTAGTTCGAATGGACCATAAAATATTCGGAAGTTCTTCGGTCCACAGTCCTTTTGCCAATCCTACTATTCTTCTATTTAGCCCTGACAGAATATTTCCATTGGCTCTTTCTACAGCTCCATTAGACTGAGGATGTCTCACTACAGCAAAACACAACTGGATGCCTAGATCTTCGCAAAATTTTCTGAAAGGTTCTGCATCAAACTGTGTTCCATTATCAACTGTGAGTTGTCTAGGCACTCCGAACCGGCAAATGATGCTCTTCCAAAAGAATTTCAGTACATTGTTCGAAGTGATAGCTGTTAATGGCTCTGCTTCTACCCACTTAGAAAAATATTCAATAGCTACTACTGCGAACTTTAGATTTCCCTTAGCTGCTGGAAAGGGACAAATCAAATCCATACCCCATCTGGCCATGGGCCATACCAGAGCAATAAATTGAAGAGCTGTTGGTGGGCGATGGCTCCGTCGTTCCATCCACTGACATCCTTGGCACGTGCGAACTAAATTCTCCGCATCTGCTACTATTGTAGGCCAATAAAGCCCCTAGCGAAGTGTTTTTCCTGCCAAAGCTCGGGGGGCCAGATCGCTACCGCAAAGGCCTTCATGAATTTCTCGAAGAATATCTTGACCTTCGGTTTGTGATATACATCGGAGTAGAGGGGAACATCCTCCGGCCTTGTATAAAATACCATTGATTATTTGATAATTCCTGGCCGTGAGTTTCAATCTTGAAAACTATGGCTCTTCAGACGAATTTGCTCCTCCTTGCAAAAGTTACACGATCGAATTTCTCCAATCTGTACTTGGAATGCAAAGAATCTCCGCGGAAGGAATTTGTGGCACCGAAGGTGTACTGAGCTCCTCATAAAAAGCTTCTTCTGGTATATCCATAGCTCCGGCTGCAGCTTTTGCTAAGATGTCCGCTTGCACATTTTCTGCTCTTGGTATACTCCGAATGGAAATACCCTTGAATTGTGCTTCGATCTTACGGATTTCTTCTAAGTACTTTGCAAGCTGTGGATGCCGAACTTGAAAACTTTTATCTACGTGCCCTGCTACTATTTGAGAATCTGTCTTTATAACAACTATTGTAGCCCCTAGGGCACGCGCTTTTCGGAGTCCCAGTAAAATCCCTTCATACTCCGCTATATTATTGGTAGACTTAAAATTGAGTCTTGCGGAGTACATTGCTCTTTGCCCTGAAGGTGAAATTAAAACAGCTCCAACACCTGCTCCGGATGCTTGAAAAGCCCCATCAGAATAAACAGTCCAAATTCCTTCGCTTGATGCTTGACTTCTCCGGAACCCACGTTGCAGGGGGAGTCCACTCTGCTACAAAGTCTGCCAGGACTTGTGATTTGATTGCTGTCCTTGCCACAAAGGATATGCCGATGGGTGCTAGTTCGACTGCCCACTTTCCAATACTTCCAGTGGAGTCTTTACTTCGAAGCATATCTCCCAAAGGATACGAAGTTGGTACGATTACATTATGAGCCAGAAAATAATGTCTCAATTTCCTCGAAGCCATTATCAGAGCATAAGTGAACTTTTCGAGCTCGGAATACCTTGTCTTAGCTCCTGACAATAATTCGGACACAAAATAAACTGGATTTTGTACCAACTTCCTGATAAGGACATCACTTCACATGATACACACATGGAGCCTCCACCTACAATACTACAAGGACCAATCACACGCGCCCGTGCCCGTCGCTTGAACTATGAGGTTAATTCTTTCCTTAGCAACTATTTCAATATTTGTTTGGATGGGATGCTACTGAATACTAGAGATATTTTGTTGCTTAGGAACATGGGAGATGGAATAGAAGAGTTGCACTTGAAGACGTAGCCGCACGGATGTTTGAAGTCAAGATTTCGCTGGTTCGGACTACGTCGACCACCCTGCACCAAAATGGCCATAACTTCCTCATACGAAGTCCGATTGGCGCGTTCTTTGACTTTTTGGAAAGCTAAGGAGAAGACGGATCGTTTGACGTTGGTTTCACCTCATTTGGAGTCTCGAGTCGTCCTGTGTATTTAAAACAGTACTGTGTGACAGAACTGGGCCATGTTGGCCATAATCTGAGTCTGTACGTCTTCTAGCCCACAGCCCAAGTCTGTTTCCCTTCCACAGGCCGCCGCCCTATATATTCTCACGCCAGCCACCTCTAAGGTTAGGTTTTGCTTTGTTGCATCTACACTGTTGTGTTTAGATCCCGCCTCTTGCACCGGACCGATTGGCTGCTGCATTGGCGTTTGTGAAACCTCACCTTATCTTCGTTTGTCTGAGATTTGGCATTCGATTTGTATCCTTCCTGTTCTTGCTTGTGTTCTTGGGTTCGCTTGCAGGAATTAGCCTTCGTGGCGAGGTCAATCGCGTCCTGCGTGGTTGATAACCAACGGAGACAGTGGTGTAACGATTGCAAGGTTTTGATCCGCCGGACCGGAGCCTTGGATCGCCAACGTCGAGATTCTCCACCAACCCAAGTTTATCCTTTACCTATCGGAAGATCAGGACCACTCCCCCATCAGCTGGTATCAGAGCTCAGTTTTCCCGTTAGGTAATTTCGATCTACTTTTGTTTTTACCCAGAGTCCAGAAAACCGCACCAAAAAAATTCCCCACCGAGAACCCCTTTGTGCCTTGCGATTTTAATTTCAGTTTTAACTATGTTGAGTTCGTGTTCTTGGTCGAGTCTTGTTGCTGGTTTAGTCATCCCTCCGTGTCGTTTGAGTAGTAGTTGTTATTGTGTCTCAGATAAAATTCCCCACCGAAAAACCCCCCCTTCCGCAACCCTATTTTGTTTTCCACATCTAGTCTCTTGTGACCCCCCTTCAGTAAAACAGGCATAACTTTTCGCTCGTTTGGCAGAAAAATCTGAAATTTTTTGAGCGTGTTCCTGACCCGATTTGGGTGGGTACCATATGCCGGTTAGCCCTCACCAAACTCGCCACAAAAATCAGGAAGATAAAGAAAAAAATTGGACAATGTTTTTGCTCGCCGGACAGCGAACTTGTTTGAATTTTTGTGAGCCACATCCCACCTCAGTTGCAGGTGCCAATTTTTGTGGTTGTATCTCTTGTCATCCTTGTTTCAAAAAAAAATAGAGTGAAAAAAAAGAAAAAAAAAATATAAAAAAAAGAGAAACAGTCCTGTTGTTGCTTGTCCGAACTCTTGTCCGAACTCCTGTCCGAACACTTGTCCAATCTGAGGCAGTCTTTGGCTGTTTGTTGCTTGTCCGATCTCTTGTCTGAACCTTTGTCCGAACTCTTGTCCGATCCGAACAGCAGCAGAAGAAAAAAAAAATTTTACACATACCCTTGTCCGATCACTTGTCCGATCTCTTGTCCGATCCCTTGTCCGATCTATAGAGAGCTGATTTTGACCTGTTTTTGCTTCCTTTTTGATTTTTGGGCACATAGTTTCCCTCTATTACTTGAACTTTCACTTTGGGAGCACTACGGTCAGCAACTTTGTAGAGTACTAGGGAATACTTATTGAACTTGGTTTAACTGTTATTACTATCGCTAATCCTTGCTACTCACTTTGCCTTCCAAGCTACACCTTTCTCTTGGTCAGGACAGGTTCATTTTCTTGCAATTGTACACCACCCTCCACTTGGTTCATCACCTGTAGGCCGGTGACCTCACTGCGGCGTGGTAAGAACACTTGCAAGTGTGGGTAAGGTGCTTAACGGATTGCTTCCACCCCACACCCACCACCAGACCTAGCTGTTTTACATAAGGATTATTCTTTGTTGCTTTATCTTTTCACTAACATGGCAGCACTTATTGTACAACGTGACTTGAGCACTCACATGGACCAGGACGACCAGGCACAACGGAACAATATATTTCAGACCATCTTCCTCGTCAATAACCGTCGTGCGCGTGTCATCATCGACAGCGATAGTTGCAACAATTTTGTGAGCCTCGACGTGGTAACTAAGCTTCAACTTCCCACACGTGCACATCCACACCCTTACCATGTGCAATGGCTCAACGACAGCGGTAAGGTCAAGGTAACACAAACTGTTCACATCGAATTTTCCATTGGTACATACTTTGGAAGTGCTGATTTTGATGTAGTACCAATGCAAGCATGTTCTCTATTACTTGGTAGACCTTGGGTATATGATACTGATGCTACACACCATGGTAGGAGCAATAAGTACACATTTATGTATAAAGGAAAGAAAATTACATTGCTTCCTATGACTCCTGCTGAAATTGTGAAATTTGAACAAGAAAAATGTGCTAGGGACGCACAAAAGAGCAAACAACCTTCTGAAAATCAGCAAGTATCTAAAACACCTTCGAGGCAACAAAAAGATAAAGTTGTTTTTCCTTCTTCATCACAAGCTATTAATCTGAAAGGACGTG
Organism: Zizania palustris; assembly: GCA_019279435.1. NCBI lineage: Eukaryota > Viridiplantae > Streptophyta > Magnoliopsida > Poales > Poaceae > Zizania > Zizania palustris. The sequence continues at coordinate 113,964,824 of JAAALK010000283.1, read as the reverse complement.
TCATGCATGCAACTAAAACTAACCTTGCAGTACGTAGCTCTCTTGGTCTTGCAGGTTTCTACCGGCGTTTTGTGAGAGAGTTCAGCACCATAACCGGTCCTTTACCTGAGTTGACCAAGAAGGGAGTTACTTCTACTTGGGAGCCAGCACAAGAACAAGCTCTTGCCACACTCAAGGATCACCTTACACGTGCACCTCTACTTCAGCTACCCGATTTTAGTAAGCCTTTTGAGTTAGAATGTGATGCTAGTGGTGTTGGAATAGGAGATGTGCTGCTACAAGGAGGTAAACCCGTGACCTATTCTAGCGAGAAATTGCATGGTCCACAATTGAATTATTTTACCTATGATAAGTAATTATATGCCTTAGTGCGTGTGCTTGAAACTTGGCAAAATTACCTTTTGCCTAAGGAGTTTAATATTCATTCTGATCATGAAGCACTAAAATATTTGAGAGGGCAAGCTAAACTGAACCATAGACATGTTAAACGGGTTGAATTTATTGAACCTTTCCCATACATTGTGAAATACAAGAATGGCAAAGAAAATGTGGTTGCTGATGCATTGTCTCGCATGGTTGTTCTTTTATCTCAACTTGATATTAACGTTCCAGATTTGGAAAGCTTGAAAGATTTGTATGTTGTAGATAAAGAATTTGCTGAACCATTCACTAAATGTAATGAAGGGAAAGACTGGAAAACATTTCATGTTTATGACGGTTTCTTGTCCCATGCTAACAAGCTATGTGTTCCAGATTCGTCCGTACATTTGATGTTGTTGCAGGAATCACATGGCGGTGGATTAATGGAACATTTTGGGAGAGAAAGACTTTAGCCCTGCTGTCCAATAATTTTTATTGGCTAAAGATGCGGAGAGATGTTGAACGATTTGTGCAGCGTTGTGCCACATACCATAAAGCTAAGTCCAAACTTAACCCCTATGGTTTGTATACTCCACTTCCTGTTTCTAGTGCACCTTGGGAAGATATTAGCATGGACTTTATTGTGGGATTGCCTAGGACAAAGAGGGGGAGAGACTCCATATTTGTAAGAGTGGATAGGTTTTCTAAAATGGCACACTTTATTCCCTGTCACAAGACCAACGATGCTTCACATATTGCTGATTTATTTTTCAGGGAAATTGTGAGATTGCACGGGATGCCTAGAACCATTATTTCAGATCATGATGTGAAGTTTATGAGTTACTTTTGGAAGACAATGTGGGCCAAGCTTGGCACAAAATTGCTGTTTTCAACAACTTGTCACCCGCAAACTGAAGGTCAAACAGAGGTGGTAAACCGTACACTCTCCATGTTGCTGCGAACAATGATTAAGAAGAACTTGAAAGAATGGGAGGACTGTCTTCTACATGTTGAATTTGCATACAATAGACATGTCCACTCAACAACACACTTGTGCCCGTCTGAAGTGGTGTATGGTTTTAAGCCAATCACACCACTTGATTTGCTGCCACTTCCTTTTCAAGAGAGAGCAAACATGGAAGCAACTAAGCGTGCAGAGTTTGTGAAAGCTATGCATCTGAAGACCAAGGGAGTTATAGAAAGAAGGCACGCTATTTTTCTCAAAGGACAAATAAAGGAAGAAAGAAGATGTTTTTCAAACCAGGAGATCTTGTTTGGTGGACTTGCTCAAGAATTGTTTTCCTGATTTGAGAAAGTTTAAATTGATGACCCGTGCTAATAATTTAAACCCTATCTGGGAGCTGACGATGAGCTTGAGTCGAGGACGACTCCAATTCAAGAGGGGGAGGATGATGAGGACATCACTTCACATGATACACACATGGAGCCTCCACCCACAATACTACAAGGACCAATCACACGCGCCCGTGCCCGTCGCTTGAACTATGAGGTTAATTCTTTCCTTAGCAACTATTTCAATATTTGTTTGGATGGGATGCTACTGAATACTAGAGATATTTTGTTGCTTAGGAACATGGGAGATGGAATAGAAGAGTTGGACTTGAAGACGGAGCCGCACGGATGTTTGAAGTCAAGATTTCGCTGGTTCGGACTACGTCGACCACCCTGCACCAAAATGGCCATAACTTCCTCATACGAAGTCCGATTGGCACGTTCTTTGACTTTTTGGAAAGCTAAGGAGAAGACGGATCGTTTGACGTTGGTTTCACCTCATTTGGAGTCTCGAGTCGTCCTGTGTATTTAAAACAGTACTGTGTGACAGAACTGGGCCATGTTGGCCATAATCTGAGTCTGTACGTCTTCTAGCCCACAGCCCAAGTCTGTTTCCCTTCCACAGGCCGCCGCCCTATATATTCTCACGCCAGCCACCTATAGGGTTAGGTTTTGCTTTGTTGCATCTACACTGTTGTGTTTAGATCCCGCCTCTTGCACCGGACCGATTGGCTGCTGCATTGGCATTTGTGAAACCTCACCTTATCTTCGTTTGTCTGAGATTTGGCATTCGATTTGTATCCTTCCTATTCTTGCTTGTGTTCTTGGGTTCGCTTGCAGGAATTAGCCTTCGTGGCGAGGTCAATCGCGTCCTGCGTGGTTGATAACCAACGGAGACAGTGGTGTAACGATTGCAAGGTTTTGATCCGCCGGACCGGAGCCTTGGATCGCCAACGTCGAGATTCTCCACCAACCCAAGTTTATCCTTTACCTATCGGAAGATCGGGACCACTCCCCCATCACTTCCCATTGAAATCCATTTCTCTGACAAGGACTGCGCTGTCAGCAGAGCCTGTAGATGCAAGGTAGAGTAGTAGGGTTTCGTCCGCAATAGGCACCGTGAGTGTAGCAAGATTACTGAGATACTCTTTAATATCTTTGAAGATTTTCTGACACTCCGGTGTCCATGCAAAATCTTCGGACCCTTTCAATGCTTTAAAGATGGGCAAACTTCTCTCCACAGACCTTGCCAAAAACCAGCTAAGTGCTGCCAGACGACCAGTCAGCTTTTGCACTTGCTTTAAATTTTCTAGAGGAGCCATCTTCTGCAGCACAGTTATCTGAGTAGGGCTAGCTTCAATCCCTCTGCTTGAAACTAAATACCCTAATAACTTCCCAGCCTTAGCTCCGAAGATACATTTCTCGGGGTTAAGACGGATCCCACATGCCCGAAGGCTATTAAATGTTTCTGCTAAGTCTAGGCTATGTTGGTACTTTAAAGCACTCTTTATTACAATATCATCCATATAGGCCTCTACATTACGACCTAATTGATGACCTAGAGCCTTAGCAACTAACCTCGAAAAAGTAGCCCCGGCATTTCTTAAGCCAAAGGGCATTCTTACATAACAGAAGACTCCTGAAGGAGTTACGAAGCTTGTCTTGATTTCATCTTCGCGTTTCAACCATATCTGATGATAACTGGAGTACGCGTCAAGGAAACTTAATAACTCCGAACCTGCAGTGGAGTCGACCAATTGATCAATTCGGGGCATGGGGTAGGGGTCACGGGGGCATGCTTTGTTCAGAGATGTAAAATCAATACACATGCGCCACTTCCCGGAAGATTTCTTCCTGACGAAGACTGGGTTGGCTAACCACTCTGTGTGAGACACTTCTCTGATAATCCCAGCTATCAACAACTTTTCAACTTCGTCTTTGGCACGGACAGCTCTTTCTGTAGACATTTTTCGGAGTCCTTGCCGAACAGGCCGGGCCTTCGGGTTACAAGTAAACTATGTTCAATAATATCCCTACTGACTCCGGTGATATCTTCGTCAGACCAAGCAAAGACATCTAAATTCTCCTCAACTACTTTCTCTAAGGTGGTAGCAACTTCTGGAGGCAAATCTTTACCGAAATGAAATGAATATTCTTTGCCGTCTTTAACAATAATCTTCGTTGCAATATCTCCTTCAGGACTTGGTCTTGGGAAGGATTTCCTCGAAGATTCGCTAGGAGTAGGAAAATTTTCTTGATTATCTTGCACACTATTCACTTGTCTTGGATCAAGAGGGGGGCCGTGACCATACTCCGCTCTTCCGGCGGTAGCTTGATCTCCGAATATAGTGAGCACTGCCGCTTGTGTGGGCATCTTCATGCACAAGTAATTGTGGTGCGCCACAGCTCCGAACTGATTTAACATGCCTCTCCCGAAGATGACGTTGTATGCATATGGAGCATCTACAACGTCGAAGATTACTTCCTCTGTCCTGGCTAACATTCCTTCTCCGAAGGTAACTTCCTGGCCAATTTGGCCGAGGGCACCAAGCGGAGGTCCTGCGAAGCCTTGCAATGGGCGAGCCACTGGAAGAAGGTGCTTTCTGGAGATGCATAGTTGATCGAAGGCTTGAACAAAAATAATGTCTACCGAACTCCCTCCGTCAATTAGCACTCTTCGAACCTCAGTTCCTGCAATGTCAGCAGTAATGACAAGTGGGTCTGCATGTGGAAATTTAATGCCAGTTGCATCCTTTGCCGAAAAAGATATTGGTACATGGGACCATTCTGGCATAGCAGCTGCAGACGACGAAGTTCCAATATGCCCCACTTCTCTGACATACTCTCTTCTCTGCCTCTTTGACATGCTTCCGAGAGTCCCTCCTCCGGAGATTGGGAGGACTACTCTTTTCCTCGATCTTTCCCTTCTTCCTGCTTCAGAGGTGGCATAACATTGACCACCGAAGGGCGCCTTGCTGGATCGAAGTTCTCTATTCACGCCATAGCCTGGACAGGCTCTGGACGCACTTCGGCTTGAACTCGGTCAGTAGTACCTCGACCAGAAGTTCTCTCTAAATACTCTCCTCTCAGAGTAAGTATGGCTTTGCACGCGTCAGTTGCGTGACTTCCGTTCTCACCATGAATGCAGCAGAAAAAGGTTTGGCCTTTTCCGGCTGATTTCCCTGGAGGCCTCCAACTGCTGGTTTTACTTCCCGAAGGTTGTGGAGCTCTCTGAGTAAACTTTTGTGGAGGTGCAATGTTCAGAACTTCTGAACAAGGATGCTTTTGCCCCCTTCTCCTATCATGCTGAGCTTCGAAGACAGTTCCTTGCGGCTGTGCCGAAGTTTTCACTTCCAATTTTACTTCCTGCAGTACGGATGAAGTAGCTGCAGTTCTCCGAAGCCAGCCCTCTTCTGACCTTGCATATTCTTCAAAATAGGACATCAGCTGAGAAACAGAAGATATGCTTTTCCGGTGAAGTTTATCAAGGAGGCCTGGATGAATGACTCCCTCTCGAGCTGCGTCAACTACTAAAGATGTAGTCAACCCTCGGATCTGCGACTTCGTATGAGCGAAGCGCTTGAAGTATTGTCTCAAAGTCTCTCTAGGGAGCTGCTTCACTTGGAAAAGACTTCCCATTGACATAGAGGGCACGAAGGTGCCTTGGAAATTACTCACAAACTTTTTCTTCAGCTGCCCCCATGAATTAATTGATCCTGGCTTCAAGGACCAGAACCACCATAATGCCACTACTTGAAGAGCTAGGGGAAAGCATTTTGCCATGGTGTCCCGCACTCCTCCACTGGCTTCAATCGCCAAAGCATAAGATCAAAGAAATTCTCCTGGATCTTCATCTCCGGCGTACTTGCAAAGCTTCGAAGTCTTAAACTTCGGGTCGAAGCATACTTTCTGTAGCTCGGGATGCAGAGGAGAGTCAGTGTCGAAGGAGGCATTCTCCGGGGCTTCAGGATAGATAGGTTCGTCGTCTTCAAGCATTTCAGGAATAACTGGGATGGCTTGAGAATGAAGCCTATTTGCCGCTTCTTGCCGCCATCTTGCTACTTCGGCTTGGAGACTGGCCATCTGAGTGGCCGTATCGCCAAGATTGTCTTCATCTCCTCCGGAAGGATCTTCCGGGTCTTGAGAACTGTAAGGATCAGTTCGGAGTGGAACCTGAGGTGGAAGAGGAACTCCGGGTGGCCGAAGTATAGATGGAGTTGGCGGAGGAACTCTGTACGCTCGAGGAATGGGGATCCCTTCCGGAGTTTGAGGTGGAGGAATCGTTGAAGGTCGTCCGACCTCAACTGTGTCTGGAGATATCACTCCGGAGGTCCGAGGGGACATCCGAACAGGGTTACCAGTTGCGCTCCGCTTAGGAGGCATGGTGTAAGAAGTTGGTAGAGAACGAAGTTTCTTGGACTAGGTTCCCCACGGACGGTGCCAACTGTTGGCGTAAAAGATTACGCTAACAGGTTTCTGAAGATTATAAATTAACAAACGAAATATTTGCGAAGGAAACTATTCCAAGCCTCCGAAAGGATAATAACTTAGAATAGTTCGAAAGTGTGTATTGAATAAATTGTATTCGGTCCTTATTACAGGGTGAAACGGGGGGTATTTATAGGCTCAAACAATAAGGAAAAGACCTTTTTACCCCTCTATTACAACCGACACAGTGGAAACTATTCGGTACCCTCAATAGGGCTAAAATGGTAAAAGACTAATCTAATGAGAAAGAAGATAAGTCTTCTATCTTAGCTGGCAAAGAAGCTCCCGGAAGAATCCAAGTTCGAAGATATACTCCGAACAAGAGTCCTTCATCATACTTCGAACTTGACTTAATACATCTCCGAAGTTATATGCTGGAAGTCTTCGTCTTAATCATCAGTCTTTATTTCATCACTGCAATAACCCTGAAGATGGAATATTTTCCCCAACACCCCTAGATCAGTCTACTTTTGAACATTTGCGAGCGGATTTGGGAGTTGTGTATCCTTTTTATGATACTTTGAGTCAGTTTTTCTTTCTTCTTTATTTTTTATTGAGTCTTTTTGTGTGCGTTCATATTATGCATAATCATATATCACATTTTGAGCTTTCTTCTGTTATATGATTAATGTGCTTTACTCGCTCTAGCTAGTATATGTTTTTGATTACTTGTCGATGATCATGTTCTGTTTCAGTTCACATGATATATCTGATATTTGTCATATGCATGGATTTTATGCTTTAAAATTGAAAAATGGTCACCATTCCTTCTGGTAACTAGCATGTGTAGGCTGAATGCTTTCGCTATCTTTTACATGCCTGGTAGCTAGATCCTTACATAGATATAGATATGCAACTTGGACATCTATATGCTTTAAACATGAAATGTGCTATAAAAATGATAAAAATTCAGAAAAATGAAAAATTTATGCATTTTTATGATTATTAGAAAAGATCCAGGTGGGTTTGCTTTGTCGCATTCCATTGGTCTGGACTGCTTACCATAACACTTTGGTATGAACTAGGATGGTGTAATGTTTGCCAAGACCAATGTCTTAAGCTTCTGATGGTCTAGTTCTAAGCCTAGGCTTAACTTGGTCGGTTAGCATAAGGTTTGACATGCAAATAACCCTTGGCAGAAATGAAAAATAAAAAGGAAAAAGAAAAATTCTGAGAAATTTAAAAAGATGACAAGTTTATTGAAGCACTTTGCTATGGACAATGCTTATCTTGGTAGATATCAGTTAGCTTTTGCATCTCATGCTTTACTTTGCTTGTCAACTAGAAAATATGGTGATGCTTTTATTTGAAAAAATCGAAAAATGCGTGCTAATGACTCTCTTTAGATATCGTCTGTTGCACTGATCATGTCATGTATCTTAGACAGTATATCTTTTGCTATACCTGTTAGATGTTGTAATTGCAGTTAATCATATCTGAGAAGCATGCTTTTTACACTCCACCTGCCCCCCATTTGCATTCATGGCATATTTTGAGGGGGAGCTGCATTTCAGGGGGAGTTTGTGTCTATGTCTCTTTAGAGTGCATTTAGTCTCACTTGATGAGTCCAATTGTCAACAAGGGGGAGAAATTTTGGACTTTAGGGGACATTTTTGGCTTTCTCTCGATTTATATCAGGGGAGTATTTCAGTCTTTTGCCTTTACTCTGTTATCCTTGTTGATAGTTCTGATATTGCACTTGTTTTTGAGTTTTTATTTTGGTTAACCATAATGACTGTTTTCTTGATTCTGTTTTGCTTTTGGTCATTAAGGTTAAACTTTTATTTTCTTCTTTCTTTTTTCTTTTGTTTTGTTTTTGTTTTCATGTTTCCACATGTTTTGCAGGTTTTGAAGAAGTGCTGAAGAGGGTGTTGACAATGCACTCATCAAGTGGGAGATTGAGAAACCATGTTGAAGAACATGGGTTTTATACTCAAGATGTGATGAGTGGTTGTCAACGGAAGTCAAATAAGAGACATGAAGACCTGCCGTGTCTAGGGCGCGTGTTACTCAGGTACACGGGCAGCGAGCTATAGCTGGGTAGAGGAGAAACGGAGTCGGGCTGGCCCAATCCGAGTACATGGGCTAGGAGCGGCAGAGGATCCACTGGTCTGTTGACCAGGTTTGACTCAGGTACACGGGCGGCGAGCGATTGCCGGGCTGAGGAAGCTGCGGGGTCGGGTCGTCCCAATCCGGGTACCCGGTGCGAAGATGGTGGATGCTTTGTCAGTTTCGGCGCAAAACTGACAACCGATAATTATTTTGTTTTTAGGATATTAATATTTAGTTTTAAGTCCAAAATATTTTTATTTGAGTCAGTTTATTTTTTCTAAGGGTATTTTAGTAATTTCAGATTTTATTTTAGAGTCAGTGTAATTTACCCTAGGGGTAAATTAGTCTTTTTCATTCATTATGGGTCGCCTATAAATAGGCCCCTACCCCCTAGGGATAGGGTGATTGTTCTTCTTAGCAATTAATCTACAGTCCATAGATATTTTCGGCTAGTGGTGATTTTTTATATGCTATTTTCCATCGCCGCCGCCGTCAGTACTTCGCTCTTCCAAGAGGTTTGTTTTCTCCTCATCGTCATTGCGCGCGCCATCTAGCTACTGCAGCAGCGGCAGCGTTGCGCATGCGGGAGAAGAGTTGCGCCCAATGGCATAGCCTCTAGCTAGCACAGAGCCTAGCATGCAACCGGCGTGCATGCGTGCGTAAGCTGCTGCTACGACTTTCTTTCGCACGAAGTCCAAGGCGCAGTAGCTACATCATTGCATGCAGCAGAGCACTGGTAACAGGAAGCCTTCAAGGCGTGGCGCTCGTGATCTCCAAAGCAATAGCCACGTGGGTCCCACATCAGCGCACGGCACACGCAAGCTGCATCTAGGCATGGTCGCCGGTGCAGCGCATGCAAATTCCTGCCTGCGGCTAGCGGTAGTGCATGGCAGGGCTATTCTGTGGAGGCCAGCTTTCCTGCGCAGCCGTGGCGGCAGCAAAAAGGCATGATGGCAGCATAGCGCAGGTAAACTGAGCGTCAGCAGTGTTCGGCGGAGGATTTCCAAGCGTGCGCCTGGACGTCAGACGGCGCGTGGAGCAGCGACGAACCGCCTGGATTTTCTGCGCGCGGTGACTTGAACGGCACTGTAGGTAAGTTTTTTATCTCCTAATTTTTAGTTGGATTAAATCCATTAGTGATTTCGTAGTTAATTTATCTGCTAGAATTTAGTAGTGTTAGCATATTATTTATTTAAATTTTATTATGTTCGTATAAAAAGAAAAAAAATATTAGTCGCGGTAATATTTTATTCAAGGTTTAGGTGCAA